>JAJTUV010001068.1:0-532500 GCA_021653895.1 Mastomys natalensis
GGATATACATGCTTTAAAAACGCAGCCCCTGCATCATCCCTTTTCTTTTTTTAACCAAAACCCCCTATCTTTGTAAAATGCATTAGTCTAGCAGCCCAACTGTCTATTTCCCTTTGTTTTGATGCTATCAGATTCCAAAATTTTTTTTGTTTCTCAATTAAATTTATCCAAAGTTGTTACGGGGCAAATAATTATAAAAAAACTAGGGAAAAAGTTTACTTTAGCTACAGTTATAAGGTATTGTCTTTGGGGGGAAAAGGGATTGAAAAGCAGCTCCCATTGAGGGGGCCAGAGGCAAAAAATACTGGATTTCCCTTTTCTGCTTTAATCAAGGGGGGGACTTCCCCTCTTTCCCTTTAAAGTCTTCGGGGAAATCCCAAAAAATTTCCAAGTGACCCATGAAGGGGGCCAATGTCTAACTTAGCCCGTTGACAAAAAAAACTATCACAGAGAAATTTTAATTTTTTTTTTTAAAAAAGGCCCTCCCCCCTTTTTCCCCCCTTCCCCCCCCCTGTCCCCCCCCCCCTCTGTTCCTCCCTCCCTCCCCCCCCTTTTGGCGCACATGCACTTAACACTTATGGACAGAAAACTAACGTTTTTTTACAAGACTTTTTACTGTTTCTTTGATTAAGCATTTTTACCGAACTCTTTGGGGGGTTTGGGCCTTCAAAATCAAGGGAAATAAGTTTGAAGCAAGAAACCAATTAAAATACATAGAGAATAAGACAGGGCGGCCACTTCAGATCAAATGGCAGTACGCAAAACCCTTTTTTTTCTGATTATTTTCCCATCAAACCATTCTTTTCTTTAGGGATATAATAAACCTTCCCAAAATGATTTTTTCCTTACCATATGGTTAAAAAATTATCACTCTATTTATAAATTTCACAGATGATAAAATCGGGGGGCAAATTTTGGACTAGGTGTTTAAGTCCGAATTTGCACTTTTTCCACCAAAATTCTGTTCCAACTGCAAATTAGCAAAAGAAATTTTTACATCCCCTTTAAATTTCCCTGCCCTAAAAGTGAATGTGCTTGGATGATACCCCCTGGGGTGGGGGAATATCCGTTGTTTCTACCAAAAAAAAACGCTCTTGACCCCCCCCAAAAAAACCCACGCCAAAACCTTGTTACTCCCCCCTTCCACTTGCGGAATTTAATTGGCTTGAAATTGCCAAGTTTGGGGGGGTAACATAGCTACGAACATCAACATTCCTAAAACCCCACCCCTTTAATTCCCTTTGTCCCTTTTTCTACGTTTCCCGAAACAAAAAAAAGGATTGTTGACAGAGATTTGTTCCATTTTTTCTTTGAAATTTTAAATTCTCAGTAACAATTCTTATGTCAAGAGAAGCTCCAATGCCAAAACCAGTAAAAACTATGAATATAAAATAAATTTTTGGGAAAAAAATTTTTTTCAATAACCATTCAATAAACAACAGGGGTTTCCCCTAGAGCCTGTGGGCACACACTTCCCCCGGGGTTTTTGACCAAGTTTTCATATCAGCATGAATTTTTGCTGGAGAGCAGGGGTTCAAATTTAATCAAATTTCTGCAAATTTTTGGGTTTTTACTCGCATTACTGGTTGAAAAAAAAAAAAATTAAAATATTATATGAAAATTTTTTAAAAAATAAATCAATTCGATAAGGCTTAAAAACACACTCTAGTTTTTCACAATAAACTTTTCTAACAATTTTAATTTTTATGCCCCAAATATTGGATTCATTCACTTAAAAGGGAAGAACAATCCCCAAAAAATATAATGACTCTTTTGCTTGCAACAGAATTTTAGCAAAAATATTAATTACTAACTTTCCCAAAAAGGCCTACCACAAAATGACAAAAAAATGAGAGACCCACAGCCAAAAATTTAAAAGTTGCTCAGTAAGAGTTGGAGGGAAGGTTGAGAAATCGGGGGGGGAAAGGGGCTTCATTAGAAACCAATAGAGGCAACTAACCTGGGCTTTGAGGTTTCCAAAACTGAACCACCAACCAAAGAGCAACAAGGGGGGACCTAGCCTCCCACCCCTGCACATGTGTAGCAGATGTACAATAAGTCTTACGGGGCCCCAACAACTTTATCAAGGCCTTACCCCGTCCTGTTGCCGCCTGTGATTCTGCCCCTTAAGGGACTGTCTTGTAGTTTTTAGTGGGAGAGGATTACCTAGTTCTGAGTGACTTGAGGTGCCACATTCATTTTTCAATAAAAAAAAACACCAGGTTTTTTAAAAATCTTGACAAAACAAATTTTTTTGTTTGTTTTGTTTTTTTTTTTTCAAGACAGGGTTTTTGTTTTAGCTCTGGCTGTCCCCGGAACTCACTCCGTAAACCGGGTGACCTAGAAATCAAAATCGCCTGCCTCTGCCTCCCAAGTACGGGGGTTAAAGGGATGCGCCCCCCCCTGCCTGGGTTGCCAAAAACAAATTTTTTGCACAAGGGTTTTCCACAAGAAAAATAATTTTTTGCTTAAAAAGCCAATAATTGGACAAAACAATGAAATCTAAAAAACCCTTGCTATTTTTGTCCCTGTCAAGGAATTGCCACTTGTGTGAATACCCAGGAGAAAGGGGATTTCTTTGCCAAGTCCTCCTGGGTACAGAAGGACCCGTGAAACTGCCACTAATTTAATTCCCGTGGGGGGGAAAACCTGTCATGTTGGGGGCACCTGCCATAAAAACCCTTAGCAAACCCGCTGTCCCGCTGGATATGCTAGAAAATTCTGTGAGACAGATTACAAAAGAGTGCCAAACCCTTTCCTCGAGGGGCTGTGTGCCAGGTGGAAACAATGGTAAAATCCCTGTTCTGTGAGCCTGGATACCCAAAGGGAGGGATTGGGACTTTGAAGTGGATGAAAGTGTTTCTGATCCCTGATGAATGGGGCTGTATGCTCCAATGGACAGGAAGTTCATGTGTGTCTTCCTCAAGAGTGAAATGTGTGTGGGTTTAGTTGTTAATTAATGAAAATGGATCCCAGCAGGTCTACATTATGCCCCATGTCAGGGGTGGGAGGTTACTTCTGGATATGCACTTTGGGTTCCTTGGAGACCCCTGTGAATAATTTAAATTTCGTCAGCCCCATCTCCATAGAGGTCTGGCGTGGATGGGGAATCAACTGCTGTACTGAAAATCATGGATTCACAGAGCCACACTGTGAGTTTGATGCCTCTTTTTTGGTCAAAGCCCTTTTCACAATGACACAACAGTGAAGACACTTTCACTGCTGTATTTGCACTGTTATCCAGGTTTAAAAGGTGCCCTGTTTGGAAGAATAAATGAATAAAGTAGCAAAACACCCCTGTCAATTTGGGGGGGGTTGTGTGACTGTCCCCCCGAGGGTCAATGGGATCATTGCATGCCCGGCTTCCTTCTTCAAATACCTTGGGCCTCAGCTATGTTGTATCGTCAGCCCGGATTCAAGACAGGTGCCCAAACATGACTGTCACTGACAGGCTCCACCAAGCAGGACTGAAAGAGATGCAGAACCCACAGCCAAAGTTAGACTGAGCCCGAAAGTCCTGTTGAAAAGTTGGGGGGGAAAGGGTTGAATACCGAGAGGAGAGGGGCCCCATAAGAAACCACAGAGTCAACTAAAATGGACCCTTGGAGACTCCAAAAGACTGAAGCACCAACCAAAGAATATATAAGGGGTGGACTTAGGCCTCCCCCCTATGTAGCGATGTCTAGCGTGGTTCTTCGCAAATTCCTTTAAAAAACGCTGGGGGTTTTTCCCCAACTCTGTTATTGGCCTGTGGATACTTTTCTCTAACCCAGCTGCATTGTCTAGCCACAGTGAATAGGTTGTGCCTAGCCCCCGATTTACTTGGGGCCAGAGGGGGTTTTGGGCCCAAGGGCCCCTTCCCCTTTCTCAGACAAAGGGGGGGAAAAGTGGGGAAGGGGGCCCGAAGGAAAGGGGGCTGGGGGGGAGAAAGCTCAACGGGGGGAAAATGTTAAAAAAAAAATTAAAGAAAAAACAATATTTTAAAAAAAAAACTGGTTTTTAAATAGATAAACTTTGTTTCCCCCAGCCCAAAAAGAAGGTTAAAACATTTGGGGCCCAAACAAAAAATTTTTACCTCTGATTGGGGGGGGCGGGATAAACCCCAACTCTTTTTAAAGACAAGGTTTTTAACAGAACTCGAGTTCACAATCCAAATATGACCCATAAAAAAACAACACATTAGAAAGGATACAGGGGAAATTTTTATTTAAAAATTCGGGAAATCGGCGGGGTTTTTTTGGCTTGCTCCCCCAATGTCACCCATTGCCCCTCCCAAATTTTGGGCTCAAAAAAACTCTACTGACTGAATCCTCATTTTTGGGTTTTTTAAAATTTTATTTTTTTAAACCCCAAATTTTTAGTTTGTTAAAACCCTTTGAAAACATTGAGTTTTTTGTAATTAAAAGAAAATTTTTTTCCCCTTGAAAAAAATTAATATTTGCTAAGGCTTGTCATTTGTTACAAAGAGAACTTTAAGTTTTTGGGTTACCCCTTTTTTTTAAAACCCACACCAAAAGTTTTTGAATTTTTTCCCCTGACCTCATTTTCTATGACAAATTCTTTTTTTTTCCCCAAAAAATTTTCTTACAAAAATTAAAAAGAGAAAACCCCCCCCGGGGGTTTTTTGAAGTTTTAAAGGAAAGGAATGATCATGAAAATTTTCAAAGGGAAAAGAACCTGCCCAACAGCAAGCTCATGTTTGGGGGTGGCCAAAGGGGTACGGAAAAAAGAATATAGGGGAAAAGGGTTAAAATACTCAAGAAGATTAGCCGAGGGGAAAAACCCCCTTTGGAAGGGTTCACTGAAGGGGCAGAAAAAGGAAAAAAAGGAACTCTAGTGTACATCAAAGGGAAGGAAGGTCTTGTTAAGGGGGCCCTCCCGGAAAGATAGACTGCAGAATTTTGAGGGGAAAAAGGGTTTCGGCTCCCAAAACCCAGCTCCCCTTTTTTGATCTAGTCTATTTTAAAACCGAAGGGGGGTTGACTTTTTCCCCGTGGACTTTCTTTAAAAACTTCTTTTGCCCCTTTTTAAAAAAATTTTTTTCCCTTTCCCGCCCATTGGGTTTTCAAAGTCGGGCACATGTTGCGCCTTCTGAAACTTTTTTTCTCTCCCCTGTGACAATATTTGAAAACCCCCCTTCATAGCTTCTCAAAATTTTTTCAGTTTTTCGAACCCCCCCCTCTAAAAAGGGCCAGAATAAAAATTTCATGTAGCAAACTCGGTTTATCCAGCTCCCTTTTTGGCCTAAATTTAATTTACCAACTATATCCATAAAACATTTTTGATTTCCCCTAAATTTTTAAAAAAAATAGGATGAAAATTGAATATAGAAGGCTCTACCAAAAGGGGGGGCATTTGGCATATTTTAAAATTTTTAAATGGTTTTTTAAAGTTTTTTTTTGTTTTTGGTTTAAAAACCCCGCCCCAAGGGGCTTTTTCAAAAGTTTTTGGGAAGCATATCTTTTTTGCACATGCAAATCATAAAAAAAACTTTTAACCCCAACAAAAAGGAGGGGGGCAACCATTTAAAAAAGTTTTCTTTTAAAATCTGCCCGGGGAGAAAAATTTCAAATTGCAGTTTAATAGAGAAAACAACTTATCTGCTCTTTCTGTTTACCTGGACCCTGTGATGAAAATTCAAAAAATTCTTTCAAAAAATTTAAAATTTTTATCACATTTTTATTTTCTCCTTTCAGGTTTAAATTTTAAAAAAAAATAAAGGAAATACAAAACTGACAATTGGAGTTTTTCATAGCTGACAATTTATTAAGATAATATCTAGATGTCTTTCATGTGAAGCTTTCTTAATATAGTTCTGTCTACAGTAATACTTCAATAAAGAGATAATATATTCCTAGCAGATTTTAGAACTTTGTTTCCTAGTGAGAATAGAGAATGATTTTTTAAAGTTACATTGAAAATCTATTTCTAACCTCTTATAAGGATATATATGAATAGATTGTTTCTATCAGATTAAATTTTTCAATAAAAACTTAAGCACTAAAATATTCATTTTTCTATTGTGGAAGAAAATAGAAATATTAATTCTTCCAGTCTGAGTTTCCAGACTATTCAAGCATGCAAGGGAAAAAGAACAATGTGGTTTCCCACTCATTATTATATATCAGAAGGAATTAAACCTACTCAAGAACTTTTAAACTAGAAATGGGTCTGTACAACCCTCTAATTATGCAACTGTAACTCTGAGTGGAAATGTTAAAAGTAAACATAAGGAATAATATGGGACACCCATAATTCAGTGTATATGTGCCCAGATCCATTCTTTAAGTTAGAAAAACTGTCTTGCTATGTGATGGGCAATGTTAGTTATTAACTTGACAAAATCTAAAATTATCTCATATATGGTCCTATGGTCACACTTGAGGAGAATTTTCTTGATCATATTATTTGATGTGTGAAGAACCATCTTACCTGTGGAGAAGACCATTCCCAACACAGGGGACTTTGGCTAATAGAAACTGTAGAAAGTGAAGTAAGCTTTCATTAATTCCTTACTATTCTTTACTTCAAGTGAGATATGTCCAGCTCCCATAAGCTCCTGCTGCTGTGACTTCCTGAATTTGATGGACTATAACTTGGAACTGTAGACCAGAATAAATCCTTTTTTCCCCTTAAGTTGTTTATATTAAAAGTTCTTTATTACAAGAACAGAAAAAGAAACTAAGACAGAAATTGGTATTGAGAAATGAGGGCATTGACATATAATATGTGATTATTGGGTTCTTAGACATTTAACCCAATTTTGCTGGAGGAATGTGGAAAAGTTTGGAATTTTGAGTTGGAAATGCTCTTGAAAACTGCAACCTGAACTAAACAGGTCATAGCATTAACGTGACAAAATCTAAATTTGCCTACAAGGCAGGACTTGGTGTACACCTGCCACAAGTTATCTAGGTTAGAGCTAGTTTCTGGGATCTTGGATAAAAGAAAAATGCTGACAGTAGAGGCCTGTCTTATGATGTTCCAGAGTGGAACAAGTATTGTGTGGGGAATTGAGATGCAGGCCACTTATGTAATATGTATCTATCTAGTTTCATTTTGCCTATGTATTGAAAATTTGAGTGATGGACTTAAAGGTAATGGAGAGAGTCCTTCCTCTCTGATGACTTTTAGATTCTGTCAAGTTAACAATGAACACTAATCATCACTTTTTTACCACATAACAACTTGACACCCAGACTACTCTGTGCATACTCTGTGCATACTTGTAAGGCATTATCCACATTAGGACAAGCTTCTGAGGATGTCTGTAAGGGATTGTCTTGATAGTAGCAATTGATATGAGAAGACCCACTTTAAGCATGGCTCGAATAATTTCTTAGGTGGGGTTCCTGAACTGTATTAAGTAGAGAAAGAAAACTAAGCATGAATTCATTGTTCTATCCTTCTAGCTGTGGGCTCAATGTGATGAGACACTTGAGGCCACTGCTATCTTGAATTTTCAGCCATTGTGGATTGTGATTTCAGCTAAAATAAACACTTTCTCTCTTAAGTTGCTTTTGTCAGAGAATTTTATCACAGTGAAAAAAATCCAGGCACTGTATTTGCAAAGAGATTTTATCAATACTTGGTGTTAATTCTAGTAAAAAATTGCTGCACCTATTTAAAATAATTACATAAATTAAACATTTTTATGATAATGCATATTTTAATATTGATTTGAGATATTAAATTGACATGCATTTTCTGGGATAAATTTCGTTGCGTGGTAATCCTATTTAAAAACAAAAGAATTAGTGCTGATATATTTTTAAAAGGTTTTAAAAATAAACTTTAAATTGTGTGTCTGTTCTCATGAATATGCCTACAGAGAACAGGATATCAAATTTACTGGAGTTGGAGTTACAGATGTTTGCAAGCCACCCAGTGTAAGTGCTGAGAATTGAACCTTGGTATCTTCAAGAGCAGTACCCCGCTTCATTATTTAAAAGACAATTTTGTAATATTTGTGTTGTTATTTTAAAAACTATTTTGAAGACTATGTTTATAAAACTATGTTATTATTATTTTATATGTAAGAATAGAAAATGAGTTTTGAAGTGCTAAAATTATTTTTCCATTGTGAAAAATAGAAATATTAATTTTGTTCTGTCTGATGTTTTATAGACTATGTAAACACCCAATGGAAAAGGAACAATGTGATTTCTCACACATTTGGACACTCAGAGAAAATTCAAACTACTCAAGAACTTGTTTAACAATGGAATAATTTTCTTAAATAGATTTAAGAAATTTGTGTATGTTTATTTTAAAATAATTTATAATCAAATATCTATATTCTAATAAATTTACTCATCTCTTTTGTATGTCATAGAACTGACCACTTACTTTTCTTACATCTTTCTTTTTGTATTTTTATATAGCACTTAGCTCCAGTGACACTTTTTATTGTATTATTTTACTGGTGTTCTTAAATAATTTTTACTACTTGTTTCTCCTCATATTTCCATTCTCCATAAATAAATGACCAAAATGGCAGCTCTATAGTTAGGGTGAAGGTTTCTATCATAAATAAGAGAGGAAGAATAGCCAGAGGCATCTGGAAAGTTCCAGAGCAGAGAGACAAAGACACAGACTGACAATGACCAAGTCTAGCAAGGAAGGAAATGGAAACAACATGTGGGTTATAAGTAGCTGAGAGGAAGGAAGCCTTGAACCGGAGCAGCTTGGGGTAAGGATGAGGTGAAAAGGGCCAGGAGGTTAATGTGGGCTTTGAAATGTATTATAGGTACATGTGAACAGGGACCAAGAAGTTTGGAAGCTAACATGTAATATATAACCAGAGTTGTAGGTCAAGGAAAATGATTTTTCTTGGTAGGCAGAAACCCTTTACAGGTTCCTGAGGAATGCTGGACTTGACACTTCTGTATTTCCATTTATTTATGTATTTATTTATTTATTTATTTATTATTTATTTGCTTTAGCTTGTGATGAAAACTTAGTATTTATTATTTATTTATTCTGCCTTTTTCTTTGTCAGTTTGTAAAGACAGGATTCACTAGCACAATTATATTATGCTTTAGCACTTCCCTATGATCATGCTGTTCTATATTTTCTAATTTCTACTTTTATGTCTTCTGTTTTATATAATATATATATATAATAAAAAAATTATGTACATATTGTTTAACTTCTATTTTAGTTTTATATTTAAAAATTTGAAATTTAAAAATTTAGCCTGTGTTATGTTTTGAATGTAAAAGGTCCCTTTTAGTCTGATGTGTTTGAACACTTGACCCTCTCATGTCGACACTGTCTCAGGGAGGATGTGAAAGCTTTAGGACCATACACAGTCTTGCCAGCAGAAGTGGGTCAGTGGGGATAGGCTTTCAAGATGAAATGAAATCTCCATGGACACAGTCACTGGGTGAAACAGAGACTTTCAATGGTAGACTCCCATGTCAATGCTTGTTCAAAGTATTTTTTCTTTATTTTCAGCCAAAACCTTAGAGTACATGCTGAGCACTTTCACAAAATGTCCAGTTATTACTATAGTCTCAAAGCCTTAAACTGAGCATGCTTGAGAATGGACCAGTTGCTATGGAATGATGGTTGGACTACTGGATCAAACCTTAGAGTTTCCTTTGTTTGAGAGCATTGCTTTGGAAGTGACACCCATGTTCTTTCCTACTGCAGGAATATCATTCTCTACTCTTCTATGTACTTTGATAGATGTGAGCCCATTATGCTCAGCCAATGTTGTGGCCCTCGTTTTCTCTGTCTCCTGGTCATTCAAAATGTTAGAAGCAGTAGGCATAAGGTCCTGCCAGTTAGGAATAAAACACTCTGTGCTGCCTGCCCCACCATGAAGAACTGGTTCTCTAAAATGTCTGAGTTAAGATAATGCCTTCTTCCTTCAAGTTGTTTTTGTCAACTTTTTGTCATGGTAACCAAAATTAACTAGTAGAATTGGAGTCTTGATTGAAAAACTAATGATGAATGATGCCAATCCTTTTAATAGACTTGTTGATGTTTCCTTTATGTCCAGCATATGGTCATTTCTAGTAAACTTGAAAATAGAAGGATTCTGTCATTGTTGGATATATTATATGCATTCCATTTATATCAATTTTCAATTTTTATTATTTATGATTCTTTTTTCTTACTTATTTTTAATGTTCTTAGCTTCTTATGTTGATTTTCATACTTTGAGCTTCTCAAATATCCCTATTAGGAAAGATGGCATACAATATAGAGTAAATCTAACATAATACATTTTATAGTAAAAGTACATTATCATTTTTTAAAGGTAGGTTACAGATGTAGATTAGTTTGAAGAACAAACTCAATGGAGTCAGAGTCATGAAACCAAGAAAAATGTATGTAAGATAGTTTCACCAATGTAGGTCAAGACCAGTCATTAATAGAAGCTAATTGTATAAAAGAAAATTATAGGTCATCCAAAGTATAAGGCTGCTTCCAACATACAATAAATGTTAAAGACCAAATATAAGAATAATAGAAAAAGTATGAATATTATTTTAGATTAGATGGGTATTCTTAGAGGTGAATTTTAAAATATGACTCACCACATGAGATTTTAATATTTGGTAGCACCAAAATTGATCTTCCTATTAAAAGAAAAACAAGCATAGACATTAACAAACAGGAAATGGATTGGAGGGAGGTATTTGTCTAATCTAAGACAGACAGAAATTTAAATCTAGTCCCTTCTACTAAGACAGAGTTAAGACACCAGGAAGAAAATCTGGACCAAGAACTGTTAGGAAACCCTTGTTACTTAAGGTTGAAGTCTACGATGTCCAAATAGCTCCCCTGAGCTTGGTGCAAAGGGTAGAACTCCCTTTACCAGCAAGGCTTTCTCTTCTCTACCTTCTCTGGGGAGCTCTAACCCCCACACTCTACCTGTGGAATATCACATAATCCTTGGTGAAATTACAGGTTCAACGTCCTGGAATGCTGCTTTATGCAAATGAGGCATTCCCAGAATCTTAAACCTCAGCCAATGAAACTTTACCCTAAGAACCCTTCCCACTTTTCAAGGTTTCTATATTCCTTGTTCAAGAGGATTCGCGACACCATGAGGAAAGCAACAATACCAACCAACCAGAGCCCCCAGGGTCTAAACCACCAGCCTGGGAGCGCTTAGGGAGGGACCCATGGCTCCAGCTATATATGCAAGGGAGCTATATATAAGTGGGAGAAGAGATCCTTGGTCCCATGAAGGCTGGACGTCGTGGGGGGTATTCGAGGGTGGGGAAGTGAGGTACGGGGGAGGATGGGTGGGGGTACACCAACGTGGAGGCAAGAGGAGGGGGGAAGGGATAGTGAGTTCCTGGGAGAGAGGGGGGAAATGGGGTAAGGAGAGAACATCTGAAATGTAAATAAAATTTCCAATAATTATATATATATGCACACAAAGCTATTTCACTGAACACTGTCAGAGAGAATTGTTTCAATGAATGTAACGTTAAAGATCTGTAATACTTAAATCTTAGAGGAGACCTCTTCCCTCCAGCATTTGCGGCCAAGAATGGGATCCTGCTGACCCACCTGTTCCAACTTCGCTTAATCCTTTTCCAACCAGTGTGCTTGAGGTCCCGACACACCATGGAAGACATGGACCACAGAACTTATCTCTGCTCTATCATTCTCTGCATGGTGTACACCAGCCCAGTGTTCATCGGGGTCCGGACACCCCAAGGGAAGACATGGACCTTGAACCTCAGCTCTGCTCTATCCTTTCCTGATTGGTATGCAACAGCAACTGGACACCACAAGAGAATTATCAGAAAAACAGAACCACAAAGAATATGTGTATCTTCTGAGATTTGAATCTCAGCAGTGAAATAACAAATGATCAATAAGGATGAGGTAGTGCTCAAATACATGTGATTTGTGGCAATGGAGACTGTCCTAGTTTGGTTTCTGTTCCTGTGCTAAAACAGTATTTCAGTCCCTGTTTTGTTGTTATGAAGAGACAACATGACCAAGGCAACTCCTAAAAGAGAAAACATTTAAATTTGGGCTGGCTTACAGCTTCAGAGGTTTAGCCCATTATCATCATGGTAAGAAGCACAAGGGAATTCATGTAGACATGGTGCTAGAGAAGTTGAGAACTACAACCTGATCTGTAGACACAGAGAGAATGACCTCGAGCCTGGCTTAGGCTTTTGTTACCTCATAACCTACCCTCAGTGACATACTTCCTCCAACAAGGCTACACCTACTCCAACTAAGCCACACCTCTTGTTTATGAGGTTAATTTCTTCCTATGAGTCTTGTAGTGGTTTGAATAAGAAAGGCTTTCATAGGCTCAACTATTTGAACGTTTAGTTGTCAAGCAGTAGCACTATTTGAGATGGATTTGAAGGTGTGGCTTAGAGGTGTATGCTTAGATTGATGTGTTCTACTCTAAGTTACCTACGTATCATGTAAAATTGGTTTTCCAGGCTGTGCCTACTATAAGCTATTCTATATATAACTATGAGTTGACTCTGCTATGAATGCAACCCAAAGTCAGAGTGAGTCTGAACCTTGGTGCACATAGACAGTATCATGGGTCTGATCCCTCGCAGGAGATATTGACTGATAAATAACTTAATCTTAAAGATAAAGATAATGCTTACTCAATGAATTTATCAGAGAAAATTAGTACCCTCTTGTAGTGGTTTGAGTAAGAATGACCCCATAGGCTCATATACTTGAAGGCTTGGTCAATAGGGAATGGCACTACTTCACAATGATTAGGAGGTGTGGCCTTGTTGGAGGTTTCAGATGCCCAATCCAGGCCCAGTCTCCATGTCTGCCTTCTTGCCACCATGCTTCCTGTCATCATGATAATGGACTAAACCTCTGAAACCATAAACAAGCCCCAATTAAATGCTTTTCTTTATAAGGGTTGCCATGATCATGGTGTCTCTCTTCACAGAAACATGGCATTAACTAAAACACACATAATCATAGGACATATTAAAATTACATAAGGAAATTTAGACCCATCAAAATATTAATACCAGACTAAAATGAGTATCATACCCTCCCCTGGATTTCACAAAGAGCGAGGCACCTAACACTACAATTGTTATGCTACCAGAACCTGTAATATGACCACTTGATGTGTGTTAAAGAATCAACAGGCAGAGGACTCCCACCTGCTCAGGGACATCAGCATGGCTGAGTGCTCACTACTGAAGGAGCGTTCTGGAATTGCTCTCCCCACCTCCCCAAATGCCTTTCTGGATCTATTTCTGTACTTTGCCACTGTAACATCTATAGTCGTGCACCTCAACTCCACCCTGTGACTTGACTCTGAAGTTGGGTCTAGCCAGAGTCATTGTCTAACTGCTTGGGCAGAAATTATTTTTACATCACAAAGATTTTTCTTCCTTTGAAGTCACTAATACTTCTTGGGAATTCTTTGAATCTTCTGTGGCCCCTTTAACTGTTTGGCAGGCATGATCTTACCTACACACACATATGTACATAGAGTACACACATCTATGTATGTATGTAGAATGTAGTGTGCAAGGTGTGACCTGAGCATTATTAGTGGTAGTTAAGAGATGAATAAAGAATTTGCCTTCTGACTGCCAACTATAAATGGAAACCAGGACCACTTGTCAAATTGCAGCCGCTGAAATAGCCTGTGGATTTATTATTATTATTGGTATTGGTTAGGTTTTGGCCGGTTTCTACTCTCCTGGACTTCCATTAAAGCAATTGAAATAAAGGTGAACACTGATTTCTAAAGCAGCAAGGAAAGTCTATTCAAAAGTGAAGTGAAAATACAGGTCAGAGTATGTTGTCAAGGTGACAGTGGGAAACATCAGAAAAGGTACTCAAGGGTCTCCATTATTGTTTGGAGGTTTTCCGTTGTGGGATTCAAAAGAAGGAGGAGTTTGGTATTGAAGGATGTAGCACAGATCATTCTGAGTTTCAATCACAAAACTTGGACTGTGTAAGACTTTGCATAGTCTTTCTTATAATGTGTCTGATTGTAGTCATACATGTGCCCAGTTGTGCACAGACACAAGGTAACAAATATAAGATTCTTTCTGAAACCTAAAGGGAACAGATTGCATTATTGCACTTGCATCCCAAGCTTTACTAGGTTAGAGCAGCCCACAGTTCATAGTTTCTAGATATGGTCCAGAATGTATTTGAATGGAAATGCAATGCTACCAAGGGATTACCAGTGGAAATAATATGCTTTCATTGTTTAAAGCAGGTATATGTGAAGCCTGATTCATGTTGGGGACCCAGCTTTCCATTATATTGAAAGGTATACTGTTAGTAAAGGAGTATGTGTAGAACCCAAACCAGGTAGAATCCTGGGTTGCATTGCTATACAATGATGAAGAAAGCAATTTAGGTGTCATCTATAAAGACCAGATAATATGGAGACCTACTACTGTAGAATCTCCTTAAAATATATACACATAAGAAAGAAATCTAAATGGAATCACTAAATAGCAACTATATACATCTTTCACTACCAGGTAAAACTTCCAGTGACAAGAACAGGTTTGATATGAATTAGTTGTTGGCCAAAAGCGTTCTATGGATCCCCCAAACAACACAGGCTATTGCCAGGGCTATTGTTGCTCTCTACAAACTGATGGTAAGACTCTATTGCTCAGGAGAGTACAATCATATCTCATTGAACAAAGAAATCAATCTGGTGTCTACCGAGAGCCTTCTTCAGTACTGACTAGGGTTCATGGTTCTGTAAGGTATTCTGAATACTACCAAAGAAAAAAGGTAACCACAAATTGTAGGAATAATCTCTTGTGTACTGCATGAAAGCATCAGCTGCCAATAAAGAACTGAGGCAAATTTAGAAAGTGGGACATCTGGGAGAGAGAGAGAGGAACTTGGGAGAGGGTCGGGCATGGAAAGATCCACTGCCTGGACTCTGAGGAAGTTGGATGTATGAAATTGAAGAGGTAACCAGCCATGTGGCAGACACAGAATAAACAGATGTCTGTTAAGAGCTAGTTGTGGAACAAGCCCAAGCAAGATCTCATAAGCATTGTTAACAAGTAGTAAGCTTCCTAGTCATTATTGGAGAACTACAGGCAGTGGGAAAACCTGAGGTTACAACCAATGCGACTATAATGTCTGCAATCCACAATGGTGACCTGCCTACATGATGTACTAATGCAACAATGACACAAACTCAGAAGAATCTGACTGGATTTAAGGGCTACGTTATGAGGGGGAACATATCTGCCACTGCTTAGATAACCAAAACTCTGAGACCAGATAGGCAATGATCCCAGGAGAAAACCAAATATTACTATTCTCCTAAAGAACCATGGCAGTAAAATGACTCCTAACAACATTCTGTTTCGTCCATAGATCAGAATTTTTCTCAGCTATAACAAGGGGAGCTTCCTCTTGCTATAGATGGAGTTTAATGTAGACACCCATAACTCAACAATGTGTAGAGAATGAGAGAGTTTGGAATACTCAATCTTAAATAGAATGTCTTCACCCAATCCCTCCCCTTAGGAATCAAGGAGCTGTGTGGAAAAGAAGACAGAAAGGTTGTAAGAGTCAGAGAAGATGAAGGACACCTAGGAAGCAGTCTTCCGGACACAACAGGATCAACGTAGTTGAGCTCACAGAGACTATGGCAGCATGCAGAGAATCTACACAGATTCAAGCCAGATGGGGCCTCAGTGTTGGAGGGAGAAGTGGACACATGCTCTCATCCCTAAACAAGAAGCTGTCTCTAATGGACAAAGGTTTGCAAAAGAAAAATTAGTTTTCTATAATGGAGTTCACTAGCCATAAACCTGACTTAAGCAGTCCATGCCGAGCAGTGGTTTGCCAACATCAAACAAACTCAATGGTGTTTTTATAGACTTTTGTCTCATGTTGTTTGGGCTTTTCTTTTTATCTTACAAGTCTTTAACTTGTATATTTATATTTTCTGATTTTATGTTTTTATGGTGGTGGTGGTGGTATGTGTATGTTATGTGTGTCTGTGTGTTTCTTGTGTTTTGTCTTCTTTTAAAATATGTTTTGCTTATTTTTCTTACTTGCTTATTTGTTTTCTAAAGAGAGAGAGAAAAAAATCATAGAGTTGGATGGGTGGGGAAGATGTGGGAAGAAAAACTGTGATCAAAATCTACTGTATAAATTTTCAGTAATAAGAACGAAGAGTGGATAATTGTGTTGTGTGTGAGTTGAAGCACATAGGAAAAGAGGTAATGAGGAATTTGAAAGAAGCACAGGAAGTCCCATTCCAAGATCATGGCAGCCAATGTTCAATGAACTGAGAAGTGTAACAAAGTTTACACTTTATATGTAGAACCAGGCAACAAAACACTACTCCACAATACCCTTCTGCAATGTATCTTAGTTTACAATTACATTGGAAGGAGACTGTGATAGTGAACATTTTTTAAATTCATGCATTAGGAATCACCTAGGGAACAGTAAAGTAGCCTCTGGGTGTTTCTCTGAGAATATTTCCAGAGACAATTAGATCATGAAGTCTCTGACATAGCAACCTCATAATAGATTCATAGTATAATAGCATCACTGGGGATTGGTGGGAGGTAGGACCTGGGGAGTTAAGTTACTCAGCATGTGTTTTGAAGGCTATGTCTTACCCTGGCTCCTTTCTGAATCCTGTGTCCACTCTGTTTCCTAATGGGCAGATGGCAAACTACACAGTCCTCCATACCTTCCTATCCATGATGTATTAAAGTCTCTGACCAAAGCAAGCATTCTCCTGTGTTAATTTTTCTGTCAGGCTTTAGCCAGATAAATACAGAAACAACATACTTTCTCTACTTTGCATGATTAGGTCGGAGTATATACATTCAGAAATTCCAATATAATTTTACATAGCAATTTCTTTCTTAGAAAAAAGTGATGTTCTTATATAGTCTCAGCCATTTACAGTTTAAGCTGAATCTAGAGTGAATTAATCAAGTTCTAAAAGAACCCCACAGGGATTTATGTTAGAATTGACTCCTAATAAGGAGTTCTAATTTAGAATTACATTAAATGAATAACTTAATATGAATAATTGACCTAGATTCAATCCAAGAAAATATATTATAAGCATAAAAATGCAAAAAAATATAAAAATGAAAGCATTAAAATATTAGTATTTTCTTCCTGAACTCTAGGATAGAATATTCTGTTCCCTTTGTCTACTCTCCCAAGTTACTCAATTTTCTTTATTATTCATTCTACATTTTTAAAGTAAAAGGAATTATCTAAATAATGAACCATCTAGAACTAGAACTAGGAAGGACAGTTATTTCCAATATTATGTTTTACATTTTAATGAGAAGGGAAAGTTGAAGGCTATCATTTCCTGTTAGAAGTTCTTTATCAAAGTTGGCTGCAATCCTTGCAGAGGCAGAAGAAAATGATACTGTAGATTTCTGTCAGCAATACCGCTTTCCTGCCAGAAACAATGTTTCAAAATTAAATGTCCCCTTTGAACTTAGCATAGTACCCAGCATAGTGCTATCAAAGCTATCTCAGTGAAATGGACTACTTTGAATTGAAAGTGCTCAATGTTCAGAAGCACCCAGCAGAGGACAAGTCCGGCAGGTGCTTCAAACTCACAGATGCCATTTCTTCCTGGTAGAAAGGTGCATCCCCCAAACAGAGAGGGAAACTTTTGAGTTTTATCTTTCCTCACTGAGGGACAAACCAAGACATCAACAGCTCAGTCTGTGAGTTTTTCTAAAGAATGGGTTCTGTCTACTGAAGTCAGCAGCAGCCTTGAAGCTGAAAATGAGACTATATTGTGTTTCTGCTGCACCTGCATCCTTCTTCCCCTTTGCTTTCCTCTTATATGGAAGAGGGAGACAGGGTGAGTCACTGAGAGTTAAGAAGGAGCAAGACAGACACAGAACATGGGAAGGCTATGAACAGGTGTGTGTGTGTGTGTGTGTGTGTGTGTGTGTGTGTGTGTGTGTGTGTGTTGGGGTGGTATTCAATAGCCATATAATTTATACTGTTCCCTGGGGACTTCTGAGATGAAGAGGCAGAGTCAGCCCTACCCGTGGCATTACCAAAACATGCTTGCAGAAAGTTCTGTAGGAAGCCATTGCAAATGAACTAAAAGACAGAAGAGGAACTGATGAGAATATGAATTCAGAATATGTGAACTGTGGACTTTAACAGTCTTTGCTCTTTAATTTTTCAAGAAAGTGATTAAGAAAGAGGTGTGTGAGTGTGTGTGTGTGTGTGTGTGTGTGTGTGTGTGTGTATCTGTGTGTGCATATTATATGGAGGCCAAAGATTAACATCAGATGTCTTCTTCTGTTGGCATCCACATTATTTTGTGAGACAGGATCTGTCACTGAACGCGGAGCTTACTGATTGGTTAAGCTAGCTGGCCAGCAAGCCCCAGGGATCCATCTGTCTATCTCTCCTCACTTTCAGCTCTGGGTTTACAGATTGGTGTCATGAACTGTTTCTTCTATGACAGGCTATCACCTGTTTTCTACTGTATAACATAAAGCACAGAGCAAATGTGACTCTAACCAGGGACATTCTGATAAAGAGAAGCAGCAGACTCATTTGATATTTGAACCCACATGGAACCAGGAGGCTCAGTAGCAAATAGTATCATTCTTAAATCCTCATTGTTTAGAAAGGCCCATGTTATTTGAGGCATCAGGCATGGAAGTTCCCACCAAATAGATTTTCCTTACTGTACATCAGTTGAGACAGTGGTCTAAGATTTGAGATCTCAGATAGGCAAGTCAGGAAAGGACCATTCTCTACAGCATTAGCAAAGAAAATAAACTGACTTTATAAATTTCAGTGCTCTGTTTGAGCTGATTAAGGAAAGCCCCCTAAAATAATACAGAAAAGACCACTTAGAAACAGTAGCAAATTCAACCTTATGTTTATGATTTTGAAGGCAGCTTCTACCCGGTGAATCTCAGTGTTGTTAGAGGAAGGCAATTGGAAGGGGACTTTATGGTAGCTCCAAACACACTTATCCACTCTTCTGCTAATCCAGAAAGTTCAATTAAAATAGAGTTTTTGCCTGTAAAACCCACTTGGTTTATCCCTCAGAATTTCCAGGAGGCACCACTTGCTGAAGATTAACGCTCAGCATGAAGAGGATTAAGTGCTTAGACAATTCCAGCAGTCAAGAGGAGATTAGGGAAATCATACTAACTTTTGCTAGTTGGCTCCCAAGTACCCCAATTCTGTTTGTTGGCAGTTTATTCATGATCAAGGAACTGTAAAAATAACAGTTTATTTTCACCATGCCAAACCAGGAACATCAAAGTCAGGTGACTTATGTGGATTTTTAATTCTGCTACTTAGCAGCTATGTAACCTTAAGAAGTTTACTTGACCTTCAGGCACCTCATGTTTCTCATAAAGATGTGTCTTCCCATCCTTCTTAGAAGAGTACAAGGGCTGGGGCTCTCCCAGTTTCATCACTACTCAAAGAGTCTACCTATTCTTTTTCTCATATTGAGCGTTCCAATATGCAGATTCTGGAGAGGCATGGCACCCTAGAGAAAGTGAAGTATGCCCATCAACATCTTCAAATCGTGAAGAGGGTGAGGCTGACAGGGTGAGAAGCAGAAAATGCATGATGGGAAGAAGCAAGAGTTTCCAGTGTGTTTATTTGTTGTCTTTTAGACGTTCTATTTTCTTCCTGTATTTCTTTCTTCCCTGCTAAGAGGAAGTCGAATTTTGATGATGAAAAATCCTATCGATTGAACCTTTTGGTTCTTTCCATCTGTCAAATGCTAGAGAGGGATTTGTGTCTGGGGATTCGTGTATAGCATTACTATTTCTCGGACCGACTCCTATAACAAAGTGTTTTTCCATTGCCATATTAATTTTCAGAACCATGCCCACTCACGTAAACACATATTTCATTTTTTTCCCAATGCCTACCATTTCTCATGGCTTGCTGACACTTTTTGCTTTCCCACTGTGCACAATTTTGAGGAAGCTTTTATGCTTCACATAGTGTTTATTCTGGCTGAAATTTTCTGTTCTGCTGAAGGAATTAGTATTATCTCTGGGTTTTTATATAGTTCCTTTCAGAAACTGACACATATTAGTCAGTGACTATATATGAGTATCTACTAGTTCAATGTTGTAAATTCACATTTCTAGAACTTTCTAGATGATGAAAAGCTTGATCTTTGAAATATTCCCACCTCAAGTACAGGAGTTTATAAATCACGCTATGTGGACTCACTAAGAAAGAACAGGTATACAGACAGTGTATATTTATGTAATCTCCAGTTTTCAGCAAGGACCCTGTTTTTTCTTTCAATTATTTTCTTAATTAATGAAAAATTTATTTAAAAATTATTAAAGTTTTGCTGTAAATAAATTCCTGAAACTTGTGGAGGACTGTAGGGCCCCATGAACACCAAGCTTGGAAACCCACCCTATCAATTAGGAAGATATCAGAAGATGGAAAGATCTCCCATGCCCATCTATTAACATGATCAATATAGTGATTGATAATGACTACCTTACCAAAAGCAATTTACAGATTCAATGCAATTCTCATCAAAATTTTAACATATTTCTTTACAGATCTTAAGAGAACAATTTTCAACTTCATATGGAAAAACAAAACAAAACAAAACAAAACAAAACAAAGCCCAGGATAGCTAAAAACAATCCTAAACAATAAAAAAAAAAAACTGTAGAGGCATCACTATCCCTGACCTAAAACTACTACAGAACAGTAGTAATAATAACTGCAAGGAATTCGTATAGAAACAGAGAGGTAGAACAATGGAATAGAATTGAAGACCCAGAAATAAACCTATACACCTACAGAAATGTCATTTTTGACAAAGAGGCCAAAACCATACAATAGAAAAAAATTAAAGCATCTTCAACAAATGGTGCTGGTCTAATTGGACATCTTCATGTACAAGAATGCAAATAGATCAGTATCTATTACCCTGCACAAAACTAAGTCCAAATGGATCAGAAACATTAACATAAAACCAGACACACTAAATCTAATAGAACAGAAAGTAAGGAATAGCCTTGAACTCATTGTTACAGGAGATAATTTCCTGAACAGAACACCAATGGGTCAGGCACTTGGGTCAACAATTGACAAATGGGACCTCAGGAAACTGAGAAGTTTCTGTAAGGCAAAGGACACTGTTGATAGGACAAAACAGTAGCCTACAGATTGGGACAATTTTTTCACCAACCCTACATTTGACAGGTAGCTAATATCCAACGTTTATAAAGAACTGAAGAAATTAGAGACCAGCAAATCAAATACCCCAATAAAAATGAGGTACAAAACTGAAGAGAGAATTATCAACAGAGGAACCTCTAGTGACCAGGAAGCACTTAAAGAAATGATCAATGTCTTAGTCAACAGAGAATTGGAAATCAAAACAACTCTGAAATTCTCCCTTACACCCATCATAATGACTAATATAAAAACCTCAAGGGACAGAACATTCTAACAAGGATGTAGAACAAGGAGAACACTCCTCCATTACTGGTAGGAGTGCAAATTTGTACAATAACTCTGGAAATCAATTTGGTGGTTTCTCAGAAAATTGGAATAGTTCTACCTCAAGATCCAGTTAGACTACTCCTGGGCATGTACCGTGTAGTATGTTGGCCTAATGCAGCTTGTATTTTAATGCTAATATTGGGCCCCTAAGACTGGTTGCCACAGAGAGTCTGCATATCACATGCTAAGTGATTCTGACTATAAGTTGTTTCTGACTGGTAAATAAAGATGCCAACAGCCAATAGCTGGGTGAGGGAGACATAGGAGAGGTTAAGGTTTCACAGGCTTGGAGTTGGAAGAGAATCACAAGGAGGAAAAAGATGCAGGAAAGGAAGAAGGAGAAACTGCCATGGGTTTGGAGTGAAGAAAATGTGGTCCTCTAGGCTGGTCAATTGGAATTAAGAGTAGCCCAGATAAAACATAGTAAGTAATAACTCAGGGTTATTGATAGGAAAGTAGATTCTAACAGCACAGAGGGTAGGCAACTGACCACATTTTGTATTGTTTAAGGCTTATTGTAAATATAAAGGTGGTGTGTGACATTTATTCAGGAACTAAATGTTCTAACATGGGATAGAAACCCTGGGGTCTGGATTAAATAATTTCTACAACAATATCCAAAAGATGCTCCACCATCCCACAAGGACACTTGCTCAACTATGTTCATGGCAGCTTTATTTGTAGTAGCCAGAAACTGGAACCATCCTAGATGTCCCTGAACTGAAGAATGAATAAAGAAAATGTGGTTAATTTACACAATGAAATACTACTCAACTATTAAAAACAAAGGCATGAATTTTGTAGGCAAATGGATGGAACTAGAAAACGTCATCTTGAGTGAGGCAACACAGTCCTAAAAGGACATGCATGGTGTGTACTCACGTACAAGTGGATATTAGCCATAAAGTATAGACTAAGCATGCTATGATCTACAGACCTAAAGAAGTTAAATAACAAGAAGGACCCAAGGGAGGATGGTTGAATCTTCCTCAGAAGGAGAAATAAAACAGATATCAGAGTTTGATGGAGAGAGGGGCCTAGGTGAAAGAAGGGCTGGGGAGAGGAGTGGGGAGTTGTGAGCAGATATAGGGAGAACAGGGGAGAAGGAATAAACATTCAAGAGACCTGGGATTGATGGAGTCCTCTGGGGTAAATGGGGAGTAGCTGTAGCTGACACTCCTAATGGGGCAATAAGTATCTTAAAGTGGTCATTTCCTATAGCCAGGAAGACCCCAGGGGAGGGATAAGGACAGTAACCCACTCACAAAATTTTCAACCCAAAATGTGTCCTGACTACAAGATAGGCAGGGACAAAGATACAGCCAAGCCTGAGGGAATGGGCAATCAATGACTGCCTCAAATTGAGACCCATTCCATGGGCAAGAACCAATACCTGACACTAATAATAATGCTCTGTTATGCTTGCAGACAGAACCTACTATAAGTGTCCTCTGAGTGGTTCTACCCAGCAGCCAATGGAACGAGATGCAGAGACCCACAGCCAACTATTAAATGGAGCTCGGAGAGTTTTTAAGGAAGCTTTTATACTTCATATAGTATTTATTCTGGCTGAAGATTTTCTGCTCAGCTGAAGGAATCAACATTAGCTCTGGGTTTTCATGAAGTTACTTTCAGAAGTTGATACATGTTAGTCAGTGACTATATATGAGCATCCACTAGACAATGTTGTAAATTCTTCTCTCTCTCTCTCCTCTCTCTCTCTCTCTCTCTCTCTCTCTCTCTCTCTCTCTCTCTCTCTCTCTCTGTGTGTGTGTGTGTGTGTGTGTGTGTGTGTATGTGATGGTATTCATGCTATGGTACTCGTGTGATCCACCAAATGTTAATGTAAAAAAAAAACCGTATCCTTAAGGTTTGGTAGTGTTCCTTCTCTTGCTCTAAAAGCTGAGTTATATTTCATTTACAGTATACCACATTTTATTTATTCTTTTTGCTGCTTCTTTGCTTTGTTGCTGTGGATAATGTTGTGGTGAGAATGGGTGCACTGATCTTTCCTCAAGAGACTTTTCTATTCTTGTGGGTATGCACATACAAACTGAGGGGCCTGAATGCATAAATCTGTCGTACTTTTTCTGAGGAAGTATAATACTATTTTCCACAGTGAATAGACCTTTCAATAGGGCTACCATTGGTAGGACAAAATTTTCCATTTCTTCAGATCTTTTCCTGAATTCGCCAATTCTTATTATTTCAGCAAAAGCCACTCTAACAGTATCAGGTGGCATCTTGTCACAGTTTGGATCAGTATTTCCCTGATGATAACTGATGTCTAGCACATTTCTGCAAGCTTATTGGCCATGTGTCTGTCACATCTTTAGAGAAATAACACATCAGACCTATTCCTGGGTTCCTCTCACGAGTACTGTATGTTTATCCCTTACCAAGGTTGAAGATACCCTCTAGTCACAGCTGTACGGGAGAGAAGGACTACACAGGAGTGGGTCTCTAGACCTCACCATCTTAAACAAATTCTCGTTAGATGATCGTTCCTCATATTCCATCAGTGGATAGTGCAGTAGCTGAGAATATTTTTAAGCAGTGGCACGGGAGTGAAATGTGTCGCACTGAGTCAGAAAGGGCTAGCCTTTTCAAAGCAGCCTATGGTACCTTGGAAGATATTTATACCTTCAAAGCTTTTGTTTTTATTATGTCAATGGAGGATTGGGGCTGGCTCGGTAGTCAGTAAATTTTTTTCTCCTATATAATTTTGAGTGACTCAAGAGGGTTAATTGAAGGCCACTTAATGAGCTGCATAGGCTGTTGTTAAAGTTGTAGACTGTGATTGCAAAAAGAAGGCTAGGAGTGGTAGCTGACAGGAACAAAGAGAGATGAGCAAAACATAGAAGACCCAATGCAGAATCATTTCACATAAAGTAGGTGTGCTCTCAGAACGACCTGGAGCATGCCGGCCAACCCATCCCATGAAATATTGTTAACTTTCTCTAGACTTTTCTTATTGTCTGTCAAGTAAGGCTGAGAAAAGACCTGATGGTGTGGATTAGGAAGAACAGAACATGTGAAGTTTGGGAGTGCATGTATTTGTCTCAAAAGAAAGTCAGGACACTGACAGCTTCTGTTGTGTTGCACTTAGTGCTATGGAAGAGAGGCTGCTGCATTTCTGTAATCTCATTCTTGGTTTATTAGACAAGCTTGAGAGTCTCAGGGCTTGCTTAATTAAAATCAAGGGAGATCAACAGTAGTTACATTTTCAGAGTTTTACCTTTCTGCCCATCTGTGGTGGTTTGAATAAGAATGGACCATGTAAGCGCATATATTTGAATGCTCAGTCACCAGGAAGTGGCACTATTTGAGAGGATTGGAAGAATTACTAGGTGTGATCTTGTTGGAGGAAATATATCTCTAGTGGTGGGATTCAGATTTCACAAGTCCACCTCTCTGTCCCTGCTGCCTGTGGGTCAGATGAAAAGCTCTCAGCTACTGCTTCTGTTATGTCTGACTGTTCTGCTGTGATTACAGTGACTAAGCCTCTAAAACTGTAAGCAAACCCAAAGCTAAATGTTTTCTTTTATAGAACTGGCTTGTCATGGTGTCTTTTCCCACTCATAGAAACTATGTTTTCTTGTTTGCTGGAAGGGTAATTTCTGAGTTACAAGACTGAAGAGTACAAGCTTTTAACGTATCTTATATTTTGTTATTGTTTTATTTTTGGAAATATGTCTCATGTGTTCAGACTAGCCACTAGTTATTAGCCAAGAATGACCCTTGTGCATCTATCAGCCAAATACCATCATACTAAACCACTTGAGCTTTGAAACTCAACTAAATATGCAAAATAAGGTGTTACTATCAAGACTATATATACATATAATATATATAATGAATATATACATATATGTATATATTCTTATTATCAAAAAGGCTTGTAGCACATTTACCTGAGACAAACAAGTAATATTTGTGGGTCTCTACAAAGGCATTTCTGCAGAAATCTCTAGAAGTTTAGACAAGGGAACATACTGGCCAAGGCAGGTCTTCAGAACTTCACATTGTCAGATGTAGAATAAGAGGAGCAAGAACTTTGGAGCTTGTGTGACTTGGTCCAGTCCTTTCATCTGAGTGCATGTGAAATGAGTCTTCTCATAATAAGTGTATTAAACTCATTGACTTTGCTTCCATGAAGAAATGATTTAAAAAAAAAAAAACATTTATGACTGAAAATTGTTAAAGTCCTGTGAAGGCTAAGAAAACAGTCCTCAGAGAGGCAGAAATAGGTGTAGATAAATGACTTGCCACTGAATCACCAGTCATGCGCCATTTCTTCCTGTAAAGTGGCTCAGCTGAGCTATTTCTTTATTTCATTTAACACAATGAGAGAAGAGGGACCTTGACATAGGCACTCTGCTCTCCTCAATGATTTCCTCACGCTGACTTTCCATTCTAAAAGAGTTCCACAGGAAATAGAGATAGACAAATGCCTTGAAGGCAGCACACATTATATAGAAGGCATATTGTACAACACAGTAGCTGTCAACCTTGTTGTGCTTCCTTGATCATCTATGGTGCCTGTTACTTTGTTTAGAATTTTATCTAGAAACAATTTTTCTTTGTTCCAAGAAGGTAGAAATGCAGCAGAAGGAATGATGAGTTAGCGATTAGAAGCTGGAGTTTGTATATCTAAGTGGCATACACACACACCACACACACACCACATATATATTTGATATGTAATATATTCATCAACTGCTATGTACATATATATACATATATGATTTATATACACACACATATATATATGATATATATGGTTGATATATATGTATTATATATACATATATGTATAAATATTATGTGTATATAATATACATATGCATATACATATAACTCAAACATGGAGATGAGTGACAGTCACTTTTATTTAACAAGGTTGTATTAGTGCTCAAATGAAATAAGGCTGGAGCAGCAGTGTTTACCAGGAGTACTGAACACTCAGAATTGTGACCTGGTGGTCTTAAGTAGAAGATTCAACCTCCTCCTTTCACCCACCCTTAGAAAGTAGAGTTGTGATGGAAAGAAAAGACTGAGAAACTCTTGCTGCTCCATAACATAAATAAACTCTCATTCCCTCATGGCAGCCCAGGTCTTCCTGCAGTTTCCTAGTTTTGCGTGGTGGGCATTGGATTCCCGGAAGCCAGCTGGCCTTTGCAGATGCTTGGATGTCACTTAGGCAACACACAGAGACAATTTCGTATAGAATTTAAATATAATATTTTCTTCCAAACTGCTCAATATTCATGGTGAGTTTACATGGCGAGAAAGTGTGTTATGCCTTATGGGACCATCAAGTGGTCCTTGGTGAGTCACTGACCTATGAAGTAGAAAGGGTATTAGATGTTTGGGGTATGTCACTTAGGGTTAAAATTCCAAATTGAACTATTTTCTGGAACAAAATCAATTGTTTTTTGTGGTGCAAACAATTTTAGCAGAGTACTAACTGACCTCTTACTAATTAGTGCAGGAATCAAAGACTCTGTTGTATGAAACTGCTTAAGGTCAGCCTTCTACAGGGTACCTTAGAGAAACCATGGTTTGAAGAACCATGGTGGAGATCATAGAACATCGACCATGGGCTTTGACCATTCGTGTTTGGTAATTCCTTTGTGCAGGTTATCCTGCTAGTGCTCTCTGATATCCTCTGGTATGCCGTCAGGTAACTAGGAGAGGCCCTCTACTGCCTGAACGTTCTTGGTGTATGCAGGATACCCTGCACCTATCTACCTCAGTGTAGCACAGCCTGTAATCTCTGCCACCAATAGAGAATGTATGGCATCATTATGTCAAACAAATGTTTAAAAAGAGAAGGTTGGAGTTTTTTATCCAATGCTACAATATTCTGTATCTGCTTTTGTGGAAGATGATAATAGGTTGAGAGGAAACATTTGAGAATACCCCTATCAAGTATAGAAATGGAAATTAGAATATATATTAAGGACATTTTTCTACAACTCTGAAAACTGAAAGGGTTACTTTAAGCATCAAATATGACACCCTTGTTACAATGTTCTAGCTTTAGTGATTCACCTTTCACTCATTGCTCACTGAATAGAATACAAGCTCCTGTGTCATTGCCTAAGGTGAAGAGCAGGGAGACTCTGGAGTCAGGAGCCTCTATTATGCTCTGCACACCAGGGAGCTCTTAGTAACATCTCCTAACAGAAAGACTTTTGCAATTGGCAGCTGAGCAATGGCCAAGCCCCTGGACTCCCTTAATGTCCTTCTCTGTGCCATGGCTTGACACAATGGCATTCCTCAAACCTCAACTCCTGTGGACTTTACTACCTACATAATTTTTAAAAATAACCAGGATCAATCAATCCTAACTCATAACAGACCTCCAGTTAGTGATTTTGTCCTCACTGCAGGCAGCCAGTTTCCTGTTCCCCAAGGCGGTTGAAGTGTCCTGGTGCAACTGGACCCTGCCAGAGAGTATGTGCATTCTTGTAGACACTGAACATAGCCCAGTGTGTGATGTAGGAACTGTGTAACTATTGACACAAAACCCCAGCCTAAGCTGGTAGCATCATAATGAGCTTCAGGGATAATATTCTTTAGATAATTATAATCTCCATCATTATGCAATTATACTTTCAAACATTCCTGAAGCAATGGAGATTTTTAGTAATACTGGTTGTTGAGAACTGGAGGTAGAAACTGCCTAGTCAGTTCTGGATAAAACAACTCCAAAGAAAATGGCCAGTTTCTTTCTGGGCTAAAAGCCCATAAATGTCTTGACCAATGTAAAAGCCTTGTTGGAGGTCCACGGTACCAGAAGGATCCAAGCTGAAAACGTGTCTGTTTAAGCCATGGTCTAAGGCTGGAAATGCCAGGAAGGGGTCTGATTTTCCTTTTAGTTTCCTTAAAGGAGTAGCCCTGTCCTAGAAACCACACTGAGGACACAACCAAAGATGAAAGGACATGGACACTTTTGGAGAAAACTGTACTCACCAGTTCACCCCTGCCCCCTTTCCTTCCTTCATCCACTAAAGCTTTTTAAATGAATGCCAGAGTAACAAGGCTCAATGGTACCCTACTCCTGGGGACCTCTTCTGCTGGAGAGAGCCTCTCCTCTTGTCTTCTTTCTTAACTTCCCTATAATAAATACTTCTTTCTAAAATTTACCTTAATTGGTCCATGAACTTTAATCTTCAAATCTGTGAAACTAGAATCCCAAATCCTTAGGCCTAGAGGACTTACATTGCTGTTGAGTTTCTGAAACTCCCTGGCCTCTCAAGCTAAGTACAAAAACAGCTGAGAAAGGCTCTATTGCTCAAAGATGCCCCTCTATTCCTATATCATGGTGTCATTAGTATTTGCTGTTTTGTCCTGTTTTGTTTCTTAATTTTTTTTTGACTTGTGAAAATCATAAATAACAGTTAAAATACATCAAAGAATCAGAATCATTAAAGATTTGGAAATTTGAAAACCACATGAGCAGTACTTTATATCACACGCCTCTGCACTGACAGCCACCAACCAGCTTTTGCACCAGAGCTGTGAAAAGGCAGTATAGCAGAAGTGGGTGGCCTCAAAGGCGATATCACATATAAAAACTGATAAAGGCACTGGAGAGTCTCGAAGCAGAAGTGCACATGAAAGTTGATACAGGATCCAGAGTGAAGTTGTGTTTGGTTGGGGCTTCTTTTCCTTCTTCTATTCATTCTGCACTATCAGAAAAATGTTCATACTAAAACCATATTCCCCCCTCAGGTCTGATGGGTGCTGTCCCCCTCACTCTCCAGCCCTACTGCAGCTCCTGCATTTCCATGCTGTGACAAGAAAGTATTCCTTCACTGACTTTATACAGAGGATGATAAGCCCAAAGTCATTTGAGGACTAATATTTGATCCACCCTGTACCCATCTCTGTACTGCACATTTCAAGATCTGACACTTTCATAGTCACACAGTCTGGGCACAACCACACAGCTCTGGTACAGGGAAACGGAAGCAATCACACATCTATGCTACAGAGAAACTACAACAACCACACAGCTATGGTACAGAGAAACTGGAAAACAAAACTTTCTTTCTATCATTCTAAAGCCTGTGCTGAGAGCCATCAGATTGTATAATTGAGCAATTTCTGAAGTTTTACCCTGGATCCTGTTTGGACAATTTTCTGTGTGTGTCTCCTCCAAATCACACTAGAAGAGCAATTCTTGTTTCGCCTTTGACTAGCAGAAATGCTAACAGGCTTAAGAAATGTTTCTGCTGTCCTTTCCACAGACAATGTAAATGTCCTGGCTCACATTATCCATCCACATTTAACCTGCCAAACATGACTTATTTCCTGTTCTCCCTCCTTTTCACTTCTGCGTTGTCCTGTCAGCGGCTAATTTCTCCACCCACGCTGGCTGCAGAGATTACTTTGAACAACACTGTCCTGGGGAGCTTCTTCCCAAAGTCCTTTCTCTGGCCACTTACTGTTCTTTCCCAATGACATCTGCCCAATTTCTTTATGTTAAAAGAACAAAACACACCAAAGCAACCAGGACATTTCTTCAACTTCTTTTATTCCTTCACATACTTGTTTTTTCATGTTACAACCAAAGATTCTGAAAGCTGTATAGCACGCTCTTTCCCCACAACTATGCCTACTGCCATTCCTGCCCTCTCCCACTGCCCACAGTCATGGTTATTATTGAGTACCAGGGTGCACCTGCCCTTGCCCTTCAGCTCTTTCAGACTTCGTTTACAATCTACTCCTTACAATCTCACTTCTTGTCCCTCTCCTTGTTCATTTTTCTCCTTCCCTAGATACTCTCTCTGATGGTTTGAGTAAAAATGTGTCCCATAGTCTACGGCATTTGAACATTTGCTTACCAATTGACACTGTGCAGGAGGCGTGACTTTGCTGGAGGAAGTATGTCATTGGATAGCCTTTGGCAGTATAAATTAAACATTCACATCCTTTTGAGTAGTTTTTGCTTCCTATTCGTGGTTCAAGATGTGAGCCCTTAGCTTTTGCTCTAGCCACTACGTCTGCTGCTCATCTCATGTGTTCTGGTCAGGATGGACCAGATCTTAGGCTTCTGGAAGCAATCAACCAAATATACTCTTCCTATTAGTTGCCCTGGTCATGTCTTATCACAGTTACAACAAAGTAACTAATGTAATCTCTGTGTCTCCTAAGCAGGCTCCTTTTGCCTCCACTCATCTCTTATAAATGTACACACCGAACTCCTCCTTTTCTTTCCTTGAAGAATTTCAGCACATCTGCCAAACCGTTTACTTTTCTTTGGTCTCAGTCTGTCTGTGTTCTAACTGGTACTACTATCAGTTCTAAAACACAAATGTACTCATGCTATGTTTGTGTTTAAAACATTGTTTTATTTGTGCCTATGCACCTAGGTCAAGTCAAGTTGCTTCCCATAGTTTAAGTTTTTGAGCCAGACTAAGCTGGTATTGCCCTCATGAAGTGCAGATTAGAGTTCCTGCAAGGTAGAAATGGCCCCTCTGTGGATGGGTGAGCAAACATTATAGGCTGAGCCTGTAATGCATATGTCTGTTGGAGAGTTTGAGCAGGCTGGTTCATTGTAGCAGATGCCATGTAACCAGAAGCTATTTTCTTCTTTACAGACTAATCTGTGGTAGATGTTGTTGTGTAGCATTTCCCTCTGAGATTCTTTTTTTTTTTTTTTGGTTTTTCGAGACATTTTCTCTGTGTAGCTCGGGCTCCCTCTGAGATTCTAAAGCCCATCCTACAGAAAGCTCCTTAAACCAGAAAATAAATAATAGTTTCAGGAAGTCCCTGAAGCTGGCAAGATTTACTAGGTCCTGTCCAGTCAATGTTACCAATAGACTGCTGAGAGTCATTTTTAGACAAACCAAGCTAAAAAGAAGACTCTGAGACCAGACCAGCTTCCTGGAACAAGCAGAGACATGCCTTGCTGCATGCAGGGGTTTATACTGGACAATTTCACTTGGAAAAAGACACTCTCCAACCTGTTGAGGCACCTGCAGGTTGTACAGTGGGCTCCAGGTGGCCAGATTTTGTGAACTGCCACTTATGCTGGAGTTAGGTTTTGGATTTTGGTGATGATAGCCATCATTGAGTGATTTTTACTTCTTTAAGTAATTTCGCACATATATTAATCTTTTTGCTGTCTGATTGCAGTTATTTAAAGCATAGTCACAATGAGCACATGATTGTACTTCATTGAAACAGTATTTATACTGAAGGAAGTTAAAGACATGAGTGCTGGATATACAAACAGGTAGGAGATCTGACCATAACAGGTGTGCAGAGCACTCCATCTTTTGGAGGTCTTTGGGCAGAGTATGCTTAACATCATGGGGTGGGCTTAGATGAATCTGATTGTTAATCATCTATCGAGTGAGATGGTCTTCAGCCTTTTTGCCATGCCTTGCTCTACAACAGATGGTATGTTGGTTTATCTTGCTGCCCTGTTTCCTATTAGGAAATTGTTAAATTAAACATTTATTTTAAAAGAGAAACATGTCATTCTCTAAAAGAGTCCATTAAATGTTGCTGATTTACTCTGTGGGAGCCCTGTACACATATGGCTACCGAAGCTTTCTTTGGAATTAGTCTGTGTTATGAAGCTCTCAATCCAGGGTGAGTTCAATTTTGGGGGGGGATTTCTTCTCCCTCAAAGAAATTGCTTCAGATAAGCCTCGAAAGAACTCCCTTGGATATATTTATCATCAGGAAATTGGTTCTACAAATGTTTTACTTTCAGTCTTCTATTTGAAGACAGCAAACTATTAGTATGTAATAGTTATCACTGACAACCAGAAAATAAAAATCCATTTAATAGACCAGTAGGCTAGACCACTGAAATTAGCATATTTGGATACTTGGAACAAACCACTTCAGTAACAGGCTATCTACTTGTGGATATCTTGTGGGCATCCTTCAGCCCACTTTCAGCCTGGTCCCCCTCATTCCCATGTCAGTACTACATGTTTGAGAGTTCTCTTCATACTCCTTACCTGTCTGTCTAATACTCACACTTAGTTTAAGGTACCCTGAAGCTGTGGGATCCATTTCTGCCACTGTATCTTACAACATCTTGCTAACTTTGGATTCATGAAGAATTTATGTCAGAGTTGGATGGAAACCTGAGTGAACATTGCCAACTGTTTAGTAAATTGCCACAAGGGCCAGGAGTTCCCCATGACAAGCTTCACTGAACAAACTGCATGTGACACCAACAGAATTCAGGTTATGACCTGCATCTCTTGGCTCCATTCCCAAGGTGATAAGTCAGACAAAGACTAAGATATAGGCAACTTAATGAGTTACTCTGGCTAATTATGAAAAGCATCCAAGTTCAGGAAATTCTGAACATAGTAAACAAAAGGAAGATTTAAGAATTATCTTAGATGAGTCTCAGCTTGGTGGTCTACGTGACCAGCTTCACATTGGCCCAGAGGCTTCTGATCTTCTGATAACATTGATGAACTTAGATTTGCTGTCATATAATACTACTACTACTATATGTATCTGTTTGAGTATATGCAAGTGAGTGCTGATGTCCAAGGAGGCCAGAGGCATCCTGGCTCCATGGAGATGTAGATGAAGCTATGAGCTGCCCGTATCTCCAGTCCCTTGCTGTAATGCCTTAAAATACATATACATTTAAAAGTTTTTAGCTTCTGTTTAATTTTTCAAGATTTGATTGACCATACAAAAAAGAATGTAACTAGGCTGTTGCCACTTGATGCATATGCTAATAGCCTGAGTGAAGGACATGAAGACTTCTAGCATCTTTGTGCTCATTCTTGGGTAGCCACTAAGATCTTGGTAGCAGTCTTCCTTTATGCACTTGCCACATGGGCCAGGAGTTCCCAACGACATCTGATGCTCTCTTGTGGCTAGGTCTGCTTTATAGATATCATTTCCCACTCTTCTCCTTGCAGCTCCATCCTGGGTGAAATTTCTTAAAGCTGCACAAGCAAATATGGGACAAGCCATACCCATTCTACCACTGATGGGGTTCCACCCCTCCAGTCCTCTGCATTCTGTAGTGGTGACTCTAGGCTGGTTGGCTTGTGACTTCCTTCAGGACTTGAGAAAATGTCTCTCATGTTCCATCTCAGTCTCTTTAAGGAAGCATGCCTGGTATTCCTTAAGAAAGGCAGCACTCTTACACACCAGCCAGCAAGAACAAAGAATTTTCAAGACAAATGATCTGTGACTATATCCTACCCAATTCCCACTCCTTGGAGAAAGACAATGCAACACTTCAGAACTGAAATGTGGAACTTTGCCCTAGGATCTGACTACCTTTCCAGACTGTCAGGGAGATAATATCTTGTGCATCGTGTGGTGGTTTGAATGAAATATCCCCCTCCCCAAAGGTTCATAGGGACTACCATCATTTGAAAGTATTAGGACATGTCGCCTTGTTGGAGTATGTGTGTCCTTGTGGGAAGAAGTATGTCACTAGGGGTGGGCTTTGAGATTTCAGAAACTCAATCTAGGCCCAGTATCTCTCTCTCTGTCTCTCTTTCTATCTCTGTCTCTGTCTGTCTCTTTGTCTCTGTGTCTCTCTCTGTCTTTCTGCCTCTCTCTGTCTCTCTCTGTCTCTTCTCTCTCTCCTCCCCCTCCCCCCTCCCTCTCCTCCTCCCTCTCCCTTTCCCTCTCCCTCTCCCTCTCTTTCTCCTCCAGCTGCCTGTCAATCCAGATGTAGAACTCTTGGCTCCTTCTGCAGCACTGTGTGGGCCAGTGTGCCACCATGCTTCCCACCATGATGATAATGAAGTAAACCTCTGAACTGTAAGTCAGTCCCAGGTAAATATTTTTTATGAGAATTGTTATGGTCACAGTGTCTCTTCATAGCTCTAGAAATCCTAACTAAGACAGAAGGAGTAGAGTTCTCTAGAAGGACATGTATGCTTTGACTCAGTGTCCAATATATGGTTTTCCTCATCCAGATCCATGGGTCTAGGAATCAAAGGGTAGAAAGGAAAACAACTCCACTCACTGTCACTCCTGATGACCCCAAGGAAAATTTTGGCTTCCTGTTTCTGCAACTTTAAGTTTTGCTAGCCTAGTAGTTTTGGTTCCAGGAGGGGGAGTGTGTTTGCCAGGAGCCACCCAAAAAAAAAAATTTCATTGAACTGGAAGCTCTGACTACTCCTTGGCTACTTTGGGCTGCTAATGCCTTTAAACCATCAGGGTAAGAAAGGAATAACAGGAGGGGTGATTGAGCCAGATTACCAAGGACAAATTGGATTGATTCTTCACAATGAAGGTAAGAAATTGTCTTGAGTGAAGGAAATCCTTTAAGACATCTTTTGGACCACCATGACATGTGATTAAAGTCAATGGGAAACTAAAACATAATCCAGACAGGAGGAGAAAGGGCACACAACTATCTGGAATGAAGGTTTGGGTCATCCCTCCAGGAAAAGAGCCAAAGCCTGCTGAAATTTTTGCTGAATGTAGAGTAAATATGGAATAGGTAGTAAAGGAAGGTAGCTATAAATACCAACTAAGGTCATGCGACAAGTTGCAAAAATGAGAATTATAGTTGGTATGTGTGCTTCTGCTGTATTTTGTTAAGAAGGAGCTTGTACAGATATTTGTGTTTTCTTTCAATTTTTTTTATGTGTAGCAACATCAATTAAAAATATTAATGGTTATCATATTTAATTTTGAGGTACTTAAAGAATGTCCCCCAAGGCACATTACACCTATTCTCAATTTAAAATGTTTGTGGTTTTATAGGGGATAGTTTCACCAGGTTAGGCATAATTATAGGTTAAATGTATAATGTGTTTGCAATTGTATGTGGGATAGTTATATTATGTTTAGCCATTATTATAACTGGTTATTATTTTCATTTGGAAATTAATTATGACATAAGGAAATATACTTGTATGTCAAGTTGACAAAGGATGGACTTATGATGGCTATTCTTGATAGTCAATTTGACCACATCTGGAATGAACTATAATCCAGAAATGAAGGGCATATACCTGAGATTTTTTGTTTGGTTGATTCAAAGTGGGTGAATCTACTCTTAGTTTGGAATTTTAATCGTGGATCTTGAGGCAGTAAGACATATCTTTAATATGGGCCATACCTTTTGCTGGAAATCTATATAAGAAAATAGAAGAATGCTTTTTTTTCTTTGCCTGTTGCCCTTGCCTTGCTAGAAATCCATTCTTTCACTGGTATTGAAGCCTAATTCTTTGGGAATTCAGTATACACAGATGACCAGCTGAGACATCCAGCCCTATGGACTGAGCAACTACAGAATTCCTGGACTTCACATTCACAGCCAGCCATTGTAGAATTAGCTAGACTGTGACTTGTAAGTCATTTGAATATATATATAATATATCTATATCTATATCTATATCTATATCTATATCTATATCTATATCTATATCTATATCTATATCTATATCTATATCTATATCATCTATATCATCTATATCATCTATATCATCTATATCTATACCTATATCTATATCTATATCTATCTATCTATTTAGAGAGAGAGAGAGAGAGAGAGAGAGAGAGAGAGAGAGAGAGAATAAGATATTCATTCTATAATTTCTGTTACTCTAGAGAAACCTAATACAGACAGCATCCTGCAGGAGACAGAGCAAAATGGAAAACAAGTGTAAAAGTAAAAGCCGTTTTCCTGAAACATTTGATGCAACTGTTGAAACATTTGAGAGGGACCAAAAGTATCCAAGACTTTAAAAATAATTCATCTTTTAAAGGTTGAGAATCCTCAACTCATGCAAACCATTATCTCTGAAATAAACAATGCTTTTAGCTGAGCCCTAAGCTGAGGTCTGGGGGAACATGCTACACAAGGGGGCTCAGCCAGACTCCTGGCTTCTCAGGGCCTGCCATCCATTTTTTTTCTTTTTTTCTCTGATCACTCACTGATTACAGGCTGTTGATAAAGAGAGCGAATCTGAGAAAAGAGAACAGATGGAGCCATTGGCAGCTTTTTTTGCTTTTATAACAAGTCATTAGAAATTAGGTGGCTTAAAACAGTAGATTTGTCTGCTCCCCCAGTGTGGGATACAAGGATGTGCAGTGAAAGCACCCACAGAGTAGCACTTACCCTTACTGCTCATTCTGGAAACCCCAGGCTTTGCCAGGCTCCAGCCATGGCTGACGCCCTGCAAGAAGAGCTACAGTGGGCAAGTGAGCTTCCAGGAGACAGTCCACCATTTTGCTCAGCTGTGACAGATGTACCTTGGAGGGGTGCAGCCCCAGAGACTTTGTCTCAGGATCATTTCTTGCTACTGATGTGCCTTCTTGTGTTACTCATTGCCATATTCCTCATATATTTGTCCTGGTGTGATTGGGCACAAGGAGACCTTCACACCTACAGCCTGGTGTGATCACTTCCTGGATGATAGCCCACTATGTTGGGCACGTTTCCTACAGATCAACATGAACATGAACTTTCTTGAGATAATGCTATTCAGATGAATTCATGATTTTATGAAATTCCTGATTTGTCTTTAGTAGTTTTAGGATGTTAGTTTGATTTAAATAATTTTGGTAAGTTAGGGAAGTTGATAGAAACTTTAAAGTTATAATCACGAATATAATGTGTCCCTTCTCCACAGAGTACCAAGGGCTATATAGGTTAGAAAAGTACAGTGAACTTTCATGCGTTATAAGCATATAATTGTAGTAGCAAGAAAATAGGGACAAGTTAATAATCAAAGGAAACTTTCATTCTAGGTTGGGTTTGAGTTCCAGGATCCTGTGATCTAGGGATGTGGCCATAGGTTTTAGTGTGCAACAGTGAAAAGACAGGGTTGTGAATAAAGAGTAATAATTTTATTATGTGCATAAGAATACAGGATAGATGATTAGCCACTTTAGTGGAACACAACTCCTAAAATAAGATGTAAGATAGATGATGATCTGGTTCTTAGTGAATACAAATTGTTGTCAATTAAGCATAGGGAGAAATTTGCTACTGTAGACTTGGCTTACCTAAGCTTTGTTAATGAAAATTATTGCTTTGGGAGAGAAAGATAAAACTTGTGGAGAGAAAGATAAATGAGAAATGTATAGTTAGGTGTAAGTTTAAAAAGAAGAACATGTAATCAATAATTCTATTATAATTACCCTATTATAATAATCCTATTATAATTATAATAATTATTTTAATATGCTTTAGAATAATGTTTTGTGGTGGTTGATTTTAGAAAATATGTAAATTGTGGCTATGAGGTAATCTTTTTCCTACATAGGGAACTCTGTCTTAGATGATATAAAAAAAAGCTAAGAGAAAAAATAAAGTCGTTAGAGCTTGATTATTGGAGCTTTGCTCCACCCATCCAATATGTCTGTCTGTCTGTCTGTATATATGTATGTATGTACACATGCATGCATGTATGTCTGTTTATGTATGTGTGTGTGTGTGTGTGTGTGTGTGCAGCAAAGTTGGAGCTTGCTGAAACTTTGCTTCATCCATTATATGAGTGTGTGTCTGCTTTACATTGTCATTGACCTCACCATGGCTTCCTTCTTCACACAACTCTCATGTTCTCTGTTCTTCTAATGATATTTGGCCTTTGAGATGCATTGACAGGATAACCTCATCTTGTGACTCTTAAATAAAATTATACTTGAAAAGACCCACTTCTCAAAGCCACAGTTGCAGACTAGTCTGAGCATATCTTTTGAGGGCCCACATTCAATTGAGCACATGCTCCAAGAGAGCAGGGGAATGTGACTCTTTGGTAGGACCTGGCACTATGTCTTTAGTCACTTGTCCAGAAGACATTCATGCTTTCTCTCCCTCCACCCAGCCATACTGACCTCTGTTGAGATCCTGAGCTCACCACACTTCTCCCACCCTGGGTGGCTGCACCTTCCATGATGAATTTCTAGGCAGCACTTTTCTGCATGGCTCAATGCTCAGTTCTCTTCTCCCATTAGCCACTCTACTCAGATACACCTCTGCTGACAACTCCTTTATGTTTTAACATTATTTTTGAATGACATATAATAATAGCATATATAAGAACTATAATATGGCACTTTATTAATTTATGCTTATGTATATCCATTACCTTTAATTTGGCTCATTTGGAACCCACTGCTGTAGGTGCAGTGCACTCATGTTGACTATATTTCCCTCCATGTTGCCACAGAATACCAGGGTTTCTTCTTTCTATCCAACTAACATTGAATCTGCTGGTCAGTCTCTCCACTTTTCTACCTACTTCCTGCTCTGTGCAGTACCTGACAGCTATTCAACTCTTCACTATAAGATAAGCATTTCTAGGATCCACACGTTAGTAAGATTACACAATTGTAGTCTTTCTGGTTTCACCTTACTTTACTTAACAGGAAATCCACTTCCAGCCTTGATGGGAGCCAGTGTTTCCCTATATGCCAGGCAAGCAGATGGTTCTAAAGCAGTGGGAACCAGCTGAGTGTCCCATTAGCCTAATCAGTTTTGACAGTATTGACCTAGAAATAGTGTCTAACCCCATGGCGGTATCCCCAAAGCATCCCCACCTCATCTCACATGCCAGGTAAACACCCAGATTACTTTACCATTTCACACAGACAAGCTATAGATTTAGGATTCTACAAGTCCCCCATTGGTTTTCTGAGCATCCAGAACTTGGAGAAGCCCATTCATTATAAAAGATAGTACAAAAGATGAAGATGAAAAGACTCACAGATTGTGATGTAGCAATTTTCTTGCTTCAGTCTCCCTTGTTATTGGATTATAGTCCTCTATTTAAGTGACCGTAACTCTTAATTTCTTATTTGGTTTTACTGATTCCTACTAACCAAAGGGCAAAGTGGAAAAAAAACAGAAAACAAGTTTATCTTGTTTACCAGAGACATACCAGTGACAGGGGCTGGTTCAAAAGATTTGCTGTTAAATAAAGGATTGAATGTGTTGATCAAAGGAGCGCAGGATGATTATGACATACTCTTTCATCCTTTCCTCATGCTAGTTTCATAGTGGTCATTAATATTCTTCCTCCTCCTCTTTAAATAAATATCATTGCAATAGAATGAACACACACACACACACACACACACACACACACACACACACACAAACACACACACCAAACAGCTGGATTAAGGTAACCACTCAAACAAAGACTTTGTAATTAATTTGATTTCAGTTGCTATGGTAAAGATCAGGACAAAAAGCAACCTGAGGGGACTGTCTTGATCACAGTTCATCATTGGGAAGGCAAGGCAAGAAGCAGAACGCAGGAACTGGAGCAGAGGCGACAGAGGAACCCTGCTTGATGTCATTCTTCTCATTACGTGCTTAGCTTTATTCACACTGTACAGCACCACCTGTCCAGGGGTGACACCACCCACAGTGAGCTGGACCTTCCCATATCAATCACTTGCCCTAAAAGCCAGTGTGACAGAAGCACGTTTTCAATTGTGGTTCCCTCTTCTTACATGATCCTAGCTTGTGTCAAGTTGGCAGCAAACAAACAAACAGTACCCAACAACTAGCTAGAATATTTGTCCGGTCCCAGAACATATATATCTCAACCAACTTCTGTACAGTTAGAATAGCCATTCTGAAGCTATTTCACACTTTGACTATCAATTACATCTTGAATTCACTTATCTACCATGAAAAGGAAAATAACTGTGACACAATCAATGCTAGAAATCCTGAGCTTCAAATCCCTTCTGAACTCCTTTGTCTTTGCCTGCATCCTGTCGTTCTTCATGACCAAATGTCACCTTTTCTTTGTCATATTTCTAACAAAATACCATACATATCCTTTCATATATTCCTTTGTGCATTATAGGGTAGTATCTACATATGAAGGAAGACTCTTTTTTCTTTCTGTAATATTGTAACTTCATTTAATAACACGCATTCTAAGTCTATCCATTTTTCCTGATTTTATATTTCTTTAGAACTGAGTACTATTCCACTTTATATATGTACCAGATTTTTATTAGCCATTTATCTGTTGATGAGCATCTGGATTGGTTGTACTTCCTTTCATAAGAAGAGAAGCAATAAACATAGATGTGCAAATATCTCTGTGGGAGGATATGGAATTACCTGGGTATGTTCATGAGTAGAAAAACCAGGTGATGTAATAAATTTGAAGAACTTCAAAACTGATTTCTACAAAGATTGTATTAATTTGCACTCAAACCAACCTCAAATATGTGTTCCCTGAGCCCCGCATCCTCTCCTACATTCCCTGCTGGATTTCTTTGTGAAAACCACTCTAACTGGGGTGAAGTGATATCGCAAAGGTCTTTAATACTTCATTCTTAGTTTCATTTAATCCCATTAGGAAAAGAATTCCCAGAAAACCTTGCATCTGTGCCCTCAGAGCCATTTACAGCTGGTCTCTCTCAGGTCCGCTGCAGTTAAAAGTGTATCCAGGAACTACTTTTCCTGAACCAAGCACAGTAACTCTTTAGTGGTCACAACAATTTTCTCCAGAAAAGGGCATAAAGAATAAGAGGGAGTGGAAGCCATGGCCCCATGGCAAATGGCAAGTGCAAAGACATTGAATAGCTGGTTCCTATGTTTCTTGCTGAAGCTCCCCTGCTAAAATCAATATAGTCTTAGAGCATCCTACACTTATGCTTTCTTTCTTCTGTTAAGTCTGGAGGAATGACACTTTGCACTGTAAACATCTTGAGCTTTTTGAAATACATAAGCATGTGAGTTTTTTAAAACCTTCTGAACCCCTCTGATGAGAAATATTGTGGTCATTTCTGTATGCACATAAACATGAGAAAAGATGGAGGGCTCTGTAAATAGACTGAATAGTTATTTACATAGCAACAGAGTGACACTTTACATAAAATAATAGTCTTGGAAAGAAAATATGAAATTTATCTTTCCATGAATTATGCAAAAGGAAAAGAAGTATACTTAGAAATGAAGTATTTGCTGAACTTCAGAAATTTTACAGCAAAGAAGTAAGATTCTAGATTGACCTTCTAAAAATTAAGGCAAATAATTATCTAAAATGTTATTCAAAACTCTGATAAGTTTTTACCATTTAGTCTGTATTTTAACTGAATCCATGCCTCCCAGCTCTCCAATTTCTCCCAGTGTTTCCATTCTGAATGTTTTTGTCTTAGGGCCTCTATTCCCCCAAAGTCCTATAAGATTTATTGCCTTCCTTTGTCACACACAATTAACATTTACTACTTCCTTAGGCTGTTCTAAATGAAATGCTTCAAATAACTACCTTTCCCCAAGTATCTCTCCCTTGGCACTGCTCACCATCCCCCTGTCTGTATTGATAGCATCTACCCTGTGTGCACTTGAGGATTTCACTCTTTTATCTCTGGTGTAGCATTTACTACTTTTAGATGGAAGATTTCTATTCTTGTTGATTATTTGTTTATTTTGTTAGGACATATTTTCAATCAACTTCTTGATATAACTGCAGGGAAGAAAAGCTAAGTGAGTTTCTCTGTGTCTGGAAGATTCTTTCCTTGTTGGGATAAGGTTTACTGGGCTGGAGTCTACTATCCTCTAGTCTCAGTGAGCATATTCTCTCAAGACAACATGAAGGCTCATTTCTTCTAGGAAGAATTCCTATTATCAGTGAAAAGTAATTTATTATATTTCCTCCTTCTCCTCCTCCTCCTCTTCTCCTTCTTCTTCATTGAAGTAAGTTTATAGCATAAAGAGCATGTCATCTTGTCATAATCTAGAAACACCTGAAAAAGAACTCTCAATAAAGCATTGTCTAGATTGACCCATAGGCATATTGGTGGGCGATTAGAGCAATGTCCAGCATGATTCCAGGGATGATCGATCTGACTGGGGTCATGAGGGAATGAAGAAAAGAGAAACACAAAGATACACACACACACACACACACACACACACAGAGAGAGAGAGAGGAGAGAGAGAGAGAGAGAGAGAGAGAGAGAGAGAGAGAGAGATGCCCAGACACACAGACAGAAACCTGGGATTAAGCAGTCTGGGCTTACTGCTGAAGAAACTGTAGAACTCTGGAAACTTATCATGGTTATTACATAGACTTGAACAGAATGATAGGGCTATTGCATACAACTGAACAAGAAGGCAGGGTTATTATATGTAAATAAGCAAAAAGCAGGGCTTATAACACACAATTGGAAAAAGGAGACAGATTTAGCTCATCTAAGTAGATAAAGTCTCTGTAATACTTCAGGACATAAGTATCACAGAGAAGAAAGCTACTATGGACATTTTCTGCACACACTTTAATACCCACACATGAACCAGAAGGGAAAGCTTTCCCATTTTTATTTGAATCTCACCCTAGGCCATTTTCTAATGGATCTGAGGTTAGTGTTTGTGTCAATTACACATTCACTCAAGATCTTAAATACTTAGAACTTTCTCAACTACTTATATATTATTTTGATTATATTAACTGATATGAGAAAACTTGCCCACTGTAGGTGGCTCCATTCCCTAGACTTGGGATCCTAAACAATGTGAGAGTGAAGAAAGTGAGCTGGGCATAAATGCATTAATTCATTGTTTTCTACTCTTGGTTATGGATACGATGTAACTTGTTGATCCAAGTTCCTTCTGTCTTGACTTCTCCAAAGTGATGAGCAGTTTACTTGGCTCACCTAGAATTATAAACTGAATAAATCTCTTATCCCTTAAGGTGCTTTTGTTGGGTTGTTTTATCATTCATAAAGAAGGAAACTATAATAGATGGTATAGGATAAAATTTATTAGAAATTTCTAAACAGTATTGTAAAATGTTAACAGTTTATACTTCAGTAAATCATATGTTAGAGACCTAGGACCTCCTTATCTTTGCAAGAATTAGCTTGGTAGTATTTTTTAAAATTTTTATTGAAGCCATTATAGTTAATTCATTGTAGCTTTAATTCCAAATATGTGACAATGAAATATTTGAACCATTTTTGTGTGCATATTATCAATAGATTATTGTTTCTAAAGTACTTACTTAAGTATTTTATCAATGTAAATGTATTTTTAACTTTTAACATTTATGTAGTGTTGTGTGTGTGTGTGTGTGTGTGTGTACATGCATATATGTGTTATGCTATCTGTACACGTGTAGATGTGTATGACTGTAGAGGATGAAGATCAATGTTTGGTGGCTTCCTCTACTATCATCATTCACTTTAGTTTTTGAGATGAGATTGATCACTGAACTGGAGCTTGATACTTCTGATAGACTGGCTGTCTGGCAATCCAAAGGGATATTTCTGTCTTCTCCCATGCCCCATCACGGGGCTATAGACATGAGTCTCAACAGTTGGTTATACACAAGTGATGTAGATTCAAACCCAGCATCCTTAAGCTTTTCTGACAAGCCAGTGAATCATCTTTCCAACTCTGAAAAACGATTTTTTAAAATTGCTCAATGTATTTTGGTTTCAAGTTCTTTGCTAAACACATGTACATGGAATATTTTATTTCTCTATATCATTGTCATATAACTTACAATGTTTTAAAAACAAATCTTAGGATGTAATTGTTATATAATAGATAGCATATTTATTGAATTTTGGGATATACCTTTACCTATTAAACTAGTACCACAATTTATATCAATTGTCTCAAATGTTCATTGTTCCTCTTAGTGCCCAGCTCTCCTTGGCATAATAATCCATTCCTTAGGAATTCAGTGAACTAGATTTTTTGGTACTGTATATTTATGTGTTTCTTAAAGTGTTACGTAAATCGAATCACAGCGTAAACACTTTCAGTTTTATTTCACTCAGCAATAGGTTTCACAGTCATCATTGTAGTTTTATATATCAGTAGTACAACATTCATCAACGTGAGTGTGTTAAACTATCCTTGCCTTCCTTCGATGAAGCTGAGTAGCCCATTATGTATTGCATATATATGCTTGAATTCATTTTGTTAATATTTATTTATTGGTTCAGTTATTTGAATTTGCCATTGTGGGATTGAATCCAGAGTCTCTTGCGTGCTCTGCCATCATCTCCAGCTCCTTTAAAGAATCTTGTAATAGGGCTGACTAAGTTCCTCCGTCTGGCCTTGAGCATGCAATGTTCCTGCCTCAGTCTCCCAACTGACTTGGTTTAAAGACATGTTCAATTTGTTAAGGTTTCATTTTCAGTCTTCTGGAAGTGTTGTGAGGAAGTAAACACCAATACCTTTTCAGAAGAAACTGAGTTAAAGATAGCATTTTCCAAGGTAGAACAGATAGAGCTTCTAGAGTATATAAGGAAGACAAAACACTAACCTGACTCTAAGGATCTGCAGAACTTTAGACTCAGGCAGACCAGAAGGGTGTGGGATTGCAAACAGATGACTTACTTCCTATATGTGCCAGGTAATATCATCATAAAAGTCATTTAAGTTTCCCTATTTATGTGTCTTGCTAAAAAAGATTGTAGTCACTTCAAGAAATTAAGCAGCTGTAGAACACTATTGTAAGAAAGAAAACTAAAGACAGAGATGCTACAGTCACATGGACACAGTCTTTACAAAATTGACATATTAAACTTACATACATAAAACATATAAACACAGTATGAAGACTTGAACATTACTCCAGAGAAGCCAAGTCACATAAATATTCTGTTAATATACTTCTTAGGGTTAAAAGAATATAGGAGAAAACTGTATCTCAGTACTTGTAGAAGAACATTTATCAAAATTAATATCTTTCATGATGAAAACACCAACAAATCAGTGATAGAGAAAGTGTTTTCCATTAATACAGAGGAGACCTATGATGGAGCTTTAGCAAGTTCCTTGCTTTATGTTGAGAACTAAACACTCTAGCACCGAGACTGGAGAGAAAGCAGGTCCATCTGTTCCCATCACTTCTAGACAAGATTGTTGTTGAAATATCCCTACAATAAAATCTCTAGGAATCAGAGCCTTCACAGATGGATGGCTAAAAGCAGTCAACAAAACAAATACACCAGCTCCACACAAAACACTCCAGAAGACTGGCAATGAAGCCTTAGCAAACAGAATGCAAGGCATGGCTGTACATGTATTTAAGCCAAGTCAGTTGGGACACTGATGCAAGAACATTGCAAGTTCAAGGCGAACCTGAGAACATAGTCAGCCCTATTATAACATTCTTTAAACAGCTGGGGATTATTGTGAAACATACTTCAAAACTTCTTGCTTTTCTTTGAGCATGATCTTTTAAGAGTTGATACATTTTATTTTCTTCAATGGTCAACAATCGTTTCTACCCACATAATCTTCTATAATATGAGCTTCCCCAAATGAGATGGCATCTAATTTATTTCTTACTTTAAATAATTAAAATAATTTAAATAAAAAAATAAAAAAAAATGCCGGCGGTGGTGGGCACGCCTTTAATCCAGCACTTGGGAGGCAGAGGCAGCGGATTTCTGAGTTCGAGCCAGCCGGTCTACAGATGTGGTTTCAGGACAGCCAGGGCTACACAGAGAAACCCTGTCTCGAAAAACCAAAAAAAAAAAAATAATTTAAATAATCAAATAATTTAAATAATTAAAATTATTTCATTTATTTTTTAACTAACATATGCAATATTGAGTATCATTTTCAAATACAATTTATTTCATTATTTTTCACCCCTTTTTCTCCCCAGCCCCATGACTCTGGAATCCTTCTAACCCACACCATCAACTTACGTCTTGTATATCCTTTCCCTATTTCTTTTTTTAATTAATCATTTTATTCATTTACATTTCAAATGATATCCCTCTTCCCTGTTACCCCTCCACAACCCCCCATCCCATCTCCCGTCTCCTTTACCTCTATGAGGGTGCTCCTCCACCTACTCACCCACTCCCAACTCACCACTCTAGCATCCCCCTATGCTGGGGCATCAAACCTCCACAGGACCAAGGGCCTACCCTCCCACTGATGTCAGATAAGGCCATTCTCTGCTACATACGTATTTGGTGCCATAGATCCCTCCATGTATACTCTTGGTTGGCAATTTAATGGTGGTCTGGTTAGATTACCTCCAGTAGATAGGCATGATCCTCAGTTGAGGACTGGGGACACCCATCCATCCCAAAACTTTTAACCCAGAAATGTTCCTGTCCAAAGGTAAGACAAGAACAAAAAATGGAACAGAGACTGAAGGAAAGGCCATCCAGAGACTGCCCCACCTAGGGATCCATCCCATCTGCAGACACCAAACCCAGACATTATTGCTGATGCCAAGAAGCACTTGCTGACAGGAGCCTGGTATGGCTGTTCGCTGAGAGGTTCTACCAGCACCTGATCAATACAGATGCAGATACTCACAGCCAACCATCAGACTGAGCCCAGGGACCCCAATGGAAGAGCTAGGAGAAGAACTGAAGGAGCTGAAAGGGAATGCAGCCCCATAGGAAGAACAATATCCAATATCAAATATTCCCCATTTATTTAGCACAAAAGATAGAATATAGAGAGGAAATATATATATATATATATATATATATTATATATATATATATATATATATATATATATATATAACTAGTATAGATATTATGGAAATAAAGATAAAAATTTCTCAAAAAATAAAAATATGATCTGGAGAGATGGCTTGCTGGATAAACTGCTTGATGCACAAGCATGAGGTTCTGAATTTAAATCTCAGCACCAAGTACAGAGTGGGCATAGCTACATGTTTCTTTCATTCACAACACTGGGAGGATTCTTGTGTTTCACTGGCCAGTTAGTCTACCCAACCAGTGAACTCCAGCTTCATTGAAAGAGATTATCTCAAAATAGATAGGTAGGTAGATAGATAGATAGATAGATAGATAGATAGATAGATAGATAGATAGAGGCAGAATAGAACAAAAAACTCCATCCATTTGCATCTTACTTCCAAAGGTGAACACGCACCAAAAAGCACATGTGCTTCCATATAGTTTTACACATTCATAAAACACACTCATATACTCTACATAACCTTTCTAAAACTGAAAATAGAACTATCACACAACTCAGCTATATCACTTCTATGCATACAATAAAAGGATTCTATATACTACCATGTATATATAGTTATACAACTATTGTTGGTTTCTGCATTATTTACAACAGCAAGAAAATAGAACTAACCCCTATGTCCATCAAGAAATGAATGGATACTGAGACCATAAAAAAGTATGTGTATAATTTGGGGATATACTGTTCTTGAGGTGATTTAAAACGCATCAACCTTACCTAGCTGTGATGCCTATGTACCACAACAATGACTAGCATGGCAAGATACTCCTAAGAATGCAATAGTGGTACACATATCTTGATAGTAGCCGACAGCTATCTAATTGTACTAATAAGGCTGCTCAAAAGGAATGAAATTATGCCTGGTATTACAAACCCAAGCAACTACCCAGAGACAGTGAGACCATGCATCTTAGATGAGAACCTACTGGTATTACGTTATTAAATCAGCATAATATCTAACTGCGATCTAAATACATATCCTTATACCCTCAGACAAATGTAGCTTCCATTCCCTCATAAAAGAAGTTTCTCTTCACAATGGAAGGATACTCTTATAGAAAACCACAACTGGTAAAAATGCAAAGAACAGCTGATTACAGAGTGCCCAGCCCCACTGAATACAACCCTTGCACCCTAAGCTCAAGAAACAACATAGAAGTGGGGGTGTCAAGATTGTATGGAGCAGAAGATCAGGACGTATGCTATAAGATTGTGTCTTCTAAAAATGACAGGGATGCTTCACTTGTGACACGTATGGAAGGAGGCTATCTCATGGGTCTCCCCCTTAGATAAACAACTACAAGAAGATAAGGAGTGTTGAAGGGAGAATTACTTGTCTCCAAGGATGAGCTCCTAACTGGCTATCCAACACTAAGTAGTCAGCATTGAAATCATATACATAGAGCAACACTAAATACACTTATGAAGTTGTATTCATGTATTTATGCAAAATAATCTCTCAACAATATTTAAAAAGAGATCATAAATTTTAGAAAGAGTGAAGGTGATGGCAAGCTGGAAGAAACAATATAGCTATATTTAACAATATAAGCAACATAAATATATTTATATTTAATCAACAGCTGCAATTCATTTGCAACAATTGCATCCAAAGGTATAAAAATAAAGGATATCAATTTATCACAGAATGGGGAAAGAGAAGACTTTTGTTTCCTTTTCATCTGACCCACAGATCTCACCGGGTTCTGTTCAGTCAGTTATGAGAGATTCTTAAAGATAAAATGTGGTAGAAGTAGAACAGATCACATTTCTGTGAAAAGGAAATGAGACTGAGAATAAGACTCTGGTTTTAGTTCTGATTTAAACTTGGTTGGATCAGAGCATGTCAGTTCATCCTGCAACTGGAAGCATGCATCTAAAAATGTTTGTTTTATGAACACCATCACCTTCATGTACTGTAATGTTCACTCTGGGTAATAGAAATGTTCTTAAGGAAACTTGGAATTTCTTTTTGATGTCTCAGAATAATTTAGAAAGGGACTAAGAGGTAAGCTTACTAACAATATTATCAGATCAAACAAACAAACAAACAAACAACAGATTGCATGAGAATCTTGGTGCTGGTGGTTGAGGGAATGGAGAAGAGGAAAGAAGGTTGTATCTTTTGCAATGGAGTTCAGTAAGCAGTCAAGTAGTGGACTGTAAGAAGAAAGACATAAAGGGGCCTCCATGACAATGTAGGTTCTTTCATAATAAATCTGGGGAGGACTATCTCATCAGGGAAGGTAAGAGAGCAAGTTTCTCTCTCAGGCAAAGGTTTAATCTTGATGACGTTTGAGGTTGAGGTACCTGGTAGTGTTGCTCATTGGTCAAACTAGGATGAGCAGGAAGACTATTGGTGGTGTTGGCTTTTGGAAATTGGAAATGCTAGCCTCAGAAAATGGGCTATTGGAGATGGAATATAGATCATGGGAGGGGATGGATCTAGGAAGACATTTCCAGCATATAAAAGAAAAAGGAATAGAAGGAAAGGGGAGTAGAATAGTTTTCCTAAGTTGGACTCAATAAAAGAAACAGACTGTTCAGTGCTGCCTGATGGAAGAAAGCATTGTGAGTGGCTGACCTGGCAGAGGGGCATCTGGGAAAGATAAGCACTTTATCTCATTAGGAGACAATAATTATATTCTTCTTAGCTCATCCTTGATGGGGAAGATGGGTGGTGGACTCATGGCCAGGTGATTGGCAGACCTAGCTGGATTAGCTTTTTATGGAAGCAGACAGAAATACTCAGTGTTTTCAATGGCTTAGGATATCAGATCTCCATCCAGGACCAGAAATAAAATTTTGTTTCTATTTTCCTAAATCAGAAGGAAGTAGCTTGACTTAGTGGACCTGAACAAAGCTCCAATACCTCCACCTCCTTATATGGCAATTTTGATTCTATGGAAGGTCTTCCCTTCCTAGAATTACCAGGAAAGCAGGAGGTGGGTGTCCAAAGTTGAACATGAGAGAGAGGTCCATCCTTACACTGTTAATTTCTGTGCAAGCTGTCTCTATAAATAGCCTATGACTTTCTGATTTCCACTTTGCTTCAGTTTAGAAGAACACTGGAAGGAGATTCGGGAAAACAAATTGAAGTTGGATATTCATTCTTTCAGGTATAATTACACTGTGACTACAGTGACCATGTTCCTCACTGGAGTTAGTAACCCCTCTCTAAGCAAGTATTTGTCTTTCTTCAGGCTTAGGAGTGGTAATTGCATCTCAGTATGGCTGGCCCCAAGGTGCAACATTATCCTTCATCATATTCTTAAATATTCCTTATGTCTTTGTGATTCAATCTTTTAAAGAATTCTCCTGGAGTTATCCTATTTTAGACATGCCATCTGTTTCTAGCAATGAACCTAACAGTTATGTTCAGATGGTCCCTGCTGTTGCTACTGCATAAAGTATTTTACAATTCTATGAAGGAGACTTTTGCTAGATATGATTTTTTGGCCTCGTAGAAGTTGTTCTATAGAGTTGATATATTGATCGTGTTTCCACAAGCAAATGTCGACACATAGTGCACATGCATCAATGGTGTTCATTTTCTCCATTCACATGGCTTTTGACAAAGGATTGGAATTGACTTTCCTATGTTGATGCAACTGAAATTCACCCTCTTGACATAGAAAAGATGGAAAGGAGGAAGATAAAAATGCTTGCATTTGTACTTGCCACTGTCAGAATGCACAGTGGTGGTGTGGTTCAAAAGGACAGCACAAACAAACCATCTGTCTCAGCTCTGATACCCACACAAGGGAAAAATTGGACTGTTTTGAATTTCAAATTCTATTTATATTATGTTTCAATTTTCAATTCTATCTTTAAATAGACATCACGTTTGGAATCTTTATTGAGGAAAGTGACATTTTATACAAGTGCGTAACTTCTATCCTTCAGCTTTAGGGTTCTTGCTGTTGTCGCACTTACAAATAGCTGTGATTATTTGAAATACTTCAAGCATGCTAGGGCATAGAACTCACTTCAGTAAATATGAGGCTGGTTGATGAAACTTGGACAAAAACAAGGACTATACAGGAAAGAATGTAATCACCATCAAAATGGTATCTCCAGTTGAAAATCTGGCAACCTGATTCCATGGTACCCTACTGCTGTTCTCAATAAGAATAAATTAAGAAAGGAAGGTTTTCATGTAATAATTTATACTACAGTAAGTGTTCAACTCAATTGCAAAACCAAAACCCAGTATCAATTAGCAGGAAAAATATTAAAATAGGCTTGCTAGTTTTCTGAGCTTTGAGAACTCCAAAAGCAACAATATATGAGAAGTTTATAATTATTATATTTTAGTATCATTATATTGGAAAACTATATTGTATAAAACAGTTTGAATGCCATAAATCTGTGCCCATTCTTTTATGTGGCTAAATAGGGTGCTAGTGTATGGACACTGGGCAACTTCCTGAGATCTTTTTAAATTTTAGACTGAGAAAAACAGAAACATCAGACCATCTCTGCCAAACAATCCAAATCACTGTTTTTCAACACAGTACTTTGAAAGTCTGTCATAATTAAACATCTGTTCATTAGAGACCAGCAGTGGTGGTACATGCCTTTGATCCCAGTACTCAGGAGGCAGAGGCAGATTATTGCTGTGAGTTTAAGGACAGCCTGGTCTACATAGCTAGTTTTAGGATAGCCAGGGCTACACAGAGAAATTCTATCTCAAAACCAAAATAAAACAAAAACAACAAAGTCCCCATGTATTTATCTAATTATATAAAAAACTCTGAGATATATAAATAATAAGCATATTTCATTATCCTTGGTTTATAAGCCATGAAACTAGTTCACATATATACATTTACATAATATGTATATGTATATATGAATAAATACATGTATGTATATATGTGTGCATGTTGGATAGTTTTATATCAACTTAACATAAACTAAAACACCCTGGGCTGGTGGTCCTGGGATTCTATGAAAAGCAAGCTGAGCAAGCCATGAGGAGGAAACCAGAAAGCATCAAGACTCCACGGCCTCTACTTCAGCTCTTGCCTCCAAGTTCTTGCTCTGCTTGAGTTCATATCCTGACTTCTTTCAGTGAGGCACCACCATGATCTGGAAGTGTAAGTCAAATAAATTGTTTCACCGACATCCTCCCTGCAAAAGAAAGGTACATAATGCAGGGTTGTTTCCAGTCATTTCTTATTTTAAGCAAAATTGCAGTCCATATTTATACACACTATTCTGAATATTGAAATTGTAGCACATTGCTGAGTCACAGTTTATACTAAGTAATTTTTCCAAAGTAAAAAATATGATCATATTAAATGACCACAATACAATTAATACATTTTAATCTAGAGACTTACAGATATTTTCCTCAGCGAATGATACTATGTACCAACATAATAAGTTCTCATACAATAAAATTTGTCTGTAAATAATAATTATATAAATTAGGTTTTAAAATCTAAAATGTTTAAAGTTAGCAGCAAAATAAGTTTGAGTGGAGAGACAGTAATTAATAAATAGCATAGTCAATTTAGTGACTTCGTAGACACAGAAACAGAGATTCATGCACTAGCTGTATTGTTGAGAGAATAAAGCTATAAAATAGATTTAAGCTACTGATTAAGCTAAAAGAAAATAAAGCACTAATGTGACATCTTGTACACAAAAACAGTGTGTTGCCAAACATAGAGCTTGAAAACTGGGTAGGAGGCTCTACACATAAATTTTCACCATAAAAATCTAGGCTAAAGAATTTGTATTAGTAGGGTTCTCTAAAGGAACAGAACCGAGTGAATGTATATACACCACACACGCGCACATGCACTGTACACACACACACACCACACACACACACACACACACACAACACACATTTGACTTATTGAATGTGGTCTGGGTGGTATATCAATGGCTGCCTTACAATGAAAAGGCTAAGAATCTGGTAATTTTTCAGTCCACCAGGCTAGATGTTTCAGCAGTGTGAATGTGGTACTGAATCCCAGAGAACTCAGTGAGAATTGGTGGTCTTCAGTCTGTATTTGGAGTATCAAATATGTTGGTTGTAATACCAGCAAAGTGATGTCTCAGACCAGGACAGATGCAGCTGCCAGCAAAGAGTGAGGGCAAGCAAGACAAATGCAAAAGTTTCCTTCTTCCATGTTCTTTTCTGTGGGATTTCCAGAGAAGGTGTGAGCCAGATTTAGGGTGGGTCTTCTCACCACAGATAATTTGATGAAGAAAATCCCTCATGGCATCTTCAGTTTTTGTTGATCCCAGATGTAGTCAGTTGACAACCAAGATCAACCACCACAGTATTCTTATTTTGTTGTTGCTTTTGAGACAGAGTGTAGCAAAGGCTGGCCTTGAATTACCCTCATGTCTCATTTCCTACGTGCTAGAATTATAGGCATGAAATACCAATAATGGTGAACTGAAAACAAACTTGTAGCTGAATGAATTATTAGGAGAACTGACAGATATAAAAACATTTGGGAAAGACTCTGAAGAAACATAAGTAAAGATATTTTGCTCATAATTTGAAAGAATTAACCTTGTAAAAACTGTTCACACTAAATTTATCTATAGATAATAAAATGCCCATTCAATTTTGACAACACTTCAATGAAGCAAAATAAAGCCTTAATACTTCTAAGGAACTAAAGCATTTTCCTAATATCTAAAACAATATTGGGCAAAAAGTACACAGCTTATTTACAGGCATTAACTGCCCCTTAAACTTTTGTAAATTTTAATAATCAAACCACCATATTACTGGTCATAGAACAGAACAGAATAGATCTTAGAAAAAAAAATTCATCTTCTACCTAACTACTCCTGAATCTACCATTTTTAGACTCCTCAAAGCTTTATATGTTGGTTGCTGTAGACCCTTCAGATAACCTATATGTCCCCGGAACCCAGGACTTATCCACATAGTCAGGAAAAACGTGTTTTGGGCAATTGGTCCAAGAGGTCTCAGACACAAGAATGTAGCTGACACACAAAAGACATTCTATAGACTTGAGGACCAGACATTGGGATCTAACAAGTCTTTAGTTGGTTTGAGGCCAGCCTAGGGCTTTGTAGGAAGTGGCTACCTGCCTGCGGATGAGGGGTAGCTGGGAAATAGGAGTGAATCTGAATAGCAACCATTGATGATCATTCTGATTTCACAATTATTTTATTCAAAATTGTTTATTAGATGTATTTTTAAATAACTGAAAATTCTAATAGAAGATAATTAGGAAAACATTTTAAGTGTTTTTAACAGTATTCAGGGGCTGTCAGGATGTCTTGGTGGGTAAAGACACTTGCTCTGGCCTGATAATCCGAGTTCAATATCTGGGACCATAGGGTACAAGGAGAACTAATTCCGGAAAGTTGAAAGTTGTCCTCGAATTTCTGCATGGCTTCCCACTATCCCAATAAATGAATGAATGAATAAATAAATAAATTAATTAATTAATAAACAAACATTTTAGGTGTGTTTTAAAGTACCCCAATTGTTACTCTAACTGTGTACTATTTCAACAGCAAGAAAGATTCTCATGAAGCAAAGCAATCCATTTTGTAACAAGGGTTATCTGTTCATACATCGTACTCATAAAACAATCATGTCATTAACTATGTGCATTGTCTTTTCTTTCTCTACTTACTTTAAACTGTATTTATTTATTGTTTTTGGTTGGTTTGTTTGTTTATACCAAGTGATGTTACACTGGACTGCAGTAATGAATCACTAAATATTCCTCCACTATACAGCATAGCACAGTGCTTTCCTGTGAGAGGGCCCTTCTGCAGTGAATTTTAATAAGACAGCTACTGATCAGAGATGAGTGGATGCATATATGTGATGTCAGACATTACAAAACAAACAAACAAACAAAAGAAAACAAAAACAAACATTGATTTCCTTGTTATTTAAATCCCTATTCCCAGTGAAATTCTCCCAAGGTTTGCCAAATAATGATCAAAATCACAGCCCATCCCTATTGAGTACTCTGTAAGAATACTTGTATCATCCCACAGGTGATGGAATATCCTTTCATGAATATGAGTAGTAGACAGATAAAGGCAAATACCTGTGTTAACACTGTAGCCACAGTGAGGGTTCTGAATTGAGGTCAATTGAGAAAACTAAGACCAGTGACATAAATGGATCAGAACTTCTGCTCTTAGAAATACTTTTTATACCCACTTGCTGATGCTTGTGACATTGTCTAATAGATTTTAATTTTTTTTGCAACAGTTTTAGAGTCACAAAAAAAGCAGAAAATATATAGTATGTTAATTATTCTTGGATAACATTATCACAGGTTAAGTGACTTAAAATACAAACATTATTTATCATATTCTGGGAACAAGGAAATTCCTCAAATTATCATGAAAGGGTGGTGAGTTTTCTCCCTGATATGTGAGTGGTTATGGTTTTTTTTAGTTGTACTGTTTTGACAAGGTTAAAAACAAAACAAAACACAAAACACAACAACAAAAGCAAAACATGGTTTCTTTTATTAGGCTACTAATGCCCATTCATATGGGCTCTCCTCTCATGACTTAACTACCTGCCTCCAAAGCTCCCTTCGTGTTTATGTTTTGTCAGTTTCTTCTTTGACGTGAGACTTTCTCAGACTTGCCTTGCTGTGTTTATTAATTGGCTGTCAACTTGTTAAACCTGGGAAGAGAAGATATAAATTGAATTGCTTCCATCAGATTAGCCTGTGAGCTCATCTGTGACAGCATTTTCTTGACTGCAAATTGATGTAGGAGCTCAGCCCACTGTGGGCAGTACCACCCATAGGCAGGATATGTAAGAATGGCCTCTGAATGTTGAGCCTGGATGGAGCAAGGCAGTAAGAGGTGTTCCTTTGTGGATTCAGATTCAGCTGCTGCCTTGGCTTTCTATCATGATGGACTCAAAACTGTAAGCCAGAAAGGACGTTTCCTCCCAAGCTGCTCTTGGTAATGACGTTTATCTCAGTCACAGAGAAGCAAACCAGAACACTTGTTTTTCCTTGCTTTTGAAAATTGTAATATTTGGAAAATAGTAGTTAAATATTTTCTACAATTTCTGTAATAGAGAACTCTGAATTTTTTTGTTTTTGTTTTTTATTAGACTTGGAGTCTAGGTTTAGGGGAATCATAGAGGAAAGTATCATTCTTAACAATCCAGCGATATCCAACTGCCAAAATGATTTCTCCTTGCTGATATAGTAGCCTAGCTGAGGCAACAATTGTTAGACTTCTCCCCTGGGAAGTTCTCTTTGCTACACTCTCCCCACCTCCCACTTCTTTCCAATACTCTTTCCATTTGAAAAAGAGTAAATAGTTGGGTTCTGATTCACCAAGGGGAGAACATTTATATATAAGTTATATAGAGACCTTCAGCTACTATTATACTTTCAGATTTCTGTAATTCTATAGGTGACTTTTTTTTCTTGTTAAGATTTAATTTGCAGTCAGGCATGGTGGTATGTGCCTGTAGTCCTAAAAGATGATCAATAAAATTGTGAGTCTGAGAACCAACCTAAAAAGGCTAAATTTGCATTTATTTGATCATGATACCCTGTAAGAAAACAGTTAAGGGCCACTGTCTGTCTGTTTTTGTGACCCTTAGCTCATCAGACCCTGCTAATTTGACCTGAAGTCTCTTCTCATTATTTTGTGAAAACTATTTATTTTTTTAGAAAGGTGCTTTCTCTCAGATATCATATCAAAAATATTTATTCTTAGTTCTTTAATTTTTTTATATTTCTTTGTTTATGCATTTTTGTGACAAAACACATTTGTATGAGACTAAATTTATTCTTTATTGTAATTCTGTTTCTTATTCTAGTTATAATTATCTAAACTTATCCAATATACTTTTATGATTTTAATATTTTATTATTGTATGAATTTCTTTGGTATTTGATATGACAGATATACAATCTCATAGCATTACAATCATTTAAGCTGATATTCAAAATATTCTAAGGAAACAAATTTACTAAATACAACTATAACTCCTGTTTATGGGGCTATTGAAAATTTAGCATATTTAATTTAGTCCAGTTTGTCTAAATGATTAAAAATGTTTGCATATTTATTTATCCTTTAATAAAAATCCTTGTATTTAATCACAACATTCAGGAGGTAGAGTTCAAGGTCAGAACCTTGTCTCAAATAAATTAAATAAATAAATAAATATTTGTAAAATTAATCAATATTTCATATTTAAGGTTCCTTATTAAAGGATAAAGTAACAATAGGGTCTAAGCTATGGTGGTGGTAGTCAGTACTGAGGCAGAGGGTGATACCTGCCTGACTGTGGCTAGGAAAGTCCATATGCCTGTTGTGTTGGTGCACTGTGACCTATATCACTGACACCACACAGCAACAAGATGCATGATCATGTCCCAGCACAGCAGAATCAGAAGCAGGAATCTCTAACAAGGCTCACCTCTTAGACATGAAATGCACATGGCCCACATGGCACTTATGTTCAATGTTAATGGTCATTGAGGTCATTTTGACATCCATAACTTTATCTTTGAATTTGAGAGTTTTTTAGTGAGGACTAGAACAACAGTGGCTCAGGCAATCCAGGGCTTTGAACTCATTTGCAGTCTGGAAGCTGATCACTTCCTACCATCTCTGCATGAAATACCAGCCTTCCTTTCTACTCCTAGGAACTCCATTCTGTCTGTTTCTGTTTGCTTGCTCTGACTGATGCCATTTACCTCCCCTTGTAAAGGTCTGGGCTTTGGTAGGGAAATGATTTGGGTTAGCCACATGTGTCCATAGCACCTTGTTGAGGAGTATGAAGGTTCTGCCCTTGTTGCAGGCTGTTACTACTGTGACATGTCACAAGATACTAGAACTCAGAATCTAAGAAATGTTTCGACAGGGTTGGGTGTCTTTTAAGGGTTCTACAGCACATGCTTTTCCATATCTTCTGAGTGTATGAAGCTGTCTAGATTTCTTGGTTGTGGATTTTCTTTTCGGTCAAAGCCTCTACTATGATATTGCCTTCTCTGATTGACTTTTCTTCTACCTTCTATCAAACTAAGAGCTCTTGGGATTACATTGACTTTTCCCAGCTTATCCAAGAAAATATCTCATCCCAAACATTGAGTTTAATTTCATCTATGGGCTATCTTCCAGGAAGGTAACATTCATACGTCTGTGGCTTAATTTATTGACATCATTTGAAGGTGTCCATAGTTTAATCTGTAAAATGTTAACATCCTTACTTTGATGCAGGAGAATATTACACACTAAGTTACTAAATTACACAAGAATTACATAGACCACTTACTAACCTTTTCTTTCCTTTTTGTAAAATCATTTTCTTCTACAATTTTAATTATTACTTATTTGTGTGTATGTATGCACCTTTGTGCATGTGCATCTATGTAGGAGGTCAGGAGAACAATCCCCTGGAACTAGCATTACAGGCAGTCGTGAGCTGCCAGATGCTGGGAATCTAACTTGGGTCCTCTTCAAGTATAGTATGTGCTCTTAACCACTGAGTAATCTCTCTAGTAATCTTGTATTTCGCCTCACCACTCTCCCCTGGCACCATAACAATTGCTTCTTTTCATTTCTTCTTGCTCCTAGCTGTGCTATTTCTAAGATTCTTCTGGGTACAAAGTTGGCAAGACGAGAGCATTTGGTTGCCTGACCAGAATATATAGATGCAGATCCTTAAATGTAGACCTAAAGGATGTCCTTTTAGACAGGGGATGCACTTTTTTCAGTCTGTAGCTCACTTCATAAGTAGGATGTAGATGATAAGTGCTAAGAATTCTGACCAACAGAACTTAATGGAATGCTTAAAGGTAAAAGGGACATCAAAGTCCAGAATCCAGCGTCTTTAAGCTCTAAGAGGACAAAATACCAATCATCCTCTGAAAGTCTTCTGGGTCTTGAGCACCGCAGCACCAGATTAATATTGGTGAATGATTCTGCTTCTTGAATTGGTGCTACCAGATTTTCAGCCTCTTCAATCAGACAGCCATTATTGGCCAGGCACAAATTCTTTTGGTATTCTATGAAATCTCCATTATACTAAAGACATACACACACACACACACACACACACAACCCAACACCACCAGGTTGTTTTGGTTTTGGTTGGTTGTTTTTAGTTGTTTGTTTGGTTGTTGGATTTGGTGGATTTGGTTTGGTTGGTTGGTTTGGTTTGGTTTTGGTTTGGTTTGGTTTTGACAGGCTCTTGCTCTACCGTCCCCTGGCTGTACTGAAATTTGCTATGTAGACCTGGCTGGCTTTAAAATCAGAGATCCATCTGCTTCTGCTAATCCAATGCTGGGAATAAAGGTGTGTGCCACTGTGCTTAGCTTTCTTTCCCTCTAGTAGCTTTAATTAGGATAATCTGGGACTTTAAGCCCAGATTGCCTTTAGTAATAACCACATTAATTACTAACAGTATTTAAAAATTATGTTATAGCCTCTATTCTATATGAAAGCACCTCAAAGGACACATGGTTGAAGAAGTGCATACATACTTTTGTGTGTGTGTGGGGGGGTGTTCAGTGTTGTATTCAGGCATGTATGTGGTTAGAGGACAAGTTGTCAGACTTGCTTCTCTGCTCTTATGATGTGGGTTCTGGAGACCAAGCAGGATTGGCAGCAGGTGCCTTTACGCACTGAGCCATCCAACTGGCCCTGAAAATAGCTTAGTGACTATGATTTTATGTTATAGTTTTGCTCAGCTCAGCTCAGCACAGAGTTTTTTCCCCTCAAGATGTACGATACTGTTTCTCTTAAAATCTTAGAGAAGTTCTATTTTCATTTGTACTCAGTATATTAAAGAACAAAGATGCAAATCTGAGAGAGGTTTTTTTTTCCTTTCTATGTAACTGTTTTCTGCTACAAAGGATTGCCTTTTGTTATTGCTAATGTCTGATATCTGACCTGTTGAAATTCCATTTTCCTAGAAAAGGATTCACATGTCTCTTTAACTAGAGAAATGTTTACTGAATTCCTTTGTTTTGCCCCCCCCCCCCCCGTTGAGCTCTCTTGTCTCTGCTGTCCATCCATCTTGCTTGCTGTGTCTCTGGAATCCTCTTCAGTCTGTTGTCCTTTATTTATGACTGTATTCTTCATCTACTTTCATCTCAGTGCTGTTACAGAACTTTCGACTCACATTTTATCAGCTTCTCAGCACTTTTCATTATTGGACTTTCCAGTCATGACTTGAATACTGCTTTTGTTTTTTAATTAGTAATCACATTTATTATCTGAATGTGTTTTCCTGCTGTTGAATAGTGTCTAAAAGTATCCTTTAACTTCTGGAATCTAACTGAAGATATTCATTCCAAAGGCAGACATTTGTGCAGTTTGTAAGCTTTATTTCTTTTCCTTTGAGCTACTGAATAGGTCGTTTTTGTTTTATTTTCAAGTGGAAGAATATCACAGAAATGTCATGGCTGTAACAGCAACTCTTCTCTGTGTTCCATGGACCATAATCGCAGGTGACAGAGACCTTCTGTACCGACATTTCTGGTCTATATTACAGGAAAGCGTACAAAACAAGCCCAAGTCTTATTTTGTGTTGTATCTAGAACTTCCAATGCTGGTATGTCTCCTGAGGCAGGAACCTACACAGAGGCCATGGAGAGACACTGCTTACTGGCTTGCTCCTCAAGTCTTACTCAACCTGCTTTCTTATATACCTCCATGGCCACCTCTCCAGTATTGGCACCACTCTTAATGGGATGGACCCTCCCATATTAATCACTAATCAAGAAAATTGCCCATAGAGTTGCCCAAAGGCTAATCTTATTTCGGGCATTTTCTCAATTGAATTTTTTCTCCCCAAATGACTAGCCGATGTCTAATTGACATAAAAATTAATAGCACCAAAGGTCAAAAGTTTTTAAACTCTTGCCTATATTCCAGATTCCTTTTGGCTCAGAATTCTGCTATGACTTGTACCATTAACTCCATTAGCACTATCCCTTTATAAACATAGAGATGTGGTGTTTACTGTGCCTTTACCCCAACCAGTTTATGTTTGACATGTTCCCAAACTGAAATATTATCCCTTATAAAAGTCTAGAATCTATATTACATTTTCCTTGTTACATTCATAGAAATGAGTTAGAGATTAGAGCAATTAGAAAAACAATTAAATTGCCAGGACTTTTTATACTACTGGAAGCCCATAAGAACTGTAAACTCTGTAGCCAAATGGCACCTAATATGGGCTATGTTTGCAGGATTTTTTTGTGGATATATAAGTCAGCCATTTGCCACTATTGGAATACATACATACATACATACACACACACACACACACACACACACACACACACACACACACATACACATACACACACATATATATAAATTTTCCATAAATATATATATTTCATATAAATATGAATGTTTATAGTATATATATATGAAATTTATTTAACTTGGTGTGGGAAGTTCAAGGGCATGATGTTGGCATTGGCTCATTTTAAGTGAGGGTTTTCCCACATGCATGGCAACGCTTTTCGCATATATGAAGTCAGAGAGGTACAAGGGGTAAACCTAAGCTCAAGCTCTTCTGAAAATTGTCTGATGAAAGTTGCAAAGGTTCACAAGAAACACCCTTATCCCTATGCTTTATTATCTACTTGAGGTGGGCTAAAGTTACCTCGAGGAGGAACCTCAGTTATGAAAATGTGTCTCTCAGATTCCCTGTAGAGAAGCCTGTAGGGCATTTTCTTGTTAACAATTGATATGGGAAGGCCCAACCAGCTTTGGGTGGTGCCACTCTGGGGTAAACAGTCCTAAGAAGATAAACTAGGGAAGGCATTAAGCAGCACTCCTACTTAGCTTCTGCTTCAGCTCCTGCTTCCAGACTCCGGCTTTGAGTTCTTGTCTTGACTTCCCTTAGTGATTGTCTTAGTTAGGTTTTCTATTGCTGCAATGAAAATATCATGACCTAAAAGCAAGTTGAGGAGGAAAGGGGTCATTTGGCTTCTACTTCCAAATCATAGTCTATCAGTGGAGGAAGTCAGGCCATGAATTCAAGCAGGGGTGGAACCTGGAGGCAGGATCTAATACAGAGGCCAAGGGGAAGTGTTGCTTATTGACTTGCTTAACTTCCTTTCTTATAGAACTCAGGTTTACCAGTCCAAGGTTTACCTACAATGGGCTGGGCCATCCCTCACTGATAGTTAACTGAGAAAATGCCTTAAAGCTGGATCTCATGGAAGTATTTTCTCAACCGAGGCTTCTTTCTCTCTGATGAGTCTAGCTTGTGTCAAGTTGATACCCCAAACCAGTCGGTGCTGTGATAGACTGTTACCTGGAGATGTGAGATGAAGTAAACCTGTTGTTCCATAAGTTTCATTTTGTTAGAGTGTTTATTGCAGCAATGGAAACCCTAATTAAGACCATCCTGATTAAGATATGCTTGCAGTTGAGCTAAGGAGCTCCCACTAAGCCCTGCCTCTTAAGAGATCCATCACTTTAAAAGGGACAAGGCTTCCTACATATGAAGCTTTGGGAAGAGGAAAGGGAGACAAACCCCATTGAATGCACAGCAGTGGGAGTTAAGTGCTTTGCTGCTAAGACAATGTGACTCCGTGTCTCATTCACTCCGCATTATCTGAGCTGTATTTTGTAGCTCTCCATATGTGTTCATCCATCAGCTCTCTGCTACTACTTTCATGACAAATAAGATAATTATATTTTCTTGCTGACTTCCAAGCTGCTTAGCAGAAGTGCCGATCAGTCTCTGCACGGGCTTGCTCTTATAATTAGTTCTGAGTAGGTACCATTGTCAGTGGCATCTCAGTGTCTCCTTAACTACTGTCACCATTCCCAGCAGCCCATGCTCAGCATGATGTGAGTCCTATTTAACAGTCTCAGTTGTTGAATAATCCTGTTAAAAGTATTTGCAAATCTCATCCTTTAACTAGTACTACCTGTTCTTCTAGTCCAAACTGCAAAATCTTAAGTAAAATCATTTCAATTGCTATTTTTTTTCTCACTATTAGGAAAGTTGTGAGTCAGACAGACCTGATCTTGGACAATGAGGCTGTCACCTGGACTGGGTACCTTTCATCTTTCAGAAGGAATGATCTTTAGAGAAGGGAAGCAGGGAATGGACAGAGCTGACCAATAAACCCCTTAGACTACTGTTGCCCTGAGCCTGGGTTTCCAGTTGGTCATTGTCATTTAACTAAATAGGTTGAGGACAGTCAGAATTCTTTGCAGTCTGACCAAAGCTGATGTTTGAAGTGCACCATTCTTTGTCTGTCTGTGTTGTCATGCCCTGGGGGATTCATTGAGGTTGTCCCCACAGGATGGTGGACAGAGAGGAAGCTGAAAATAGCAATTGATACCCATATCAGGCCGGTATCCTACCTTCTGAAGTCATTTCAGCCCGTGGTAGGGTTTTCTTTACACAACTTGCAGTGTGAGGCACAGAGGGCTCAAGTAATTTGTACAAGGTCACAGACTAGAAAGTGCTCCAGTCGGGATCTGAATTTTAATTTCCCAGTTGTGTGAGCCTGTATCATTTACTCTCAATTCTACTTTATCACATTAACACGGAGGCCAGCAGGCTGTGGCCCTTAGGCCACATCTGGCCTGCTACCTGATATGGACACATTCAAGGGCACTCATTCCTGTATTCTAGACAGCTTTTGTACTAAAATGATAAGTAGGTAGCTGCAACAGAGAATGTATGGTTTCTAGTCTTAAAGTTTACCAGCTTCTGTATCTCTGCACTGTGACATGGACCAATTTGATGGTCACATTTCACTATACATTGAAAGCACATGACATCTTATCAAGCTCAGGTAGTGGTGGAAAAGGTCTTTAGTGATTCCCAAGGTCCTAAGTTGTATTGCTCCTTTAAATACCGTCCTTCAGGTAGATAAGATGTACATAAGGCAGAGTAATCTGAGCAGAGCTTGTCCAGTTTTCTCTAAAGAGAAAACATTCTGCTAAAGAAGTTATAGGAGATGCTGGGCTGCTTTAAAAACTCTTATTTCTCACTGAGTCTGACAAGTTCTTGCTTTCCATTCTCCCCCATTTGTCTCTGTGCTTTGGTCAGTCACTGTGGACAGTCATGACAGTAGGCTTGCCAGTCTTTGATTGTCTCAGCTCCTGCCCACCTATCTGGAACTGCTGCTTGTTTCTCGATACACAGTCTCCTAATGCCATCAGTGTTTGGCCTTAGTGTTTCACCTGGCTCTGGATTTCCCTGCTTCTTCCCAAGTTTCTCATGACTGAGTCCTTTTACTGGAGCTCCTCAAATGTTCTTTGGAAACTAACAACTGTTAAAATTTTCCTAACTAAGGTTAATGGCAGAGACAGAAGTTGAACTTTAGAGTTATAAAGTAACATACTAAAGTCACACTAATAGGCAGAAAACAATGAAAATCTGTACCCACACCAGTCCCCAGCTTATGATGGATCTATGCCTTTTCACTAAAAATCCTCTCTGTCCCCCTCACCCCCAGACTGATTGACAGACACAGGCTGAGATTCAAACTCAGGAGAGACTGACTGACAACTCCTCCGACTCTAGAGTGCGGTGACCGCTGCGGTGCGCCACCACTGGCCGGCTTAAAAAATCCTCTTAAAGTGAAGATCTCATCTTGTCCATGTGTTCAAGGGAATGTAATACTAATGTCTACTTTTCTATTTACAGAGTAGGGATGTCCTTGTATTTGACGGAATTCCCAAATATAGATGAGAAGCTATAAGGAGACAGGTGATGGCTATTGTCTGTCTTTCATGCTTCTCTGATGTGGTGTGTGTGTGTGTGTGTGTGTGTGTGTGTGTGTGTATCTGTGTGTGTGTAAAAAACTATGAGAGACTAATATGATTTCAGTGAAGATATACTTTCCCTATCAATGTTATATGTTATCACATACAACATTCCTTGTAAAGGAAGCCCCATAGTGCAGCATTACATTCTTTAAGCAAAGTTTATTTTTCCAATAGATTCTGCTTCCTTCAGAGGTGTTTTATAGACAATAACTCACTTGCAGAGGCAAATGGCCATGAGAAAACTGAAAGTACCCCCTACATTCAAAGTAGCTGTTGTCTCATTTTGCAGGAAGCTCTTGTTTTGGTTTATCCCAGTTTCTGACTTCCATTTTCTGGTGCAGATGTTGAAGGAATGCCTTTTAACGTCTGTACCACCACCATTTTCAAGGGCAGGTGTTGCCCTTGCACAGGAAGTTACCTTCCAGTGTCACCAGCAGATATCCATGGTGATGACAAATCCTCCCCCTGTGTTTCTCCATGTTTATCTCCTTTCTTCTGAGACATTGCACTTCTTCCAGCTATGGTCACTGCACGTGAACCAGTCCTTTTAAGTAAGGATTTTTAAGACCTATGACAGAATTAAGGATAGATAACTATCAGGTGAAGACTGTCTCAGAGATCAATTCTTGACTCTCTCACCATGTATCTTGCCACTGTACCATACTTTTGAGCCTGATGATTTAGAAAGATCAGCAGCCCCCAAATTCCTGGCTGTAACCAAGAAGGCTTGGATTGATCCCTGGCTCACTGCTTGCCTGGGATGGCCTATGGAGCAGCTGCATTCAACAATCTCTTTCTGTAACTCCATCATGGGAAATTCTGATTCTAATCTGCAGATTCACGTAGATTAAAGAAGGATATATGGGAAGTACCCATCCATATAGTTTGCTAAGTAAATGTTGCTCACCCATTTTCAGAAATGCCTTTTTCTGGTCATTTTTGGCTTAGTATGACTAAGCCTCTGCAAAGTAGGACGTTAGATATCATGTATACCTGCTCTGTGAGTCTGACTGCCTGGCTCATTTTCTAGTGTACGAAAGGATTAATACATAAATGGCAGCCACACAAACAAGGGAAAGCTTGATTACCCATATAGAGTGTTCATGTCACTTATTTAAGGTCATTTCTACAACTCAATACCCTTTGATCACATAGGAAGGGAGGAAATACAGTATTTACCAGCAGAGTACTAATTGCCATCAGGGCCAAGACCAGCACTCCTGGCTTCCCATCCATCTCACACCACAGGATCTGAGGCATACTTAGCTGATGATTAGAGAGCTTTCATATTTCACTTATGAATCAATCAAGCTGACAGCATATCTAAATATTATCTCACAAATTATTTTTGTTAATTAGAATTTAACTCAGAGTAAAGTTGTACAGCTTTACAGACCTTCTTGTGATTCCATTATTAATTTTCAGTCATGTTTTTATTCAATATAGTACCTATTTTTCCATAAAGATTTCTAAGTAGCAAGCATATTTCACAGTTGGTAGAAGCTGAAGCTCCCCTCCTCCAAACTCTGCCAGCATAGTTGCTATGGTGATAAATGGTTTAAGAAAGTCTCATTTATTTGAAAATATATTTAGAAATAATTGAGCCCCTTGAGAACAAATTGTCCTAAATTCCCTCTATGGTAGTGGTTGATACGTTTCCTTATGGTAGTGGTTTATATGATTCCTTTGCAGGACCAATAGCTTTAGAAGGAAAATTCTCTTAATTGTTGTAGATCAGTTGCTCATATACGCATCTCTGCTTTCTTGTGGTTAAGATTTAGGCTGACAGGACTGGTCCCAGTTCCAGGCAACTCTGACTTCATTATATCCCATCTGTGATTAAGAAGAGTGTTGAGTGATAAATTCCATTGCCTATAGTGATCATGAATTGGAATTTGATGTTAATTGGACAAAATGGGATTAGGGCATAAATGGATGCTAGAGGCTTAACAAAACCAAAATGTGAGACAAAAACTTTATATTCTTTTAAGGAAGAAGGGGCCAGGACAGTTTTGTCTGACCCAGTGATTGTCTTGCCATTCTTGGACATATCCTGAATTAGTTTCTTTTCAGGTCCAATTAACTTTAGGTAATATGAATACCAGACCCATTTGACACTGTAGGCAATGGTTTCCTAGAGTGTCTATGTTTCAGGATGTTGGTTGCAGTGTTATCAGTTTCAATATTATTATAAACATGAATCAAAAACACACTATTATACTCTTTTACAGGTAAGAAAGCTAAATTTCAAAATGTGCCCAACATCATAGGCGTTTGTACTAAGGCTGGCAATCAAATGTGTACAACGTGGCCCTTCTTTCACATGGTTAGGGTTTAGCTAGGTTCTCTAACATCATAGCATGAGCAGACACATGAATTTCATTACATCAGCATACAGGGTCCTAATCTTTAATGAACACAGAACTGGTAACAGCCTCAATGTCTTGAAGCTCTTAGTGGTTTTTTGGTTTGTTTGTTTTTCTGTTGTTGTTGTTGTTTTTTTTTTAATCTAGATGACTTGGTATTTACTCTTAATGTTTGCTCTCTGGCTTATTTCTATTATGCATTTTACTTATCTTTCTGTTCGTTTCTTATCTTGCTGATGTGTCATCCTATGTGACAGGAACATAAAATGGTGGGTGTGTCATCAGGTATCAGTATTGGCAGCACAGTCCAGAGTTTGAAGATGTGCTCTGGAGTTACACTGCCAAGCAGTCCAGTGTCTGTGTAAGATTGTTCTGTGTTTCACTGTTAACAGCAATGAACTGGGATGCTAATACTGCCTGCCTGGGAAGGATGCTCCTTAAGAGGAAACTATAAAGCTATTAGAAAGTGAAGCTCATGAACCCAGAGCTTGGACTTACTCATCTTAACCATAATGACCACACTGGTGTCATTCAGCAAATTCATATGCCATAAGACAATGAACAGAAACCTTGGGGCCACCATCCGCTCTGTTCCTGGTTGCTGATTATGTAAGTCTCTTGCCAACTCCTTATCCATACTTGAGTTCGTCTTATGCCTTATGTTCCCCAAGTTAGAGTTTTTGTTTTCCCTAAGCTATGCATTTCTACCATTCACTTCCTATTTTAAGAAATGTTATCACTATTTTTACTCAAATCAGAAACTTGGAGCTCATCTTTGATTCCTCTCCTTTGCTCAGAATGGAATTAGAATGTACTTCTCACCCAGAGTAAGTCATTATCACCTTCAGCTTGACCATGGCTGTAAGATGATAACTTCTTTTTCTGCCTTTTCTCACTTTCACCAAGTCTATTCTTCAAACAGAAATTAAAGTAATCTATTAGAAACATGAAAGGATTTAAAGCCATTTAGCTTATTGTTGCATTTAAAATGAAATTTGCATTTTCCAAGTTGACCTGTGGTACTTCCACAGGTTCAAGCCACGCCCATCTTTCCACCCCAGTTTGTCCCATTCTCTTCTGTGGACGCAGAGGTGCATTCACATTGACCCTTGCATTGCAAAACAATCTCAGTGTTTTTTGTTATAGAGGTATCAGTGAGGATGCTGAGATAGATAAGTTACACGTTCAAGGCTAGCCTGAGCTATATCACAAGACCATGTCTCAAAAAATAGGAATAGCAGAATCCCATTTTTTAAGTCTTTTTTTTTTCTTGTCCCAGCTACCGCTTCCCAACCTCATTCTAATATGCAATCACTAATGATCACTATGTTTCTCTTCTTGCATCAATAGGGCCCTGTGTACATACTGTACAGCCTAAGACACCATTCTGAAGCAATATCTGCAGGCAAAGGCAACTTCTTTGCAACATGGGCAATGCAGGCTGTCCCTCCTCTCCTAAGTGAGATGAGTGTTCCTTCTTTTTCCTAGGATACAGCTGTGGCCTTTCAGAATGCTGTGTGGAATCCTTTCTTAATTCATAAACATTGTGCTCCTCCTCCTCCTCCTCCTCCTCCTCCTCCTCCTCTTCCTCCTCCTCTTCCTCCTCCTCCTCTTCCTCCTCCTCCTCCTCTTTCTCTTTTTCCTCCTGCTTCCCCTTCTCCTTCTGCTCCTCCTCCTTTTCCTCCACATGATATGTTTGCGTTTAAATGAAGGTATAACTGTGATCAAATCCTTTAACTAAATGTGCATGACTTTATCTGGACAGGAGAGTGTTGAGTTGCTGTGAGGACACATTTAGAAAAATGTATTTCCAAATGAAGATACCTAGTGTTCTCTGTCTCTGTCTGTCTGTCTGTGTGTGTGTGTGTGTGTGTGTGTGTGTGTGTGTGTGGCGCGTGTGAGCGTGCAAGTGCACACCCTATTTATTCTTATTTTATGTGCATCAGTGTTTTGCCTGCATGTATGTCTGAGTACCAACACAAACCTGCTTTTGTTCTGGAAGTGGAGAAGTAGAACTTTCATCTTTTTAAATCACTAGAATTTGAAAGTTTTTGTTTCTTCAGTACATAGTAAGTAACTTATACAAATAAATGGTATCTGAGGGTGCCTTCTGCCTCAGTCTCTCTATTACAATGGACTTAAGTGTCCTGCTGGCTAGAACACTTTTGAATAGCATTCCACTTTCTTTTCATGGAGACCTAAATCCATCCCAGCAAAGTTATTGTTATTCTACATCTAGCACTACTCTTCTCAAAAGATTCAGTGAACACTATATACTTTCAGGACAATTTTAACTACATCTCATTGCACAGTACCTGCATTTATATATGGAAAGGGTAACAACTGGGTCTTTCTTTTTTCTAGCCATAAAGTAAATTTTAGTAATGTGGATGAAAGCTGAAATGATCATTGGGAATTACCTCAATGTTCCCTGAACATTTACAGTTTGTACTGAGATAGAGCCAACGTGCTATTATTTGGCTGCAAGCATCGATAAGTTTGCATGACAGCTAAAAGAAATCAAGGTACCTAACTGCAAGCTCTAAAAGCTGCTCTTGATTTCATGACATCAATAATTTTCCCTGGCTGGAACTTTTAGAAACATTTTTCAAATACAGAATAATTTATGTTAACACCTTGTCCTCTATTTAGTTGAGCACAGATCCTTTAACAAACATTTCCCTATGGCTTGAGAAGACCTTCCTCTTCAGGATTGAGTCTTGCAAGCTTTTTCTATGTAAACCTGGCTGCAGAGCCTACTATAGTAAATAAAGAACTGTCAGGACACTTTCTTTCTCTTTCGACATTATTTAATGAAAGTCATTTCTTCTAAGTCCTCCTCGAAGTTGGTTTCAGATTTATCTCATGATTTAAGAAAATACTCCCTTTCAGCACTGTAGTGGTGTGGTGGCATTTTCCAGACACTTTCAATTGGAGATGGAGCCACAGCATCACCAAACAACAATCAAGATCATGGCTATGGGAATGAAAGACCTCTAAGAGCACCACAAGTGCAATGGTGAATTCATTGCCCTCTGACAACCCCACAGCAGGGATAGGAAGTACAGGGCTTTCTATATCACCTTCTCAGAGACACCCAAGTTCTAATGAAAGCAGGAGTTAAATACCCACAGAATTCCAGGCTGCAGGGATCACAGCAAGAATCTGTCTTCTTAAAAGATTCATGCTGTTCTGTTGCACAGACTTAGAGTCATCCACAAACAGTGGATTACTGGAAACAGTTTCCAACTCTGGTTCTATTACTTTGAAAGTATGTATATTTGAGACATTATTTCAGTTTCTCTGGTCAACATTTCCTGGGATAACACCATCAACTCCATTAAGTTGTAAGAATGCACATCTTAAACTGCAACCCAAGGGATGTCAAATGCATGGTTCTTGGCATTGTGGTTGTTCAAATACAGGCAATCATTCAACATTTCAATGAATAGTAATCCCACAATAGTACCTATTAGTAATACTGGGAGAACTACTAGCAATTATATCACAATAAATGTTGTACACCATTATCTTCATGTTGATCCCTAAATATGTGTGATGATGGTTGCTTTGCAGAGTTGTACTAAGGTACAAAGAGATTTAAAATCTTGCTCACAGAAATAAGTGCTGAAGCTGAATTGGGTTCTAAGTTTGTGAATATTGGGGCTGCCAATATGGACAGTTCTCATTGTGTCCTGTACTGTGGCATCTATAATCTAATAGGCAGACAATTCAGTAAACAAGTGTGTGCAAAGAAGGGAATGGGAGAAGGAAATCCATCGCTACTCAGATCTTCAAGTACAGAAATCTATACCTGATTTAGAGAGAAAAGTAGAGTCATCCAAATAGTTTACCTTTGAGTAGGACCTACAAAACAGATAGGGATGTAGGTATGCTGCAGGTGCTGAGATGAATTTGTGAGGCCAAGGGTATAAGTGTGCACCACATGCTTTGTCTTGGAGAACAGTTGGTGTTTTTTGAGGGTGATCAGTGAGGATGTACCTTGCTGTCCATGTGGGAGAATGGAAAAAAAGTGATATTATAAAGGTGAGCAGGGGTAAAAGCATGGGTTGGAGGAAAGGGAGGTGGACCTTAACAGTCTGATTGGATGGCTAAGGCATAATGATGGGGAATTTTCGTGTCTCATGGTATATAAAGGAGTAGAGGGTGTAGGGGATTGGCTAAGTCACCTACACAGATACTCTGAGATATCACTGGGAATGAAAACGTGGAAAATAAGACTGTGTTTCCTCTATCAACATCTTTACAAAGGGAGGAGGGGGAGGATCAAAAATTAAGTCACCAAGGTAGCAGGGCCAGAGATGGAGGAATCGTCCACAACACTCATAGATACAATTGCTGAAATATAAACAATGGCTCACTCTGCAGGGAATTTGCCACTTTTCTTAAAATATTTATTATTTTGTTCTCTTTTTATATAAAACCTGCCACCCCATCAATTCTCACTATTCTTCGCATTATAGTTTAAAAGGATGAAAAATATCTACCATAGTAGTCTCATGGCATATACAAATCTCAAATTCAAAGGAAACTCTCAAATATGTTCTATTTTATATTCAGGTGCATCTGGTTACAGTTTCCTTAACTAGGTACATTTTAAATTAAATTTCTCCTGAGGTAGCACTTCTGTCTTTAGAAATGGTTGAATTTTAAGATGGTGGGTGTCAGAGATCTTCTTATTGACAATCAAGCAAGGTCACCTTCATACACAGGAAGACTAGGAAAGATTCAGTGTCAGGATCACAAGATTTACCTGTAAGAACTTTATGCTTGATTTGACTTTGGTGGAAAATGTCAGCCAGAAAGAAGTGGAGCATTAAAGAGGACATAGCATGGCAGATATTGGAGTGATCTCTCTCTCTCTCTCTCCCTCTCCCTCTCCCTTCCCCCGCTCTCTCTATAAATAAATAAATACATACATACATACATACATACATACATACATACATACATACATACATATATATATGGTGTATATATGGAGAGAGATTTGGGGAGGAGTAAGACTGGGGAACAAAGAGGTATGCTAGAAAAATTCTCCCTTTTAAATTTAATAGTTAAAGTTTTAATAATTTCATAAATAGAAGTATATTTACATTCTTTATCCCTCCTTTTCCCCTTTTCCAAATCTTCCTATATCTCTTTCCTCCCTCCCTCTTGAATTTAAGATCTCTTCTTGAATTATTATTACTATATTTATATACATATGTGCACACACACACACACACAGAGAGAGAGAGAGAGAGAGAGAGAGAGAGAAGGAGACTCTGATGAATCCATTTAATGTTGCTTATATGTGTTTAGGATAAACCATTTGTGACTGCATTACCTATCAGAGATTTCTCCCTGGAGAAAATTGATCTTCCATTACTAAGCAACTGTTAATTGCCTGCAGTTCTTCACTGAATTTTTTTTTTTTTGGTCTGTTACAAAACGCAGCTTTTCTGATGAGGGGTGAGAGATATACTCACCTGTGGGTATAAGATTTAGTATGTAATTATGGTAGAGTCTTGTGATATTTTCTTTATTCACATTGGTGTGTCACCTCGTGTTATCTTTAGGTCTTATTCCAGTGATCAGATTACATGGATGGAGTTTCCCTGTCATATAGAGTAAACATCATTTCCCAGCAAATGCTCTAGTCCTCTGCCTCCTACAGTTATTCCATCCCATCTTCTATAATGTGCTGTTCCCTGGGCCTTAGGTATATGGGTTGTATTGTTTGTAGATCCACCAATTGGCATTGGGCACACCGAAGTCTGCATTTTGATTAACTGAGGTCTGTAATGATCTCTATTCTAGTTTTGTTTCAGTTTCTGTGATAAACATGACAAACAAAACAAAATGTGGAAGGAGGAAAGTGTTTGTTTGGCTTACAGGTTATAGTCTGTCATCAAGGGAAGCCAAGGCAGAAATGTAAGGCAAGAAATGGAGGCAGCAACTGCAACTGAGACAATGAAGGAACACCATTACTGACTTGATCCCAATGGCTTGCTAGGTCACCTTTTATATAACACGTATCATCTGTCCAGAAGTGGTACTATTCACAGTGGGTTGGGTCCATCCCCACCAATTATCAATCAATAAAATATTCTCAACCAGCTTATGAGAAAATCTGATAGAGGGAATTTCTCAACTGATGTTCCTTCTTCCAAGGTAAGTCCAGCTTGGGTCAAGTTTACAAAAATAACCAGCATAATTTTTTGTCTGCTGGTAAAGGAAACTTTTGTTTTACTTTGCTGTTCTTTGATGAGCTGTGGGAGGTATCTGCATATAAGGCTAAGTGTAGTACCAGGTTCTATCTTGCCTCTTGGAGTGTCTGGGTACCATCTGGCTTGGAAAGGAGAGGGCAGAGTGGTTCTTGCTGGTTCTGCCTCTCCTCCCTGGGTGTATGGAAGCCAGTATGCCAGGCAAGGAGGGTAAAGCAGAGTCTGGGATGAGCAGGATACTGGTCTGGTTGGGAACGATCTTTAATGAAGTAGCTTCTGAGATCTTCTTAGCTTGTTTGAATTTCTTTATTGGGGTTGGGTTTGAATGTGTATGCTTTACTCAAGGAAAACCAAAGGTTATATAGCTTTGGGGACCATGGAGGCAAAAGGTCATTGGCTGAAGGCTAAGGCTACTGAGATACCTCATTTGTATGGGAAGAATTCTAGGTATAGGGTTACATGACTAACTACTTGTGACCACCTGGTTGGGAGTGGCCTGTTTATGTGCTCTGAGCCAGGCACAGAAACAGGAGGGAGTTAGCCCTACTCCTGCTGGTCTCAGGATGAGATTCTAATCTCAATTTTTGAGATTTCCAGAGGTTGGACATGCTTATCATTGCCCATTTGATGCTAATTCCTCTGGTGGCATGATCCATGTGCCCTACAGCTTAGTAATTAGAATACACTTAGAAATTATACTAGTTTAGGGAAGGTAGCAGTAGTAGGTTCTCCTCTAGGTTCATGACCTAACCAGACTTGGTAGTTGGATTGGTTTCCAACACCAGCCATAAATTTATTCCTGTTGAATAGGACCTAAAATCCATTAGACAACTATTTGTTAGCTCTAAGATATAAATGCCACTGTTGCATACTTGAGGACATCTTACCATCCGTCATTGTTATGGGTACAGCTGGTTAGGGATATTGACTTTTTTTCTCACATAGAAGCTTGCAGAGTACCTTTGAGTTGTATAAAATTCTTCAGGGAGAGGCTCCCAGGTCTGTTCCAATTCATTTTCCCCAATTCCTATATAAAAAGTATGCAGGGTCTCCAGCAACAAGGTCTTGCATTCATGTGCTGGGCAATCAAAGGTAAAGACAATAGCCTATATTCTTTGAGGATTATCCTCAATTTCCCTGGTAGATAACTCAAATAGAGATTTCCAATCCTGGAACTGGGATTTTAGGTACTGTATGACACTCGTGGGAGCATTTCATTCTCTCTCTCTCTCTTTCGTCTGTCTCTCTCTCTCTCTCTCTCTCACACCACACACACACACACACCACCACACATGCATGCATACACACACACACACACACACACACACACACACACACACACAACATAACACACAATTTTGTGTTTTGAGGTAACCATAAAATGTTTCTCTGTGGCCATTTAAACCTCCTTAGGGTTGTTATTCCTTTCCTTCCCAGTCTGTCTATGTTGCTCTCCCTTCCGAGTCAAATGCCCAATTTCCCCATTTCTGTATTCATAGCCCCTGTTTTCTACTATTCCTTTCTCCCAGGGCCCTTCTCTAGTCTCTGTTTCCCAGTCCCTTTTGAATTCCTGGATTCTGAGTTTACTCCAGGTTATAGATTTAGCTAATAGCCAATGGTGACTGAGAAGCATTTTGAGCCTCACTGGGTGATGTTCCTGTTTGACACTAACGGCAGGGATGTGGCCTGACTAGATAGACGAGGGATAGTAGGGAAGGGAGTTAATTAGGGAAATCCATAACAGTCTGGGTAAACCATGCTGATACCACAAAATAAGGAAAGTAATAAGTAGGCTTGAATAATTATAACATTCAGGAAGGTACTCTGTAGTCAGTAGGAGTAAGGAATCACTGATACCTAATGTAATGAAGAAGGTGGCTCTGGATAGTGGAAGTACTCTACACAAAGCTAGGTGTGGGAGACATAATTCTAGAGTAGTAAACTTCTTTGCAGACATTGCTGTTGAAATATTTTGAGAGGTTACGTTCAAAGGATAGACCTTGATATTTTCTATGGTTTTTCCAGATCATATCTATAAGCCCACAGTGAAGTGTTTTCCTTTATCCTTTTGACCTGAATTCAATGATAAGCCTTTTGAGGCTCAAATATGATAGATATTTACAGAACTGAGATATTTGACCCCAACCCAAAACACGTTGTCAGCTTTGGAACTGGGCAAGTGCTTGTCTCCCCTAGAGCAAGTTCTCAAAGCAAAGTTTATCAAATGTATATTATAGTGTGTTCTACTAATGTTAGGCACAGGAAAAAATAGTAAATTTATCTATGCCAAACTCTTTATGATAACACTGATCTGGCAAGCACACAGAAGAGACATTTAATTCCAAGTAAGTCTCTGAGAAAGGTATGATATAAATCACCATTGCTTGGGGGTTTGCAATAGTGAAAAAAATAGTAGATAGAGAAGAACATTCTGACAGAAAAAAAAAGGCACAATCAGAGGCCTGCATTGTGGCCTGATTGGGCTTGTCTGAGGAACTTTCTTCCCCTGTGATTTAGATATTCTGTTTTCTAAATAATTTTGTACCTAAATCTATGAAATCTAGTTTTTATGCAATGTTTTGATTTTCATTGACTACTTTTCACAGTGAAAAAAGGAAGAGTGTGTGTGTGTGTGTGTGTGTGTGTGTATTTTGCATGGTAAGTATTGAACATAACCACTGTCCCAATAGTTCTTTCTACCGAATATATAATAATATATATATATAATATATATATATATAATATGACTTCCGCTGCTTGGCACTAGTTTGGGGAACTTGAGAAACTTATTTAACCTTCTCTGCCCCTCAATTTTTCCATCTAGGAAATGAAGTATAATGTACATTTGCCTCAGGCTCATTGTTAAATTCTAGTACTGCAACACATGGAAAGTACCCTGTAGATTGTACTCCTTACCAAAACCAGAACTATTTATTAGTCTTGTGACTATAAGTATTGAGGACCAAGGAAAAGTAAACAAGAGGAGCGTTGTAGGACATCTTATAGAGGGTCAAATTGTAAGCAGATGAAGCAGCAGGGGCTAGCCTTCCAAGCAGGTTGAACACTTGGCCTCTCAGTCTCTCAGTTATATGGGACATAATCCATCAACTGATTTTGTCAAGGACAAAACTGCCACAAAAGATAACATATAGATTGTTAGCTCTATTATCCAATATGCAGGCTACTCTGCACTGGATATTTGTACATCGTCTCATTTATGGCCAGAATAATTTCATGAGGAGGTATCCCATTTGAAGATAGTCAAACCAAAGATCCAGAATGTCCAAAGCCATACAACTTGCAAACTGAAGCTCCAAACTCCAGGCTTTTCTGTGATGTGACTGTCTTCTGAGGTGGTTCTCATAGTGCACCTCTAGATTAGTAGGGTCAATGTAAACAAGACTGGAAACCTGTTAAAACTGGAAGTTCTGAGGTCTCTCTAGATTTATCAGGTAATCCAGATGTATTAACATTGGGCCCATAAGAGAAATGGAATATGACAAAGGTGCTACCAGAGGTTGATGGCAAGGAGGATGGTTATGGACAATTCTAGAGTGATGCACAGAGTTTCAGTAAGTGGAAAAAAGAAAAATGAAAGGTCTTTTCCAAAAGGCAGGTATGAGTAGGATCAGAGTAGAAAAGAAGGGTCACATTCGGGGAACACTGAGCTATCGAGATATCAATGTGTTCAGACTAGGGAAGGAGAGCTTGGGTTAGTGGTGTCAGTATATAAGAAGTTTCTCTTTCAATCCCTAGCCTATTAGTCAGAGTTTTATGATCAGTAATTCACGCAGTCCATTCGCAAAGCCCATTCTGCCTAGAAACAGTCACTATAACTAGTTACACAGGTCTTTATCCTCTATGCAGCATAAAGAGAACATCTGGGAGACAATTGGGAGATCTTGAGTACCTGGGTATGGGCATTTCTTCTGTTCTTTGGTTCTTTCCAATGAAGATGAAGAAAGTAAGACTCAGAGGTTCACAAAGTACCTACCTTGCTACACAACCACAATGGTGGGCCATGGTCATAAGGAGAATTATAAGTATCATAGTATGCCAATCAGTTCTGTGTGTCAATCCCTAAAGTAAGAAATAAACCTAGCCTAACATTTGAATGAATATTTCAGGCACCATCCTGTTTCACTGGGCTTCCCCGGTGCTTGGATACCTACCATTTGAACTTTGATCTGTGTGAAGATCCCTGTTCCTAAGCGCTTGGTCCCATGATCATCTTCTATATTCAAGTTTGGTTCCTCTGGATTTGCTGAGAGGTCTGATTTCCTTGATACCTAGGAGTCAGCTGAGTTTATACTTCAAGCACTGCCCCAGCTCTGATAAGAATACCATATCTGGTCCTGCTGTGGAAAGCCCAACATTCAAGTCTGACTGACGTGAGACACCAGTCAGCTAGCTGTGGGAAGGTACAACAAATCTTGACCATGATAACCTACCTGATTTGGATCTTAGAGTTGCCAATGGCAAGCTCCCATCTGCTCTGAATTCTCTTCCTTGTCTCATTTAAATTCCCCTTTGCCTTACTATGGCCTTAGCCTGACCCATCTTTTCTTTCTCAGGGGGTAATTTGTCTTACTTCTGAGATTCTCTCAAGGGAACAATCTGATCTTGTCCCTTCTTTGTTTGGCTGCAAAACATCCATCTCAGTGGAGCAGATGCTCTTGAGCTTACCCTGAATCACGTCTCAACTAGGACAAGGTCTCAGAGAGAAACAGGTGTACAGATAGGAAGAAGTGAACCTGAAAATAGAAACATTTCTCTCCCATTCTATTTCTTTTAAATACCTACAGATATGGAAGGCTAGGTAAAAAAGAAGAGTTTACATTTTGGTTTGGAACCAGAGAGAACACTTCAATCCTCTATTATTTTTATGTAAAGATACTGCAAGTAAGTACATTTGGGGCTTTCTTTTCTTTTTTCTTTTTTCTTTTTTAATGTGATATTGATTGTAACTGGAAAGCAAGATATGAGAGAGGCATTACTTCAGAGTAATTTTAAATTAGTTTAAGAGCTGGATACCATCTGTTGTAACTCTCTTGATTGTAGAAATCCATGCTATGCAAATGATAATCCTTTGATTCTAGAATACAGGGATGCAATGAGGGAAACTTTGAATAATCCTGAACATCCTGGTAGTTAACACAAGCTGGTGGATGTTATGCCTTGTTAATATATTACTTGTAACAACTCACCAGAGTTCCCACACCTCTTTTGTGAAAGGTTTTTTTTTTTTTTTTAGGTTTTTAATTTTTTATTGGATATTTTATTTATATACAATACAGATGTCACCCACTTTCCCCATTTGACCTCCCTAGAACCCCCTATCCCATCCTCCCTCCTCCTTTATGTTTTTATACCATTTTAATTACATGCATGTATTAAGGTCAGTCCTAGGTTGAGGGTCAAGCAATACGAAGGATGCAAATAGTCAAGGAACAAGCAAGGCAATAAACACAAATAGTCAAAGAAAAAGCAAGGCATTAAATCCAATCACATGAACACTCCCATAATAACTGTTTCTAAGGGCTTATCAGGATGACCATAGTATCTGAGCCTATTTCCCTGTCCTAGCATAAGGTCATTTTCATATCTGAAGCCTACTTCCTTGTTTTAACCTAAAGTTTAGAAACCTGTCTGAAATTACTTCTTTGTTCTATGTTCTTTATCCTATTCAAATTACTGGAAGGAGGTCCAGAATTTAAGGGTAAAGAGCCATCTTGAGTGTCAAACCAAATACCATTGGATTCATGTTAGTTCCAAAATTTACAGTGGGAGTCATTATAATTAGGAAGAAGTTTAATGACACTTGCAGTGTATTTGGCATAGTTCTAACACCTCTCTGGATGTTTTATGGATACATAGGGAGCTTATGAATTTCAAGAATGCTGCTCAGCTGAGTGTTGATGCGGTAGTTACTGCAGATAAAATTATCCATGGCCTGAGGTCAACATTTCTAGCTTGGTCAAGTTTCAAAAATGGCATATATAGCTTGATCATGCTAGCACTTTTTGTCCTGGGAATACTTTTATTCCTGTTAAAGCTTTTCTTTAACAACATCAGCATGTTGGTAGCCAAAGTATATGACTTAAACCTGAAAATGGACCCCCAGACAGAGTTATTAAATTAACAGGCTGGCAAGCCAAGGATGGGTAAGATTCTGCACAAAGCTTTACCAACCTAACACAGAAGTGCATTGCTTTTGAAAATGCATATTCAGTGATGGGTAAGGAAGGCATTCTTGTAAGAACGACCTAAGACAGGCTCAGTCTTGTTAATGAACATAAAAAATGGGGAGAGGTGGAGAGCCTTTGGGGGTGCTTGACAAGAATCTGACACTGGCCAAGGACAAGGAAATGGGCTGCTTGGCAGGAATATGACATTGGCCAAGGACAAGGAAGTAGGCTTCAGGCAGGAATCTGACATTAGGCTAGAACAAAGAAATAATTTCAGGTAGGAATCTAAATCTTAGGCTAGAACAAAGAAGTAATCTCAGCCAGGAATCTAAATATTAGGATAGAACAAAGAAGAAATTTCGACAGGATTCTAAACTTTAGGTTAGAACAAGGAAGTAGGCTTCAGACATGAAAATGACCTTGGGCTAGGAAAGAGAAGTAGGCTCAGATACTTTGGTCATCTGATAAGCCTTTAGAAACAGTTATCATGGGAATGTTCACGTAATTGGTTTAATGCCTTGCTTTTTCTTTGACTATTTGTATTTATTGTTTTGCTTGTTCCTTGGCTATTTGCATCTTTGTATTGCTAGACCCTCAACCTAGCAATACAGTCTGACCATACGTTCTCTCTTTATAGCCAACTTTGCAGGAAAGTCAAAGGCTCATTAGGAGGCCATGGTGAGCTGGGACGCTAGTTACTGTTAGACTGTTGATTTACATGAGTCCGTGTTAGCCTGTCACACAGACTTCCAGGTGGCGCTCATCCCACTAGAGGGGCAGGAATCAGCCCACCAGAGACAGGACTCACTCTGCTCAATTCTGTCACAGCAGCTCTCTATGTGCGTCACTCAGTTTTGGACTGTTCTGATTATCTAAATATAAACCCTTATGTGAATCCCATCTCTGCCAACCTGAGTTCTCTAGACTGTTCTCCAATTCTGCATTGCTAACAACCTAAGAACATGCTTAACCTAAGAAATGATTGTAAATTCAAAAGGATATTTTATGATGTAAAAATCACACAGAATTTACATGTTATTGTTCATAAATAGTCCTAAGTGATTGAAGTCATATCTGTTAATTAGGATTGTCTGCAGCTTCTTTGGAGTTCTTGGTTTGCAATGAGGCAAACCAAGAGCTATACCAGCTGGTGCTTTGCAGCCAAGCTACTGACCCTATCTGCAATCCATTATTTTTATTTTATAATTTATCTTTTGTGGAAGTAATTTTATTTCTCTTATTTGCTAGAGAGAATTACATAGTGAGTCTACCTCTATGCAAGTTTCTTCATTTTATGGCCATAACATTTTGATTAAAACTTTAGAGACAGAATATAAATTCCTTTGATTATAGAGATAGAGTGTCATTTATTGAATAGCCATTATGTGCTATGAATCTCTTATTCAATCTCAAATTATTCTGAGTGCCATTTGCATTAGAGCTGTTTATAAGGATGAGGAGAATATGCAACAGAAGTTGTGGTTTTTCTTAGGTTTACAGTGATTATCAGCAGACCTGACATTTGAACCATCCTAACTCCAGCATCTGCATTTACCCACTTCCCTACTATTTTGCCATATAGGATTAACTAAACCAAAAAGGTATTAGAAAGGTACAATCCCTTTTATGGGGAAAATATACTAAAAATAATATCAGGTTTTATTCGTGATCCTCTTGATTTAGTTTCCCACTGTTTGGTGTCATACTTTCATAGAAATACAGACAGAGAGACAAGTCTTTTTTGATGTCCTGCACAAGATCAAGCTAGTCAACATCTAGCAAGATTAAGGGGGAAGGTCATGAAAACACCACTGATAGCTGAGGAGCTAGTCTCAGTTGATAGCTTCTGCAGAAGGCAGAGTCAGTTTTCATTAAGGGTGTGCATGGCTCCCAGTAGGATAACATGCTCAAGAGGGTGACCCCATACCCACCAAATTGGACTTAGTGGGTATTTACAATGAAAAGGAAGGGAACACAAAGTTCAGAGGGCTGGTAAAGGAAGAGGCAGACATAGGAGGAGTTAAGGAGTGAGGTCTAAATATGATCAAAATACATTCTGTAAAATTCTCAAAGATTAGTAAGATATTATAAAATAGCAACTAAATGATAACAAGCACTGGGTGTGTGGTAGTGATGGAGAACCTCACGGCCTGACTAGATAGCATAGGTGGGATCAGATACATTTAAGTATTACTACTTGGGACTCAGGTCAGTGTTGCCAGGTTTCCTGGGCTTCCATTAGATGTTACAGTGTCAAGTTTTATATGCTACTAAATTGTCTAGATTCAAAACATACTCTCTATTTAGAGCAACTATGAGTCATGAAGTAGTGGCTTGTGACCTCTGGTGTATGCCTGGAGTCTAGTACCTTCTCTGAAAGCCACACACTGTGAGTCTCCATCTACACAGGAGGGTGCTCTGTTCCCTCCAGAGATATCAAGGACACAGGTAAATGATGTCACATGTGAGGTTTTAATTGCAAACAGCCCTGTTGCACTAAACTTCACCATAACCCAACAGGCTTCTGAGCTCCATCAGGGTACCATTTCCAGGTTAAACATTTTCTGCCTTTTAATATTCTTCCACAGATTTGACATGTGCTACCTTATCTGGCTGGTGTTCTCTGCTGCCTTCTCCAGACTGTTGGGTGTCAGCCAAATTGGAGGAAATGGTTAGCTTACTCTGCTATACATTCTCTCGTGTTTTTAGATCTCAAATTTCTGCAAGGTGCCTAACACAGCCCATCTTAGGAACAAAAGCAATCCTCACTCTGCCTTGTCTGAAAGCCAGAGAGGAAGCCTAACCGCTCATTTCCCTGCTCCGTTACTTAAAATATTTGAACAAAAATAGTAAAGCAGTTTGAGCTGGAACGAATCTATTTTTTATACCTATTGAAGCAGAATTCAAAATATCTTTAAACCTTGGCCCAAACTTACTTAAAATTTCATTCCTTGTGGAACTCTAGCAGGATGATTTTTGAGAAGGGATGCTTCAAAAATCCAATGTGGAGATCCAGAAGGTTCTGTCAGAATCTCTTCCCTGGTTCCCAAATAGAAGCTCACTTTCCTTCAGGCTATCCCTGAGGTAGGGTGGAACATCCATAATGGAATCCTGGTGAATGTGCATCACTTTCTGACCTTTGGAGTACAGCTACATTTCTGGATGCCTAGTATGGAATTGGTATTCCTGGGATATTTATGTAGTAAATTGTCCGTGAGTTACAGACTTTCTCTTACTACAGTTGTCTCTGTATCTCAAGCTGGAGTCAAAAGCTTTCTCAACATTCATAAGATTTGTTTGCATAAGTGACTATGTTTGCTTATAAAACTATGATAAATTTTCTACATATAGTTATTCCCCTTTATAATATGGATTTCTAAAATATAAAACCTGTCCTAAACATGGAATCCAACCAGATGGAAAATTTAAACTGAATTTAAAACTCAAATTTCTTTAAAAAAAACACAAAAACATTTTTTTTGTAGAAAAGAAACAAAATTCATTTTGGGGAAAACATAACCAGAAAAAACAAAACATATTGTCCATAGATTAGTGAAACTTTGTCACACAAACAGTCAACAACCAGGACTGAGGCCGGTCAATTGTGCAGTATTTTATTATACAATCGTCATAAGTCCAAACATCTGCAGATCAATGGGAAAAGGTAAGGTCCATGATGAATTTACGTTTGGGAACATGGTTCTGAACCTAGTTCTCCAGAATAGTCCCACCTAGGGTGACATTAAACACGTGTGACTTCTCACAGCATCGAGGCTTTACTTCCTTGTGCTTTCTAATTCCAAAATGGAATCGGGCTACAATGGACTGAATTCAGCTCCAAAGTCCAGCAGACAAGTATTTTAACCGTGCTGTACACTTTGATTCCCCCACAACTCTGTTCTCTTCTCCTTTTCACAGGAGCCTAAATCCCCTTCAGGATGAGCGGCACGAACATTTCCAGAGATGAGATCATGAACAGTGCCAACCATGGGCCAGTAGCACATATGGAAACCTGGAAGTCAGTTTTGGAGACTTCCTACCTTCAACTGCCATATCATAGTCTGCCTCTCTGCCCTGCATGCTTAGATGCTACAGGCATGCAGCCAGAAAAAATGGCAGGGCAAAGTCTGGATGAGAGAGAGAGTCTACTGTTGTTTCCAGTCTCTCTCTGCTGGGGTGCCCCGGTACTGTTAACATAGAGAGAAAGTCAGGAATGGGGTTGGGATGGGCCTGTAGTCTGTGTTTACCCCCTCAGGGGGTCTACATGCCAGGCAGGAAAGAGAAGAAGCAGCCCAGGACGAACAGGATCCATTCTGGTTGAAAGCGAGTGCCAGAGAGTACCAGAGCGACTGGAGGGGAGAAAGCTTTCTTTGGGAGTCTTGTGTGTGAAGCTCTTTTAGGCGAAGATCTCCTCAGGGATCTTTAATGAAGCAGTAAAGCAGTTCTCTGAGATGATGATCCTTGGTTGTTCGTGTTGCTTTATTTGGTGGTGGTGTGAATGCATGCTCTTTATTCAGAATGTTCCAGGGATTAAATACCTCTTGGGGGAAGGAATACCCAGGAAGGGAAGCTCATTGGCTGAGGGTTAAAGGCGATCTAGATACCTAGGTAACACGGAGAACTCCAGGGGTTATGCGATATAACTGAGTACTCACTGTTCTCTCAGTGGGTGTCATAGGTACATGTTCCAGAGCAAGTAGAGAAACAGGGAGTGTCTCAACTCCTGCTGTTCTCAAATCTCTGAATTTCGCTGGGGTTGATCTCATTCAACCTTACCAGTTCTCATTTCTGTCTGGTAGCAGGGTTCCACATACTCTACACTCAGCATCTTCGATCCAGGTCAACAACTCAACTCAAGAACGCATTGCCTTCCTTTCATTTCCTGATTACCTGTCCCACTGCATCGCTAGTCAGCTATGAACACTTTCCATTGAATGACTGTCACAGTCCAAAAGTTTTTCTCCCAAATTCCTCCATATACAATGACTTTTGTGTTTGCACACAAACTAAGCATTTTTATAACGTCTGCATCTCTACTGTTTATTCTTACCACTATCTCTGAGTTTCCAGACAACATAGTGTAGGGCCTATGTTTACACTGAAAACATTTCTATTCCTTGACCTTCACCTATATAAGGGATTCTGTCCAGAATGGTATACAAGCATGACATCCTGAAATAACATGTCCTTGACACCTCTACCCTTCTGTTAAGACCCCTTCTTAGTAACAATCAGCACCCTTTGCTTCACCATGTCCTATTACAGCCTCTACTCTCATTGATAAAATGAAAACAATAACAAAGTTAATTCATCAATGAGTGAATTAGGATAATATGTGCGAAGCAAATGAACAGGAGTCTGGCACATGACTGAATGAGCTCTCCTTAGGAAATGTTCTATTTTTAGTAGTAGTGGTTGGTAGATGGATTTGCAGAGGTGCCACTAGCATGAAGGGGACCAGACTGCCTAGGTGCAGTTTAGATATTACCTTAAGAATTTTCTGAAGTTTCTCATCTTCTTACTGCCTGCCTCCTTGTCTATGGAGTGGCATGAGAAGTGAACAATTTCATCTTAGATCACCGAAGATGGATGAATGGAAGGAAGCACCTCAGAGAAGCACCCAGCAAGTCAGTGGGCATTGCTATGGTGTGGATTGTTTCTCAGGATGAATTGGGCTCCTTGAAACACACCAAACTGACCTGGGGTAAGTCCCAGGATTCAGTTTCTTGCAGGTTTCTGTTATGGACTATGCAGATTTAACAGGATGTGACATTCCAGAAGTTGCAAATTTAAATACATTACTACTAGCTTGATGGTATTTGGAGAAAACTGAACAAAGAGTCATTGCCATTTTACTAAATAATGTTTTAAGATCCTTTTGCTTCTTTATTAAACAATTAATCCCAGTGAGCTACAGCATACATACTGAACTACAGCACATACATAGCCAAAAAAATAAGTTTGTCTTGTACATTTTTCTGCCATATCCTATCTCCTTCACAATGAAGACTGTGAGTCTTATCAGAGGGGGGATTTTCACCACCCTCACCCCACCAAGATTTACTAATGCTATCCCACAAGAGGCTTACCTGTACTCAACAAAGTCAGCTGACTTCCAAAAGTATTATTTCACCAGGTATTAGCCCACTTATAGATGGTTCTTTTTTTCTGAGTAATTTATATCAGATAAACATAAGAATGAAGTATAAATTCATTATTATTGTATCCTATTACAATATACTCTAACAGGGCATGTTGGTGATGAGTAGGGCCCTCTTTAGTCAGTAGTGGTAAGAATGACAAAATACCAGTTGTTTATGGAGTACTCACTCTATGCAAGGTGCTGCTTATAAAGATAATCTAATTTGATTCTCCATAAATTTCTAAGTTAAATGTTTTACTCCATGGAATATGGAAAAGAAGGTGTGACAGCTTAAGTAATTGACTAAAAGTCATGATTCTGAATTATTTTTCAGCCCTTCTGTAAGAAATCAACAAAGCAAGCTTGGAATAGGAAGGAATTTCAGAAAGCAATGAGTGGGCTCCTGAGCCTGGGAGATACTGAACTATCACAATAGTCATGAGACTCACAGACTTAGGGCAGGATTTATATTAGGGGATATTAGATAATGTCCAGCATCCCTACTACCCCTAACATTCTTTTTCAGGGTAACGACAGGATCATAAGTATCAGTACTATGTATTTCCCATGCTCATGTCTCTTCATTTCCCTGGATCGTGACACAGAATAGACTCCCAAGAAAACATTGTTAAATGTCCTTATGTGTTGATGTAAGCCTGAAGTCATGTCCTAGACCTCAGTGAATCAAAGGTACTGGCAAATGAAGTCATATTAGGAATTACTGATATTAAATTAAAATTCCATTTAGTTTAATAGATCTTATTTATGAATTCTTTTTCTATAAAGAAAATGGTGGAAACTCTGAGGTTGAAATCACAGACTTTGAGTTGCTTTGAACAGGAAGCTTCCCCATGGCTGCTATCCACTGCTACCCACCATCAGAACTTCAAATGCCATCACAGAAATCAGTATCTGAATCACCTCCACACTTTGCTCTGTTTTTCCCATGAATCTGTTTGTGTCAAGGGAATAAAAACATTCATGAAAAGAAGTCTTTGAATTCTGTGTTAGCTCATTCACTGGCCCAGAAATTTTATTGGTTAAATGTTACTCCTGGTCAAACTTGACTTGAAAAGAGGCTGAAGCCAGAAGCCCTCCATGGGAACCCTTTCTCTAGCTATACTTTCCTCTGAATCTATTGAAATAAAATTTCAGCAACCACCTGCCTATATCTCAGGCACAAAGCTGATGCTAATTGTCAGTCTGGGCTACATCTTTGAGGACAGGTTGTTTCAGTAGTGACTTTGCACAGGCAGCCTCACTTCATGGATACAAAAGAACAGTCAAAATAATGAGCAGTCTGGAAGTACTGCTAGAAGAATTATTAAACTAATGAGTTTACTTTAAAAAAGATTGTATCATCCCAGACTACATTGATTGATGTGTGAATCTGTGTTAAGACTTCCTCACCGAGCCTCTGCATGGGACGTCTGAGGCTTCCTGTTGCTTTGATGTATGGTCTGCTTCCTGTGATTCTTTGGATGATCATTACACTTGTGAAAGATGGTATCTGAAAGCATAAATGTAAACACTGTTTCATAACTAAAGTGTTTTAGTCACCATGAGGGCAGCTTTACATTTTGGCTCTGAGGAACTATTGTTTGCTCCATGATTGAACTCTATAGAAATCCAAATAAACTCCATACTGCTTTCTCCTTACTATCTAGGAAGTAACTCAAGCTTTCTCTGTCTTGGATGTGGAAATTTCAGTTTGTCCTTTAATTCTGGCCAAGTATAGTTCCCTCTGATAATCATTTAACCTTGAAGAATAACAAACCCTGCAGGCTGAAGTTTCTTTTCTATACAAGGCAGATTAAATGATAGTGACCTCAGAGATCTGCTGATGAGACTAAATGAGAATCATGTGACCAGAAACCAGGCAGTTGACACATGTAATAAATGCTAGCTATTATTATCATACCATATGACAAATGTAAAGAACAAAATTGTGAGCTGGAGAAAATTATAGGAACATTGTAATAATTAAATAATAACCTCAGTGAATTTATAAAAGCAAGGTCTTGAAATAACCCTTTATTTTGTATGAACCACAAGCAGACAATTTGGTGAAACAGTATTAACATTTTCTAGGGGCAAAGTATATTATTGTAATTCTTTCTCTTCTTTTTTTTCTGTTTCACTAGTAATTTTTGCTCTTTACAATTTCAATATGTGTACACTATATATTCTGGTCACCCCCAAACTCATTTCATTTCCTTCCCAACCTTAATGGCACCTCTTCTCCCTAAAATTCCCTTCCTACATTTACTAGTTAAGGTTTGTAGGGTATGTCACAGAGTTTAACTATGGTTAGAACTAACCATAACAGCTTAGTGAGTTCATCAGTGGGCACACGGCTGTATATTATACCTTTCCTTGGCCCAGAATCAATCTGTTGATTACCAATAGATTAGCAATAAGTGAAAGTGTCTCATGAGTTCCTTGCCCCTTTATAGCTGACTGTATGAATGCCAGACTTCTCTGGATCCAGTGCTAATATATTCAGCTTCTATGAGTTCGTGGTTGCCATGTCTGTGAATTTTATAGCCCTTCTTCCTCTTCTTCAGCTCTTACATTTATTCAGTCTCCTCTTGCACAATGTTTCCTTGGCCTTATGGGAATTTTATGAAAATTTTCTTTAGGATTCAGCCACCAATTACCCTTTATTCTCAGCATCTTGTCGAGTCATGTGTCTTTGCATTTAGCTCCATTTGCTGAAAGAGTGGCTTCTCTGATTGAGGGCAAGAGTAGCCTTTCCCTATAGGAAGTAGTTTGATGCTATGGTTTCCCAGGGTCTATGACACCTTTGGTCATAATTCTTGGAGCAGATTTTCAGTACTAAAAATGGATTCCTGGATATACAGAGAGCCCAGGCACAATTAAAGAGTAGTTGGATAGCTCTTTACCAGTCATACCACCATTGCAACAATGAATACACCTTCCCTGGAAAGTAGCATTACAGTTGAAAGAGTTCACTGTTGGGTTAGACCATCACTACCTCTACAAAACAGCAGCCAAATTAGCATCATCTGACTCCATGAAAGCATGTGAGTCAGCAGAAAGGCATCTTATAGTCCAGTACTAGATTGATTTCTGTATATTTCAAATACAAATATAGGGTGTGTCTACGGCAACAAGGTTTTATCAACTAGTTCTGATGGGTTGACAGGAGGAATGGCAAGAGCCTGTATTGTTTTGGAGGCCTTTCTGAACAACAAATCCTGTAGAAGTGCACCACACTTGGCACTGGAATTTTTGTTTAATGATTTATTACCTCTAGGATCAGTATTGTCTAATCTGACCAGATTCTTAAAACTAATCTGACCAAATTCTTAAAACTCTATTAAAACAAACTTTAACTTGGGTTACCAGATAAGAGGTTATTGTACAGTTTTCTTATAGCCCCCCCTTACTCTGTTTGAATCCTGCATTCCCTTGACTTATTATAATCATTTAGTATCTCATATCTTTTACTTTCTAATATTAAATGTTATTTTCGTACTTGCTTGTACATACACAAACATTCCTGGTTCACATCTGGCCAGGTGAACCCCTCCGACTACCTGCCTGGGTTGAAAATAAGTTAGCAAAGTGTGTTCCAAGAGCATATTTACTTTGTTTTTCTTTTTTTCCCCTTCTTTTTCTACTAGAATGAAAATAATCTGAAAAGGTGAAGACCTACTTTATTGATTGATATGATGATTTGAATCAGAATGAGCACAAAGGCTCATGGATTTGAATGCTTAGTCATCAGGGAGTAGTGCTATTTGAAAAGAGTTAGGAGATGTGACCTTGTTGGAAGAAGTATGTCAATGGGGGTGAACTTTAATGTTTCAGAGCCCACCCCTAGCCCAGTGCCTTTCTCTTGGCTAGGAGATCAGACTATAGCTCTCAACTACTTCTCTAGTGCAATGCATGCTCCCATTTCCCTGCCAAGATGATAACTGACTAAACCTTAGAAACTGTAAGCAAACCCCCAACTAAATGCTTTCTTTTATATGAGTTCACTTGAACATGGTGTCTCTTCATAGCAATGGAACACTAAGACAATTGGCACGTCTATAATTCAAATGTCTATACAGCCTAATTGGAGAAAATCTATCATTCAAATAATAACATTCTCATGATAATTATACTTTCATGAATCTCATCTGTGGACCAGCTACCCTTTCTTCACTCACTTTTGCAACTGCCCTATTAGTGTAGTTAGTTCACTAGATTCCCATGAGGCAGGAGGATGAGATGGATTTGTCTACAGTTGCATCCAGCATGTCTAAAATGTACTTCAAACAGTACATACATCTTCAGAGAGCAAGTACGTGAATATTTTTTCCTGAGTTTCCTGTGTAACTTTGGTAGAAGCCTTTGGGTATGCAAGTTCTTTATTGCTACAGGTCACATTGTCCATGAAGTTTCGAATAAAATTTCCTCAAACTGCCATACATCAAAGTAGAAGATAAAAGACTCTTAAGCTCTCTTAGTCAGGAGTACTGAGCTTATATATCCTTCCATACCCATTCTAAAGGTTTCTGACTTGCCTTTCATGTCCTGTACACCTTTTTATTTTTATACATTATTTCTTCATTTTAAACTGAGTGTCTAACTGCCACTTAGTGTTTCAAAATATTCTTAACCCTAAGGTCAGACTTAGAAAATATAAAAGGGTTTATGCTCATAGAGTTGGACTACAACCCCACATCGTAAAGCAAATTATAACAATATAGTAGAGATTGTTAGTTCAGAGAGTTTTCATCATTGTCACCAGCATTCAGCTTCCTGTTGATATTCTGGGCCCTTCTCTCATTTTAAATATCTATTCTCTTTTTTCCAGTTTGTCTCCCCTCTCCCCCTGAAACTCCTGCATTTTCACCAATGTCTCAGAGCATGTCGACTACATGTCTGTGACTCCCAGGAGCCTCATCATTAGCATGCCATGTTGCTGTTCCTCATACAGAGGCCAGGTTACTCACTCTGAGAACCATTCTGCTATGGGCTAGGAAAGGAGACCTTTTTTCTTCAAATACTGGCAAAACTTTCTGTTGGCTTGGCAGTTTTGTTTTTTAGCATTTCATTCTTGATTTCCTGGCATTTTGATTTTTTTCTCAACATGGTTAAAGTCACAGGTCATGAACTTCATTTGATTCTGTCAAAGGGAGATAGTTCATATTTCCATGCTAATCTATATAGAGTCTTGGGTTGTTTCACGTCTACCAACCCAAGAGGAAATCTAGATGCATTTTCTAGTTGTTTTCTAGTTTTCCTAGATAAAATTCATCCTCCTGCTAATGCTGATATACTGGTTCGCTCCAACGTAACAAACAAAAACAAAACAAAGAAACTAAAACCTCCTAACAATATCAATAATGTTTTACTCACCTACAATTCTCATTTATTATTGTTTCTTTTCTAGAATATGACAACTTCTAGTATGGAGGTATCATTTTCCACTGTTAGACTAGTTTTGAGGATGCTAAACAGTAGCCCTCTGAGAATAAACAACTGCCTGACTGTTAAGAACAATCGGCATTAACACCTGCCTTCTCACTGGGTTTAAAGATCACTCCACTGGAAAGAATTCATGTCTAGAACTGTAAGCCTGGTCACATCCCCACAGCTGGAGAATCATAAGCCCTGAGGGAAACCCTGCTGATGTTCTGGTATGAATACACCTTCCAAATGTCCTCTAAGTATTTATATTTCATACCTGTAGATTACTGCTTTGTCAGAGAATCTTCATTTTGGAGAGGACTTCAGAGAATTCATAAACTCATTCATAAATTAATGACTATTGAGTGCTCGGCCTTAAAAATTGATATCATCCCTTCATGGCTCAAGTGACATTGATGAAAAGGGAATAAAAAGAAAATTGTAAGTGCAGGAAGATGGGGAGAAGGGCTGTGGAACACTGTCTTTTTAACATGACATGGAGCTCATTCACAGAAGTAGTGGTAACATGGATAAGACCTGCACAAGATGGAATCTGCCATCATTCTAGCATGGATGACAGAGGAGGTCAGAATGCCCCATCCCTTTCTGCTAAGCTTTAAGGTTTCAATGGTTGCTGGAGGAAAAGGAGTACTGTGTAACAATACCAGTCAAGATTCTATCACATATACTAAACACAGAGTTTGTACCCAGGGATCTTATTAAAGGCAATTCTAATGTTCCGTCACTCTTTCATGCTGATAGAGTCTTATCTATACGCTTTCATTATGTTTGCTAAACTTAACTTTTGCACTTTTATTCAGCAGATACCTGTTCATAAACCAAAGAAATGTTACCACTGAGATACATAAAAAGGAAAAACAATGCTGTATAATTAATTAAATATCAGACACTTACTGTGAAATATGGTATACAATTCAACAGGGTAAGAAACTACTGTGTGAGATTCACACCAAAATTTATATAAATTCTGACTCTGGTAATTTCATGAGACAATAGAAGACAGAATGTACATGGAGAGAAAAAAAAAACCACAAATTTGGTGGTTATAACCATGTTTCATACGGATGAAGTATGCAGAAACAAATTAAAAGGTCCTGAATCTTCTCAATGGTTCTCCTCACTGTGGGCATTTAATCAGAGCTTAACACTTGCATAAGTCATTGCTACTACCTAACTATATGATTAAGAAAACAAACACCTCCCATTAATGTTTCTGAGTATTTCCATTCCTCTGATTGTTAAAAATCTATCTCTACAGACTCTATCAGCATGAAAGAGACAAGGAACATTAGAATTGCCTTTAATAAGATCTCTGGGTACAAACTCTGTGTTTGAGATATGTGATAGGATCTTGACTGGTATTGTTACACAGTAATTAGCTTTTCTAACTTCTCTGAAGCCATCTGAATGATGAGGGCAATAGCAGAAATATTATGACCAAAGTGAATAAATATATTTCAAAAGGCATGATGCATTTGTAATTGTGGTTATTTTAATATAACTAAATACAAAAATTCCATAAGCTGGAAAATAAAATTTCTTCCTTGAAGACATGAATGAAGGTTCTCACTGAGAGTACTTTGAATGACTCCTTTTAGATTTTCTTGCATCTCTCCTCAGGGATAATTTTGTGTTGTTTATACAATTCACTTTTTTTAAAGCCAGAGATGGATGAAATATTTATCCTTTCAATAATACCCGGAGTACCTGATAATGTGCTCATTTTTTGTCTTTATTTGGAGATGTGTTTATCTCAGGGTAGAATTGCTCTTATGGAAAGCAGCCATCACAGCAACTAAAGCAAACCAGAGTTATTTGACAGATAATAATGTAAGCACAGATAACAAAAATGGAGATTGTTCTCCACTTGAAGCTTGTACTCTAGTTCTATGAAACACTCTTACATTACTGATAATTGCAACGTTCTAATAAAGAATCTGTCTTGTACTAATCAATGTAATGCTACAGCTTTGCTGAGAGAGGACGGAGCATCATTAGTAAGCACCACAGTGGGGCCTTATGTGCTCAAACACTCTTACCACAATTTTAGCCAAATCGTTCACTCTCTCTCCTCTAGAAACTGCATCAAACAGTTTTTGAATCTTAATTTGATTTCAATATTCCAAGTCCGAGAGTGGTTCTTTTTTTTTTTTTTTTTTTTTTTTTCTACTCTGAATGTGCTAAAGGAAATTGAATTAAAAATAGTATAATTTTACTTATGGCTTATTCAAATATTCAATAAAGAAACCTTATCCTTATTGTTAGTTTTATGTTTGACCATTTTCTTTTATATTGAAAACCTAATTGAAGACAGAGAGTAATGGACTACCATTATCTTTAAAATAACATGTGATTCATCCACAGACATGTAAATTATTCACTGTTCATATTTATCACATCCCTTTTGACTGTTCACTCAAGGCAGAGCCAGCTCAGTCTTACTGTGACTTGTCTTGTACTTCTCTTGACTAAAGGTACATTAAAACTATACCATTTCCTAAAAACTACCAGGTCTCATATGTACATAGCCTAAGCCATATTTCCTGCCAAGGTCTGGTTGGTTTCTAAGGGCAGAAATTTGAACTTTATGCTCCCTCAGCCCTTTACAGCCTATCTTGCTTCTGCTTTCTGGTCCACTGTAATGTGACTAGTGGCCATGACACGCCCCCATACCAATGAACTAGGCTGCCCTACCCTGCCTCTCCTGCTGTGATGACTGAAACACTGGAAACTCATCATCCACAACACACTTTCCCTCCTTTAAGTTGTTTCTGTTGGATATTGTGGGTACATCAAGATAAAAGTAGCTAATATATCAATGTATAAAAACAAATTAAGAGTGTCCTTGCTGTGTTGGCAACATGTGGTGAAAAGAGGGAGAGAGGGCATTATCTTCACAAGACACTAGTAGAAACTTCAGAAAAAAAAATTAAAACAAAAATTTAAGAGCACAGAAATTGACTCAAGGTAGACTCAAGAGGTTTATTCCAGAATAATTGGTGCTTCCATGTCACTACTCTTGCCCCATTCATTATAGTTAAAACCCAAGTTTTATATGAAACAGGGAAATTGAGTTGCAGAGAAATGCTACAACTTTAATAGAAATTAGTAAAAGTTTTTTTTTTTTTATCAGCATGAAAATTCATCTAATTTGGGAAATAACTTTGTCAATATTAACCACCATAAAATATGTTACTTTCGTTAACATGGGTATATCTTCAGGGATTAAAAGTAGCTTTGGTTTAGCTGGATGGTGGTGGTGCACGCCTTTAGTTGCGCATTTAAGAGGCAGAGGCAGGCAGATCTCTGAATTCAGGCTAGTCTGGTCTACAAAGCAAGTTCCAGGACAGCCTGAGCTACACAGAGAAAAACTGTCCCAAAAATTAAACAAATGGCTTTGTTTCAGTGATACTTTCTGCATATCCTACAGACAAAGGGCTTCATGTACTTAAGAAGAGGTAGAGAAAATCTAATTTCTTCAAACATTCAATAAATTAACTTTTAAACACCATCTTCCATTCACTAACCACACTTTCCTGTTGAGCTCATTGTAACCATGTCACAGTGAATAGACGGATAATGTGGAAGATTTCGATACACTAGAGAATAGTATGCAGGTACACACTCACCAACTGTTTATGTGATTAAACATCTGATCACACAGTGCCTCCCTACAGGATGACTATATCATGGGGTGGGGGTACACTGTCAGATGTATTACTAATGTGAAAATATTTCCCTTTTATGCAAACGTCACCGCTATACTTTTGAGAATACAACTGGTTATACAAGTTGACTCAGGTTCTTCTCAATATTGCTTATAACATCATAGAAAATATGAGCAAAGATGCTTCCACCATATCAAACTTAACCAGCAGAGATCAACATGGTCAGTCAGGTCATTTTTAATGTGAACAATTGGGGGGTGGAGAAAATAAATTGGTACATGAATAAATGGAAGAGCTGGGTAAGTTGCAGTGGGAAATGCAGGGAGTCAGTTCAGTTCTGGCCTCTATATTCACAGTTGTGTACAGAGCCTGACCTGAAGAGCTTCCATGCCACCTTGCTGATGTGTCACTGAGAGGTTTTATTGAGATTGCTGAGCTTGTAGCATATGAGGTGTGCTCTGAGGTTTACCCATTGGTCCCACCATTCCTCCTTGAAGACAACATCCTTCTGAGGAAGTAGCATCACTAGAGTTTGGGTGATTTCCATAAGCCATTTGGATATAGGAATGGTTGTACTCTGTCCTATCACAATTCCTATAAGCCAGGGAGCTTCAGGAACTGGTATATCCATGGAAGGAAAGCCGTGAAATGCAGCTGCTGCTTGGGAGATAAATGTTGTATTTGTGGATCCCATACACAAACCAGAAATGCTGCTTTGTTGTTGAATGGTCCCTGTTCCATAGAGAGATAAGATTGAGTCCTTGGAGAGTCCATCTTTCCCATTTCTTCTGACTTAGTAGTTTAGATCTCAATGAACAGATCTAGGTACCTAGATGTTATGGAAGACAGGGTAACAGCTGCTGCTAACAAGTCAGTCCCTGTCCTGTACGGGACAGGACAGTTGTAGGTTGGGATTAGAAACCAAAATTTCCCAGTCAGCATTCAGAAATGACACTGTGGTTGTGGTCCCATTGGCCACTGGATCTTGGCAGGGCCATTAACTCCCAAAAGATCAATTATGGATTCTGCATCTTTGTTTAAGCTGGCATTTTTCTTAGTCTCAAACGATTGATCTTCTGCCCTCTGCAGCTTTTCAGCTGTCAGTGGTTTTACAGGCTTCTCTGGCTCCTTTCCCCTTTTCTTTATTTGTAATAGTTGCAGCATTTTTACCATGATGTTTCCACTTTTCTTGTTTATCTCAGCTAACTAATTCTATTGCTTGCCCTGTCTGGTTCTCAAAAGTTCTCTGAAAGACTGGCTTCATGAAGTACTCCTGATTTAGTATCCTCCATCTCTTGCATGCATTGTATCTGTTCTTGTGTCCACTGGTATAGGAAACCCTATGGTCAGCACATCTGATGCAAATGAACACATCATGATTCCAGGAAGCCCATCAGGGGCCTTTGGGTGGCATAGTAACTTGTCCCCCTTCAGCAGTTAGGAGCAGATGAGCTGGTGCTGCTTATGTAGTTTCTACTAGCTAGAATGCAGGTGGTTGGCACTGGTGGGACAGGGCAGGTGAGCACACTGCTCAGGCAGTGAATAGACTCAGCCTGGGAAGTGGCAGTGGCCAGTAGTGGGAGGTGGTGATAGAGAGGTAGCTGGAACCAGGGCAGTGGTGGCCCCATCACTTAGCAAACAGGAAGATTTTGAAAATGAGAGACAACATGTTTATTAAAGAAGAGATAATCAATATTGCATGAATGCCTGGCTGGCTGGTAAGCTGACTAAGTCTGAGACACCCTGGGATGCTTGTAGTTCTGGAGACACACCCAGTCGTGGCTTTTGTCTTTAAATGTGCCCTTCATATTCAGAATAGCTATTTTTTTTTTAAGGTCGACACTATGAAGAGCAATATAACAATGTGAACGAACTGGCCTCATATATCATTAATATATCATTAGTACAAATTTAAAATATGCACCAAGTCCAGAAACCATGCTGAAAGTTACTTGAAAAGTAAAAGATATACAGCCAGAAGGATGACTCTGTGGGTGAAATTAGATGTCACCAATCCTGACAACCTGAGTTCAATCTCCAGAACCTACATGGTAGAATGACTCCCACAAACTGTCCTCGGATATCTACACATGTGGTATGGCACATGAGCTGTGACCTATACACACAGAGACTAATGAAAAATTACAAAGTTAAAAATGAACTTGTCACATTACACAGTAATTCCATCACCCAAGGGCTATGAAAAACCCAGATCTTCTAAACAATCTCATGCAAATGTCGACTCACAAAAGAATAGGCACATATGCTCAGGAATGGCTGAGCAGATGAACACAATGTCAGCTCTCCATGCAGCGAGCTGTTCAGCAATAAAGAATAAACGAAGACACCCAATCACAGATAAATCCAGGTGACATACTACAGGGAAGAAGCCAGGCACAAAAATGGGTATTCTGTATGATCCTATTGACACAGCATTCTATGAAAGCCCAAACTGTACAGAGTGAATCACACCAGTGTTTTCCAGTGCACTGACTGCTAGTCAGGAGATGATTATGAAACTTCTGGAGCGAGCATAACTGAAATATGACTGGTTGTGTGAGTATATGCACTGACCACATAATCATGCAACACGCAGATGGCTACTTCTGAAAGTTTGTATATGTGAAAATTATACCTCTGTAGTCTATAAAATTGATTAAAAATCCTTTCAAATTATACGGTAATCTTTGTGAATTAAAGGAAAATTCTAGAGACATGTATTTTATTTCCCACTTTATGATTTCTTTATTATTGACCATTCAATTTCTGTTAATGTATCTTCAACTGTGTTTTAGACTTCAGAGACCTAAAGTCATCCAGTGCTTGAACAGCACTGGATCAATATGCAAATCTCAGACTCCATAGTTCATGAATACACATTCTACATTGTGTATTTAATTTGTCAAATAAAATTATTATAAACATACTCTGGCTACAGTCTTCTATGATTTGTGATTTTTAGAAGAGTTTTTTCTATGCAAATAATAGTTTTGCTTTTAGTTTTTTTGAGAATTTTGTACAGCGTTATTAGATCATAGTCCCTTGTACCAAGTCTTCCCAGATCCACCTTCCCTTTCCTTCTCAGCCAACGTTGTGTCTTTCGTTTAATGATTTTTTTTTCTATCAAGACCAACTTGTGCTGTTTAAAAGTTTTAAATGTGTGGTCTTCCACTGAACCATGGTTTACTTATTAGGGCTATCCTTTTAGAGAACACTTACTCTTCTTCTCCCAGTAGCTAAGAATTGACAATAGCTCCAGGCCTGGTGGGTGGAATCTCATGCCCAACTCCTGTCTCCATGCTGGAATTTGGTCTGGTGTAGGCATGCACAAATGTTGTGCACAGGGTCACAACTTCTATGAATTCATATGTGCAGCTGCCCTGTTCTGTCAAGAAAAGAAAGATTATTTTTAAATTACTCACATGTGTGGGAGCACTTGTATAGGAGTTTGTGTATATACCTGTAGCGCTGTGGAGGATAGAAGAGAGTAATATATACCCCGGAGCTGGAGTAACAGCTGACTGTGAAATGATTCATGGAAGTTCTGGGAATCTAATTCTTGTCCTCTGCAAGAGTGGGGAAAGTTCTTAACTACTGTGCCATCTCTTAGGTCCATGTGAAGGTTTTCTTCTCTACATTTTAACATATTATGACAGATCTGTAAAAAAAATAATCCCATGTTTCTACTCAAATACTCCTTGTCATTATATATCAGCATTTGGCAGTTTTCATGAATTCCGTTCCCAATGGAGCACCTATGCCGACTCAGGAATAATGACCATTGGTTATAAGAGACAAAATCAAGACCTATAGTCAACATATTGTTGAGCTGTGGGAAGAATTTCATAATTAAAGGAGCATAAAAAGAAATGGGAATTAGACTATAAGAGAGATTGGAATATTGATTCAACTCAGTGGTAAGTAAATAAGTGTTTGCCTGAAGAATAAATAACATAAAAATTCTCACTCCACATCTTTGCTTGTGGAATCAGCAATCCTGGCTTTGGTTTTTGCTAATGAGAGGACATCTATTTTTTGTGGCAATGAATTTCATCCTGAAGAAATGAGATATTGTTGACCACTTCAGACTTCTTTGTTGTTAAGTGGTATCAGATACTGCAACTCCTAAAACTTCATAGAGCAAGGAGGCAGACCATGCTGATGCTTTGCTCAACAGTGCTGAGAAAAAGAAACACTGTAAGGGTAGCTGTGTTTTAAGGGCTTTTGTATCCACAGTTACAATTTTCCAAGAAGAAAAGTAAAAGTCCCTTCATAATCATTATGATGACCAAAGAGAAAGCCACAGAATCCTTTCAAGCGATGGTCTGGTGCTGCTTATATTCATATGCTAAACTATATATCCCAAGATCTGGTTGCACCAAGATGAGTCAGTTCCCATGTACACCAGTCTTTGATATACAAGCCATATTCTTCAATTTACAAACCATTGGTTAAATAAAGATGGCTACAACCAATTACTGGTAAGAATAGAAAGAAGTTGAGGTTGAGTTATTAGGCTGAGGTTCACAGGTAGGGACCATGAGGCAAAGAAGAAGAAAAAGAAGAAGGAGGAGGAGGAGGAGGAGGAGGAGGAGGAGGAAGAGGAGGAGGAAGAGGAGGAGGAGGGGAGAGGGGAAGGGGGAGAGGGAGAGGGGGAGGGGGAGGGGGAGGGGGAGAGGGAGAGGTCAAAGAAGAGAGAAGGTATGTGGAGGAGAATAAGACAGAGAGAACAGGAGGTCTCTACAGTCGTGATGGACCAGCAGTATTTTCCCAAGAGAAATGCCTCTCTAGGACACCAGACTGCTGGAACAGAAATGACCTGGGAAGATCTGAACAGCAAGTATTTGGTGAGTACAGAGTTGGGGAAGTAGCCAGTGTAGTGTTAGGAAATCATATTAAAGGTAATCTGCTAGTAATTGCACAGAGCCTAATAAATAAATTATAGTTTGAGTCTCATTCATTTGAAGCTAGAAGGGGATAAGCATTATTCATATTATTTTACAAAACTTGACTGTTGTAATTACTAGATCCATATTAAAGAACTGGAGGAGAAAATATTTTTATGAATACAACAAGATGTTGAATACTGGGAACATGGAACCATTATAGAAGTCAGATGAACTAAGAGGATATGCAAAACAGAAATCAAGGCAGATGATCTGCCTGACCTCAAAATCCCATCAGGAGAAAAACGTCAGAAATATTGAATTAGAATATAGAGGGCAGTTTTAATAAACTGGGCTATAATTCAGGAGAAATGACAGGAAGAAATAAAAGTTAAAGCTGATCAAAATGAGAGAATAATGACTGGAAATCTAGTCTAAGAATATTAAATATCTCAAGAAAGAATCCATGGTAATTGGAGTAATAATGAAAAATATATCTGAATAATTTTCTTGCTGGTAACAGAAAGCAGACCAAGAAGGGAAGACATAAAGAGGTCCATTGACTTATTTGTCTTAAGATACTGACAGAGGCTTTAGGCTATAGCTGAGTTACTTTTGACTTGAGTTGAAAATATAACAAAGTACTCAGGTTTTATAAAGAAAAGAAAAAAATGGTGTTCTGGTGACAGGTAAGATGGCAGGTTAGAAGTTGCGTCTGAGCAAGCAGATGAATATGGAAGGGAAGGCAATCAATAAAGGCTGCTGTCTCATTGCACTAAGAGGCTCTCTCCAACTCCCCAGCATTTGCTCTTCACATTAGCAAAGAGCAGTGAATGGAGACAAATATTTGTACTGCTGCTGCTGCTGCTGCTGCTGCTGCTGCAGCCCACTAGGGTCACAGGTGCCACCCCACATCAGCCTCCAATGTCTCATCAGTGAACTGCTTGCCAGAGTGGCACCAACAGTGAACTTTTATCATTAATAGACACCCCATTAACACCAATGCTGTCACCCTTCCTCTTCCTTTCAGCTTACAGCCACTTCCACTGCCCTAGTGATTAGGCAACACAATTGTTCTCTGTGAACAACAGGCAATTTAGGGAGAAAGGAGAGCTAGGTGAGTAAAAGGCAAACACTGACTTAAAAAAAAAAAGAAGTTTAAGTATAAGAATGTGAGCATATAAAGTATGATCAAAGAACTTGAGAATAAGACAGCCATCTAGAGAAAATAATACCTGCCCCCTGCCTCAAACACAGAAGAGAGACATGCTACAGAACTCAGCTCTTAGCTAGCATAGAAGGGTACTCTGATGAGATCTTTCACCTTCTTTTAGAGTAGCGGTTCTCAACCTGTGACTCACGACTCATTTGTGATTCAGCAAGCCTTCCAGAGGGGTGGCATATCAGATATCCTACATATCAGATATTTACATTAGTATTCATAACATTAGAAAATTGTAATTATGAAGTAGCATTGGAAATAATTCTATGATTGGGGGTCACCACAATATGAGCAACTATTATTAAAAGGTAGCATCATAGGGAAGGTTGAAAACCACTGGTTTAGAGTATATATGCTTTGTACATTCTGTTAAATCTAAATGTGGATTTGTTTCTGGTTCCCCTCCTCTAGTTTATTGGGATAGAAGTCTTCAAATATGGCAACACTATGCTCTGTTTGTCACTAGGGCTCTGCTGTATAACTTGAAGTTAGGTTTTGTCATATGTTCAGTAGTGTTCTTTTCTGCTTGAAACTGATTTGGATGTTTGTGATCTTTTGTGTTTCCATACACATTTTTAAAAATTTTTCCTGCTCTGTGAAGCAATTTGTTATGTTTGGTTGATATTTCTGGGAGATCTGCTTTTTGGGGGGATGGCAATAGAAAAGGAGTAGATCTAGAGAAGAGGATGCAGGGAACATGGAGGAGTGGAGGTTGGGGAAAGTACAGTCAGGATATAATGTAAAGAATAAAAATTGAGATTGAGAGAGAGAGAGAGAGAGAGAGAGAGAGAGAGAGAGAGAGAGAGAGAGAGAGAGAGAGAGGAGAGATATCTACTGGTGGACTAGAATAGCTCCTGAAAATTTTCTGTCCTGTCTATAGACCATAAAACCACAAGGTAGGACAAGCAAGAAAACACACTGGGTTTCCCAGAAGCACTTGTGGCAAGTAGCTTGGAATTTTTAGTATCTGTTACACAGTCCACAGGGAGGGGAATTAGGAGGGTTATAAGCTTTTGTGTACATATTGCTAAGGAAATAACCTATTGTGTTTTAGCTATTTCTTCAGGTCCTTCCGTTCCAGGTAGCAAGGTGAACTCATACTTAGCAATAAATAGCACAAGCACTGTTTTAAGTAAATCACTAAATAAATCAATAAATCAGTATCTAGTAATTGATCTTTTTTTATCCTATTTTACTTTAATGGACACAGATTGTAGACATGTGTTTAGCTTACTATTGAAATAGGCCTCAATACCAATATCTTGATTTCTAAAAAATTTTTCTATCCAAAAGGGTTGGGGATACATTAGAGAATTATATAATTTTATGATATGGCTAGAATTGTATAAAGTGAGAACAAATATGGATTACTAAACATATACTAAAACATAGTATTGTGGTTTAAAAAAAAGGAAGGAGGGAAGGAAAGGAGAGAGGAAGGGAAATATAACTTTAATTTTTCAAATCTTACTTTTGTTGATGGTTCTTAAATGCTTTGTCCTCTCTTGTAGGCCACCTTTCACCAGAGGTAGTGGATAAGAAAGGATACAGGGAAGTGGGCCTATTTAGAAAGGTTCTTTGGAGCAACTCCCATCTGTGTTGTCTGGAAATCAGCAGTTCCATTCATAGGTTAGCAGGCAACGGCAACCCAGTTCATTAGCAAAACACCTCATGGATACACCAGTAGTCCAGTTTGGTAGGGTCAGGATAGTAAACATGAATCAGCAGCAGTAGCACTACCTAGCAGAGACAGTCAGTGATCACTCATGGTTCAAGTCAGCAGGAGGAACCAACAGGAACACCAGAAGTTCTCAGCTGTGCCTCTCTCAGGGAAGTGAAGTTCATCTAAGACTCCAGACCCACAAGTATTGCACAGCTAGCTGTACCAGAAAGCCAAACTCAGTTTCTGTCACTCTGTCATGTCCTATTTATACCCTCCAAACATCAAATGTCTTCCATGTGCCTTGCATCAGCATGGATCTTGCCTCAGCACATGCATCCAATCAACCAGAGTCTGTGGCGTCCCTCCAAATGAGTCTCAACTATGCAATGTAAGGCAGACCAATACATTTGCGCTGTGAGCAAAAAAATCCTTCATCACTTATTCTTTCACATGTTTGCTTCAGCAGACCATTCTTCTGTATCTGCTTCAGTGAAACATTCCTTCATGAGTCTGCCTTTGTCTTTCACCTGTGCCCCCTTCAGAAAAACATTCCTTCATGTGTTTTCCCAGCAAAACACCATCCAACACAACTGACACTCCAAAGAACCCTTAAGTTTCCACTTCAGGGAGACTGACAACCTTAAAGTTTCTGAAGCTTCTTGGTTAAGCAAATTGTTGGAAAGTTAGGGAACTCAGTACTTTAACATACTGACTTTCTGCAGCAGAGAAATGTGCATTCTGATACTGTCTGAAAACATTCTGGGATTTCGATCCAAAGCAATGATGCTGGTGAGAAGTGCCTGTTCTTTGTTGATCAGGCTAATTTTGGTTTAAAAAATTTCCCTGTCACCCATTACAGACAGCATCTAAATAACTATCTCCCATTGCAGACAGCATCTGAATGACTGTCTCCCATTACAGACAGCATCTAAATGAATGCTGTTTTCTAATTGTCATTCTTTTACTCATAGATATTACCTATATGAACTTCCTCAGGGATAAAGGTAACCTACAAGAAATTAAAAGTCTCAAAATACTTGTGGAAGGAAGAGATATTCCATATGGAGAACAGGAAAGGTAAAAGAGAAATATATATTCATAAAGCTATAGCCAAGCTGAAGTAATCATAGTTAGATAAAAATTCTCTGACAGAAGACCACATCTTTATCTCAGCAGCATATACATGTTACACAAAATGGTGTATGTAACACACAATAGCATAAATGTTTGGAAAAGAAAGGATGAGGTAATCACAGGGAGAGCTCTGGGCATCAAGATTAGCATCAACATAAAAAGAATTAAAGACTCTTTTCCCCAAAAGAAGAGTTTAGTTTGCATTGATAAAAGGAAAACATAAGACTTATATTTAGAGAACATATATAAACTCTTGGACTGTGGAGAAATTAGGAATAATGAATTATTTATTGAGAGATTACACCACACACATGTGCATAGCTTTTAAAAGTTAAAAGTACTGTGACTAATTTGAAAGAATTGGGGGAGGGGCAAATATGATCAAAATTATACTACATAATTTTTTTCAATAGTTTTTTAAAGCATTGTGACTGTCATGAAACATTTGCTTTCTGCATACAATATATTTCCTCTCCATTACTCTAGCTATTACATTTATATATTTATTCAATAATGGTCCAGAGACTCCAAAATGTTGAATAAATGCAGGAGAGTTCTCTTAGCTGAAGCACAGTCCTGCCAAGCTTTAATGGTGACTGGCTGGACTTCAAAGCCTGCATGCGATTTCAATGATCTGTTCAAACAGCAGGCACATTAATGTAAGCATATTTGTTCATAACGTTGCATCTTTCAGACAGATTCTGACTTTATGAGAAATTTTAAACTATTCAACCCAATAGGTTGAATAATAAATATACATTTCTACAACACAATATGAAAAATGTTCCTGGAGTTTATTTCCAATTATGTAAAGTTTAATTCATTCAAGATGAAATTATTTTTGAAATATGCTAGAATTTGAGGACAAATAAAAAACCAGAAAAGAAAAAGCAAAAAAAAATAAATAAATAAAATTACATGCATATATATAATGTGGCTAATCAAAGTAAAGAAATTCAATTTCTAGCTTTAATTTCCAATAGTATTTTAAAAGTAATAAAGCTAATCCCTTAGAAATTCTTCTGGAACTATAAGGGTAAAATTTAATGAAAGTAAGAGGAGGGAAATTAACGTGAATTAACAAATCTTTGAAAAGTATAAGTATTTATAAATCTAAGGGCAATTAACTGAAAAAGAGAACAGAACTTAATTCTGAGAAATGCTCATAAGAAAAAGATTTCCCAATGCACAAAATTATAGCAATGAGTAAAATGGTAATATAATGAATAATTGGACACAAATACTGCAATGAGTAATTTGATAAGTTATTCGGAGACAATTGAAATAATTTCTATTTTAATAGTCAATATTTTGGTAATATAGTCATATAATTTGAAGATAGATCATTTTGTAGCAAAATACAAATTCCCCAAATTGAATGAAGTAATTAAAAATCAGAAATCCCTGGAGAGGAACTGAAACCATTCTGAAGCACAGAGTAGTGAGCACTGGAGACTCCAGAGTGTAGAGGGTAGAACTGATGGGATTGAATTGTGGGTATTGCAGTTGTGGATAGCAGGAACTGCTTCGAATATTCTCTGGCAGAGCTGAGTGTGTGTAATTCTGCAGAATCTGTTACATATTTCACAAAGAGTTGAAAGGAAAAATATGCAGAGCTTCTTACAAAAAAGATACCAAAATGCTGATGACCATGATTTGGTCCTTACGTACCATACGGATTGACTTATCACACTATTATCCCTTGACAACATATGTACAATTATCACACCCCAGTTAAAATACAGTACTCACATCATTTCAGAGTACTGTATCTGGAACAGAAATTTAAAATTTTCTGGAGAAAAAGATGGCCCTACTGTTCATGCTTTTTAAGTATACTTTTAAAATTAATCTCCTCTGAAACAGAAGTTTTTATAGACTGTCCTTGTACAGAGACAGGTAAAATGTTTTAAATTTTAAAATTAGATATAAAATTAGTTCCAAGCCTGTCCATAAAAGAGAAAAGTCTTGCAGTTTCAAATCTGTTTAAAAACTGTGGGTTAATGAAGTATTCAGGGCTGTGCTTAGTAACATATTTTCACCCTGACACAAGCAGAAGTCATTTGCAGACTGGGAAACTCAATTGAGAAAATGTCTCTAAAAGATTATCCTATGGGCAAACCTGTGGGGCATTTTCTTGATTAGCAATTGATGTAGGACGGTCTACCCAATTGCGGTACTGTCACCCCTGGGCCTTGGGTTTTATAAAATGCAGGCTGCAGCCTGAGCAAGCCGTAGTAAGCGGCACTCTTTTGTGGCTCATGCTTCAGTTTCTACCTCAACTTCCCTAATGATGAACAATGAAGGGCAGTGTAAGCCAAGTAGACCCTTTCTCTCCAAATTGCTTTTGGCCACGATATTGATTACAGCAATAGACAGCCAACTAGAACAGGGCTATGTATTCTGAAGTCCCAGCACTCAGGAAGCAGAGGCAGAAGGATAATGAGTTAGAGACCAGCCTGAGATACACAGCACTGCTCTGCCCCAAAGAAACAAACCAAAGAACAAACAAGCTGGCAAAAAAAAAAAAAAAGCATAGAATTAAAGTCATCAATAAAATAGCTATGGCTCACTTTCTGTAATATTTAAATTATTAGTTCAAATTATTAATTCTATGTACCTTAGGTGGCTTTGTTTTAGAATATCCTGGTAGGATATCCTAAGAACCTACAGATTTCTCAGAAGGGTCAAGAGAACTTAAGAGAGTATAGAAGATACCCACAAACCTATTAAGTAAATTGTAATCAGACTGACAGCCAGTGACCATGTTTTAACAGGTTGTAGACAGTCCATGGCCTTAGAGTCTAGAAGTACCAGGGACGAGTCCTCTGAGCTTCCTCACCTAGCTTTGATCTGCACCTTCAGCTAAAGCTGCGTAGCAGTAAGCCATGTCTGGGGACAGATGGACAGCAGTAGCAGCAATGCCAGGCTACATAACATTTACCCTCCTATCCCTTAATGCAAACCTCCAAGAGTTACATAACGAATAAAATTATAACTTCGAAATACAAAGTTATTCTGCCTTCTGTTGTAGAATTTTTATTAACTTGTTTAATAGTTAAAGATATTCGTGTGTTGAAAGAACTGTCAAAGTGAAGCAATATAATCAAAAAATCTGTAATTCCATTAACTGTGCTTCTTATAAATCATGAAACCAAGCATTGGAGGTAAGTATTTGGGTGAGGTTGTATTTAAGACCTTATTTAAGACTCACAGCAAGCCCCTAGAACCTACCTAACTGTGTCTTACACAGTGCTTGGACTGCTTACTTGTAACACAGGTTTAAATGTTATGAGTGCTTGGAATCTGAATTCAGCTCCTAGTGTTTCTATAACATGCATTTACTCCACTGAGCTATCTCCTCAGTTCCTAGAAATCAATTTGAAAGCTAGGCATCAAGACATATAAACCAAAAAATTTATTGAAATTTATGAGCTAGCAGGTTTAATGATAGTTTTTTTTTTAGAGTTCCAACAGACTTTTAAAATTGATTGATTTTACTTTTAAAAACAATAAACTCAGGTTGAGATTCAAACATTTACCTTTTTATTTTTGTTTATATATTTTGTGTTGATGTGGGGTGGTGTACATGCCACTGTGAGCTTATGGTGGTCAGAAGACAACTTGAGGGAGTCTTTTTCTCCTTCTCCTTTGTGTGTTCCAGGGATGGAATACAGGTGACCAGGCTTGGGGAAAAACACTTTTACCTTCTGGCCCATGGCATCAGTCTGATTCCAGCACTTTACATTTCATTTCTTTAAATCTTGTCTTAAAATATTTCATGTCACTTCTAACTTTCAAGCTGAGTCTTTGGACATTTTTCTTTGCTTAGAAAATAAATATCTTAAATTGAAACTCTGACAATGCAATATTATGAAAATAATTCATACAGTCTGAGAGACCAGAGCTTTTGCTGGATCTCATAGCCACAGTTAACAATATACATTGAGGTCACTTAAGCCTGTTATCCTACTGTGCACTCAGCCTGCTTGTTTAACCTGCTTCTAAATGAACAATATAATAATCAGCCTTACTTGCCTTGTGTTTCCCCTTTAATCAATGTTTACACCCTAAACTAATGCAGAGCTATAATCTTGTTATGTTCTTCAGTGCCCCTGACATAACCAATGCCTGTGTATTCTAATAATCATTTGCTGAAAGTAGCAAAAATAGACATTGAAAGCAAACTTATGAAATGACTCCACTGAGAATGTTGAAGAGAAATTTTATGGATAATGTTGAACCCAATGTATAGCTATTGCTTCATAAATAATTATGTTTACAATACTCTTTGTTATCTCAGTCAGTTAGGGTCAGTTGGAGTCAGTTACTTAATTCCTTGTAAAACTATTACATTTTTCTCTATGATCTCAATCATGAACTAATTCACTGAAGAAGTGAGAGTTACCTTGAGCCAGTTACTTCCCAGCAGTCTCTGAAGACTGCAGAACAACCTCCAAGGCCTGTCTTGAAGCACATTTATCATTCGAACCATACCAACCCTCAAAACATTTTATTTTCTTTTACATGATTTTTCTCTGTCTCCACAGCCTAACTGGTCTTTTGGCCTCATTTCATTTCTTTGATTGTGGTCACAGCCTTTAATAGCCAAGCCTCCTCTGAGCCTATCACTTGAACTTTCTACAGAAGAATAGGAAATCTTGTATCCTGGAAACAGTTCTGAGAACAGTGAGGCAGTCTAATTAGACCTGATGAAATCACCACACTGAAAGTTAGGGGTACCTGATTCTAATGTCCATGCTACAGCTATGACTGTGAAACATCTTACCTCTAAAATAAATGGAAGACAAGTACAAAGTCAGTATATTCCATATCTAGCAATGTTGTATGACTCTTTCTAGTGATAATAAAGCATCATCTTGATAGTGAAATGTGGGAGAGGAGGCCACAGTGGAGGAGTCCTGGAGGCTTCCACGTGGTGGGTCCCACATACAGGAGAAAGGTCTGGAGTTCCAAAGGCTGGAAGCTTTGGCGATGGCAGGCCCAATGATACTAGGAAGTCCTTGATTCCAAAAGGGTTTATTTTCATGGCGGATGGTGGATGGATCTGGATGTACCCCCTGAAACTCAGGACAGACCTGAGTTAAATAGAGAGGGAGAAGTAGGAAGGGTCTGGGGAGAATGCTTAATTGGCTCTGCTCTCTGACCTTCATTAGTATGTAAATCTTTAGGGCCTGAGGCCTGTAGTCACACCCTCTACCTGTGCACTTTGGGAAGGGCTGTAATGGCCTATGTGACTGAGCAATGTAGGTCCATGGAGACTAGACTGCTTGTCAGGACCCTGAGTTCTGGGGACGTGGCCAAACTCCTGCCATTTCTCCCTTGGAGTCTTGGGGTTCCAGGCCCATGCCCAGCCAAGAACCAGGATACCCTTATGCAGTCCCACAGTGAGGGTTATAATCTGGTACTTCCATATCTAATGGGAACAACAAAAGTCATACAGCAGCTTCATGATCCAGCAAGCTGAGCCACATGATGCAATTGTCATCATTCTGTCTTTCACTTTTGGGGTCTTAATCTCCAGATGTTGCATGCTTGAGGGCTTTTAATATTTGCACAAGGCACAACTGAGGATACTGAACTAATAGGCTCTTTTTTTTTTTTTTTTTTTTTGGTTTTGTTTTATTGTTTATTTTATTTATTTAAATTTCAGATGTTATCCTTTTCCCCATTTCGCCCTTCAAGAACCCCCCTATCCCATCCCCCTCCTCCTGCTTCTATGAAGGTGTACTCCTACCCACCCACCCACTCCCACCTCCCCGCCCTGCAATTCCCATAGTCTGGGCCATCCAGCCTTCACAGGACTAAGGACTTCTTCTCCCACTGATGCCCAATAAGGTCATCCTCCACTACACATACAGCTGGAGCCATGGGTAGTTCCATGTGTGTTTCCAGGCTGTTGGTTTAGACTCTGGGAGCTCTGGTAAGTTCACTTAGTTAATATTGTCTCTCTCCCCATGGGGCCACAAACCCCTTCAGCTCCCTCTAACTCCTCCATTGGGAACCCTGTGATCAGCTCAATGTGTAGCTGCGAACATCTGCCTCTGTATATGTCAGATTCTGGCAGACCCTCTCAGGAGACAGCTATATCAGGCTCCCATCAGCCTGCACTTCCCAGCATCCACAAGTGTGTCTGCCTTTGGTAACTGCAAATGGGATGGATTCCCAGGAGGGGCTGTCTGGAGACTGTTCAGGTATCCATCCTGGGTGGGGCAGTCTCTGGATGGCCCCTCCTTCAGAATCTGCTCCACACTTTGTCTCCATATTTGCTCCCATGTGTATTTTGTAACTCCTTCTAAGAAGGACCGAAGCACCCACACTTTTGTCTTCCTTCTTCATGAGCTTCATGTGGTCTGTGAGTTGCATCTTGGGTATTGACAGCTTTTGGGCTAATATCCACTTATCAGTGAGTGCATACTATGTGTGTTCTTTTGTGATTGTGATACCTCACTCAAGATGATATTTTCTAGTTCTATCCATTTCCCTAAGAAGGTCATGAATTCATTGTTTTTAATAACTGAGTAGTACTCCATTGTGTAAATGTACCATATTTTCTGTACCTATTCCTCTGTTGAAGGACATCTGGGTTCTTCCCAGCTTCTGGCTATTATAAATAAGGCTTCTATGAACATAGTGAAGCATGTGTCCTTGTTATATGTTGGAGCATCATTTGGGTATATGCCGAGGAATGGTATAAATGAGTCCTCAGGTAATACTATGTCCAATTTTCTAAGGAATCGCCAGACTGATTTCCAGAGTGGTTGTACCAGCTTACAATCCCACCAACAGTGGAAGAGTGTTCCTCTTTCTCCACATCCTTGCCAGCATTGACTAGCACTTGTATCACCTGAGTTTTTTATTTTAGCCATTCTGACTGGTGTGAGGTGGAATCTCAGGGTTGTTTTGATTTGCATTTCCTTGGTGACTAAGGATGCTGAACATTTCTGTAGGTGCTTCTCAGCCATTCAAGTTTCCTCAGTTGAGAATTTTTTGTTTAGCTCTCTGCCCCATTTTTAGTAAAGTTATTTGATTGTCAGGAGTCTAATTTCTTGAGTTTTTTGTATATATTGGATATTAGTCCTCTAACAGACGTAGGGTTGGTAAAGATCTTTTCCCAATCAATAGTTGCTGTTTTGTCCTATTGACAGTGTCCTTTGCCTTACAGAAGCTTTGCAATTTAAGAGGTCCCATTTGTCAATTCTTGATCTTAGAGCATAAGCCATTGGTGTTCTGTTCAGAACTTTTCCCCTGTGTCCATACATTCAAGACTCTTCCCCACTTTCTCTTCTATTAGTTTCAGTGTATCTGGTTTTATGTGGAAGTCCTTGATCCACTTGAACTTGAGCTTTGTACAAGGAGATAAGAATGGATGGATTTGTATTCTTCTACCTGCTGACCTCCAGTTGAACCAGCACCATTTGTTGAAAATGCTCTCTTTTTTCCACTCAATGGTTTTAGCTCCTTTGTCAAAGATCAAGTGACCATAGGTGTGTGATTTCTGGGTCTTCAATTCTATTCCATTGTTCTTCCTGCCTGTCTCTGTACCAATATCATGCAGTTTTTATCACTATTGCTCTGTAGTAAAGCTTGAGACTAGGGATGGTCATTCCCCCAAAATTTCTTTTATTGTTGAGAATAGTTTTCACTGTCCTGGGTTTTTTGTTATTCCAAATGAATTTGCAAATTACTCTTTCTATCTCCATGAAGAATTGAGTTGGAAATTTCATGGGGGTTGCATTGCATCTGTAGATTGCTTTTGGAAAGATAGCCATTTTTACTATATTAATCCTGCCAATCCATGAGCATGGGAGATCTTTCCATCTTCTGAGACCTTCTTTCATTTCTTTATTCAGAGACTTGAAGTTCTTGTCATACAGACTTTTCACTTGCTTGGTATTTTATATTATTTGTGACTATTATGAAGGGTGTCATTTCCCTAATTTCTTTCTCAGTTTGTTTATCCTTTAAGTAGAGGAAGGCTACTGATTTGTTTGAATTAATTTTATATCCAGCCTTTGCTGAAGTTGTTTATTATGTTTAGGAGTTCTCTGGTGGAACTTTTGGGGTCACTTAAGTATACTATCATATCATCTGCAGTGTTATTTTGACTTCTTCCTTTCCTATTTGTATCGCTTTAAACTGCCTTTTGTTGCCTAATTGCTCTGGCTAGAACTTTGAGTACTAAATTGGATAGGTAGGGAGAGAGTGGGCAGCCTTGTCTAGACCCTGATTTTAGTGAGAATGCTTCAAGTTTCTCTCCATTTAGTTTGATGTTGGCTAAAGGCTTGCTGTATATTGCTTTTACTATGTTTAGGTATGGGCTTGAATTCCTGATCTTTCCAGGGCTTTTACTATGAAGGGGTGTTGAATTTTGACAAATGCTTTCTCAGCATCTAGTAAGATGATCATGTAGGGTTTTTTCTTTGAGTTTGTTTATATAGTGGATTACGTTGATGGATATATGTATATTGAACCATCACTGCATTCCTGGGATAAAGTCTACATGATCAAGATGGATGATTGTTTTGCTGTGTTCTTGGATTCAGCTTGCATGAATTTTATTATTTTTGCATTGATATTCATAAGGAAGATTGGTCTGAAGTTCTCTTTCTTGGTGGTTTAGGTATGAGCGCAATTGTGTCTTCATAGAACAAATTGTGTAGTATTCCTTCTGCTTCTATTTTGAGGAGAATTGGTATTAGGTCTCCTTTGAAGGTTTGACAGAATTCTGCACTAAAACCATCTGGTCCTGGGCTTTTTTTTGGTGGGGAGACTATTTCATTAGGGGTTATGGGACTGTTTAGATGGTTTATCTGCTCCTGATTTAACTTTACTACCTGATATCTGTCTAGAAAATTGTTCATTTCATCAATATTTTCCAGTTTTGTTGAGTATAGTCTTTTGTAGTAGGATCTGATGATTTTTTGAATTTCCTTGGTTTCTGTTGTTATGTCTCCCTTTTCAGTTCTGATTTTATTAAGTTGGATACTGTCTCTGTGCCCTCTCATTAGTCTGGCTAAGAGTTTATCTATCTTACTGATTTTTCTCAAAGAGCCAGCTCCTGGTTTTGTTCATTCTTCATGTAGTTCTTTTTGTTTCTACTTGGTTGATTTCAGCCGTGAGTTTGATTATTTTCTGACTTCTACTCCTCTTGAGTGTATTTGCTTCTTTCTGTTCTAGAACTTTCAGGTGTGCTGTCAAGCTGCTACTGTATTCTCTCTCCAGTTTCTTTATGTAGGCACTCAAAACTGTGAGTTTTCCTCTTAGTACTGCTTTTGTTGTGTTCCATAAGTTTTAGTATTATGTACTTTTATTTTCATTAAATTCTAAAAAGTCTTTCATTTCTTTTTTATCTCTTCCTTGACCAAGTTATCATTGAGTAGAGTGTTGCTTCAGTTTCCACGTGTATGTGGGCTTTCCATTGTTTTTGTTGTTATTGAAGACCAGCCTCAGTCCATGGTGATCTTATAGGATGCATGGAATTATTTCTATCTTCTTAGATCTGTGGAGGCCTGTTTTGTGACCAATTATATGGTCTATTTTGGAGAAAGTACCATGAGATACTGAGAATAAGGTATATTCTTTTGTTTTAGGATGAAATTTTCTCTAGGTATTTCTTAACCTATTTGTTAAATTTGGTTCATAACTTCTGTTAGTTTCACTGTGTCTCTGTTTAGTTTCTGTTTCCATGATCTGTCCATTACTGTGAGTGGGGTGCTGAAGTTTCCCACTATTATTGTGTGTGGTGAAATGTGTGCTTTAATAAAGTTTCTTTTATGAATGTGGTTACCCCTTGCATTTGGAGCATAGATATTCAGAATTGAGAGTTCATCTTCTTAGATTTTTCCTTTGATGGGAAAGGTATGAAGTATCCTTCCTTATCTTTTTTGTTAACTTTCGGGTGAAAGTCAAGTTTATTCGATGTTAGAATGACTACAACAACTTGTTTCTTGGAAATATTTGCTTGGAAATTTGTTTTCCAGCCTTTTACTCTGAAGTAGTGTCTGTCTTTGTCACTAAGGTGCGTTTCCTGTATGGAGCAAAATTCTGGGTCCTATTTATGTATCTAGTCTGTTAGTCTATATCTTTTTATCGGGGAATTGAGTCTATTGATTTTAAGAGATACTAAGGAAAAGTGATTATTGCTTCCTTTTATTTTTGTTATTAGAGGTGGAATTATGTTTCTGTGGCTATCTTCTTTTGGATTTGTTGAAAGATTACTTTCTTGCTTTTTCTAGGTTGTAGTTTCCCTCCTTGTGTTGGGGTTTTCTGTATATTATCCTTTGTAGGGCAGAATTTGTGGAAAGATATTGTGTAAACTTGGTTTTGTCATGGAATATCTTGGTTTCTCCATCTGTGGTAATTGAGAGTTTTGCTGGGTATAGTAGCCTGGGCTGGCATTTGTGTTCTCTTGGGGTCTGTATGACATGTATCCAGGATCTTCTGGCTTTCATAGTCTCTAGTGAAAAGTCTGGTGTAATTCTTATAGGTCTGCCTTTATATGTTACTTGACCTTTTTCTCTTACTGCTTTTAGTATTTTTTTCTTTGTTTTATGCATTTGATGTTTTGATTATTACGTGATAGGAGGAATTTCTTTTCTGGTCTAGTCTATTTGGAGTTCTGTAGGCTTCTTGTATGTTCATGGGCATCTTTTTCTTTAGGTTAGGAAAGTTTTCCTCTATAGTTTTGTTGAAGATATTTACTGGTCCTTTAAGATGAGAATCTACACTCTCATCTATACCTATTATCCTTAGGTTTGGTCTTCTCATTGTGTCTTGGATTTCCTGGAAGTTTTGGGTTAGGAGCTTTTTGCATTTTGCATTTTCTTTGACAGTTGTGTCAATGTTTTCCGTGGTATCTTCTGCACATGAGATTCTCTCTTCTATCTTTTGCATTCTGTTGGTGATACTTGCGTCTATGACTCCTGATCTCTTTCTTAAGTTTTCTATCTCCAGGGTAGTCTCCCTTTGAGATTTCTTTATTGTTTCTACTTCCATTTTTAGATCCTGGATGGTTTTGTTTAATTCCTTCACCTGTTTGGTTGTGTTTACTTGCAATTCTTTAATGGATTTTTGTGTTTCTTCTTTAAGGGCTTCTACCTGTTTACCTGTGTTGTCCTGTATTTCTTTAAGGGAGTTATTTATGTCCTTCTTAAAATCCTCTATCATCATCATGAGAAGTGATTTTAATTCTGAATCCTTCTTTTCCAGTACGATGGGGTATCCAGGACTTGCTATGGTGGGAGTACTGGGTTCTGATGATGTCAAGTACCTTTGGTTTCTGCTGCTGATGTTCTTGTGCTTGCCTTTTGCCATCTGGTAATCTCTAGTGCTACCTGCACTCATTGTCTCTCACTGGAGCCTGTCCATCCTGTTATCTTGGTTGTGTCAGAACTTCTCGGAGTCCTCCTGTCTCTGTGATCCTGTGATCCTGAGATCCTGGGTTAAGAACTCCTGATAGTCAGGCTGCCTCTGGGATCCTGAAATCCTATGATCCTGGGAGTGTTAGAGCTCCTGCGAGTCCAGCTTCCTCTAGGTGCCACTGCTGTTATTGCAATGTGTCTTCTAGGATGGTTCAGGATTTGGTGTCTTCTCAGGATCAGACCAGCTAAGACCAGGCAGAAGGACAATGGGCACTTTCTTATGAATCATTTATGCATTCTCCTGGAAGTACTGCTTTTAAGCTTCCTCTAGAAAGTCCTGAGCATACTACACTTCCTACTTTCAGGGAGATATTCTTATCTGATCCTACTTGAAGTTTTTCCTTACATCTTGGAGGTCGTGAGTCAAATAAAGATGCCAGTGATCTACTTATGAGGCTCTGACTCCAAGATATTCTTAGAACATCTGCCCCTGTACTTTCTCAGGAATAAGATAATCAGAACAAAGTAAACTTAAATATGTAAACAAGATTCAGTGGGCTAAAGGAACAGGCAGCAGATCAAATTAAAAGCCTTTTCCTACTATATGCTCTGGTGATTATGTTGCAGAAGTTTGGGGGCTGTGTATGATATATCCCTTAAGGAAAAAAAATAGAGCAACAAAGTTAGATTGGTGGGAGTTATCTCTGCCCTACACAGAGACTTATACTGATGGCGAAAGAATGGTATTGATAAATAATAAGAAAAAGAAGTATGAAGACACTCTTTCTTAGAAAAGTTATCTCATACAGACCCACTGCCATGTTGTATAACCAAGGAACAAAGAATAACAAGAGTAGATATATAAGTAAACTCTACAAATATATATAATATAAACATTGTATTATGCTAGAAATTGAGAAATAACTATAGCAGCTTTGGCCTGAAACTCTTTCCTGGGTCCAATGACAATTAGCACTCTGAGTATTGAAGTTGATAGCACACTGCTCTGGAAATGGCTAACTTGGAGATTTTCTTTCTGTCTAGTGCCTTTAAAACCACAAGAGCAACCAGCCTGAGAATGGGCTGCCATGCTTTGGCAAAATAGAGCTCTAGATTCTTAAAAAGTGTGTTGTGGGTTTGGTGAGGGAAAATGATTGTAGAAGATAACTATGATCTGTCATGGTTTATTAATAATGACTACAATTATGACCAAAGAAAGCTAAAACATGTGTCTTGGGATAAATATGATCTATGTTGGAACAGCATGTATCTATTCTTTCCTACCGAGTTATGTCTAAATATAAAGAAGCAATCTGACTGCTAGTCAGTCAAGTTGCAATATCCCACCTGACTGTTGTGCCTTCTTTGCAGACTCATCTTCTCTATAGATGTCTTCTCCTGGCCATCTCTGGGGCTAACTCCTGGCACTAATCCATCAGAACCTGAATCTATGTAGACACACACAAGTATACATGCGTGCAAGCGTGTGTGTGTGTGTGTGTGTGTGTGTGTGCATGTGTGTGTGTATGTTCTTTGGGGCTTCTTTTCACATAGTGTAGGCCAATATAATAATTTCAATTTGTGATAATCTAGCTCAAGCTTTGATCAGCCAGAGGTTTTAACCTTTGCTATTCTAAATGATACATTTTGGTCTGGACAATGCTATGATTTAAGATGGCATCATTGCTATGTTTTGCAGCTACAGAATGAAAAGTACTGTCTACTAATTTCCTGCCTAAAACCCACACAACGTACCTGGCAGCCTCAAAATTGAACCTGCATTTGTCATAAAAGTCTCTAAGTCTTCAGAAAACCTGATTGCCATGAACCTCTCTGACCTCATTTCAAGCCTTTGTCCTTGTTTCTGGCACCTCAGAGACCCCAGCTTGCTTTCTGCTCCTCAGATGCATATCCTCATTCCTGTCTGGCATGTTCCCACAATAGCTTTCTCTGGTAGCCATCTGTTCAGCCACCCAAACTAAAGCCCCTGCCGTGAACTTTCCTACCTTCCTGTCACGTGTCCACCTTGGATCCCTTTTTTGTTTCTGTAACTGTTTGTGTCAGTTTCTTCCTTTAAAAGTACATCATGTGAGAACAAAGCCCTGTCTGTCTGGTTCATTGCTCCATCCTTCATGCCTACAGAAGACTTCCTACCTTGACCATCAGGAGTTCCTTCTTGAGATGTGGGATCAGAGGAGTGTGAGAAGATTAGAGAGACACAAAGTCAAGTTGTAAAATGAACATTTGTTTCGGACTTAGGAAAATATGAATTATATTAATCTCAGTCAATTACCAGCTCTGAAAGTGTATGGTTCTCTTAGAGTTAGCATTCTAAAACTTGTCACCTTTGTTACACTATTTAGTGGCCAGTTAAGTGACACATCAAAAACATATGCATGAGAAGCTCATGTAAATGAAGTCTCCTTTTTCCTTTCCCCTCCCTGTCGTGAATTTGGTTTAATGCTTGCATTGTGGGTTCACAAAAGTGCATGATAATTCTACATGTGAGACGCTGAAGGTCCCTGCCCCTAGCTGGTTCTGATTGGGAAATAAAGTTGCCAGTGGCCAGTGGCTGGGAAGGGAGACAGAGGTGGGACTTTAGGATTCTTGTATAAGGGGACCAAGGAAGAAGCTATGCCTCCATGCTGGGGAAGCAGAAGGACCAGACTTGAGAGCTGCAGAAGGGAAAGCATGCAATCATGTAAGAGCCAAGAAAAAAAGAAAAAAAACAAAAAACAAAAAAAAAACAGAGCAGCTCCAGGGATCCCCACTGATTGGATCTAAGGTAGCAAAGATGGAATATATATTTTAGTAAGTAATAATTCAGAAGTATTGGAGGGGAAGTGTTAACAACATGGAAGTTTGGGAGTGGCCAAGCTGTTGAACTGTTTAAGGCATATTAAAATAGAAGGTTCTGTGGTTCTCTCTCTCTCTCTCTCTCTCTCTTTTCTCTCTCTCTCTCTCTCTCTCTCTCTCTCTCTCTCTCTCTCTCTCTCTCTCTCGTGTGTGTGTGTGTGTGTGTGTGTGTGTGTGTGTGTGTGTCTTTCATTCAAGAATCCAGAGCAGCCGGGCGGTGGTGGCACACGCCTTTAATCCCAGCACTTGGGAGGCAGAGGCAGGCGGATTTCTGAATTTGAGGCCAGCCTGGTCTACAGAGTGAGATCTAGGACAGCCAGGGCTACACAGAGAAACCCTGTCTCAAAAAACAAAAAAACAAAAAAACAAAAAAAAAAGAATTCAGAGCATTAGGGCAGGTAGCAAGGAAAATATGTGTGCTGCCACTGGGAGATTAGAGTGAATTAACCAACTACAGCTACAGATGGGGTCCAATTTGTAATAGAACACACTATTAAAAATTAATCAGAGATTCTCAAATGGAAAACACATGCCATGACATAAGATTAGGAGGTCTGGAAAGTTGGTTTCTTAGCAGAGCTGCAGCATAAGATGGGATATAGCTAAGTCCTGCAAGCCAACCCAGACAAAGCTAGGTGGCAGCAATTTGCCCTGGGCCCTTCTCAAAAGCTTATAGCTGTCTCAGAAAGTTTTAGCTCAGTGATGCTGACCTGGTGTGCAAACACACAGGCTACTCAGAAGGCAGAGAGAGACAGATCACAGAGGCTACTTGCCTCCTACAATCAGATAAATAAATGATAGCAATAAATAAATAATAATTGATTTAATTGTTTTTAAGAATAGGAGGAAGATATGTGGTAATTGTTTAAGTGTTTTTAAGTATACATGGAGTAAAAAAAAAAAATCCAACCCTTTGATCGCAAATGTAGGAAACAAAGGCACACACACACACACAGACACACACACACAGAGAGAGAGAGAGAGAGAGAGAGAGAGAGAGAGAGAGAGAGAGAGAGACAGAGAGACAGAGAGAGAAAACCCTATCTCAACAAATAATAATGAGATATTAATCTCCATAGAAGGGAGAATGAATGAAAACTGATTTAATAATTTTTAAGAATACAAAGGAGAGAAATACTTTAAAGGAAGATTGAAAAGCTCTATGCCAGGACAGGCAGCTGGATTCTTTGAACATGGGCTACACAAGAATTCTTGGGTTGCTTAGCCTGGTATAATAAATTAATAGCCTGGAAATAGGCTCATACAAAAATATAAAAGAAAATTTATAGCAGTTAAATACATAGTTAACAATGTCAATTCAAATTATATAAAGAGAAAGAGGTTATGTGTACCTACAGAGATATTAATCTGAATAGAAAGAAGAATTTAGGTATGCATAGATGAATAAATAAATTTAGACCTTGATCTCACTATTAAAAATTAATCATGTAAGAGCAAGGCAAGGGATAGTGTAGAAACATTGTCTCAATGGATAATGGCAATTGTTTAGATTGCTTTGATTATTTTGAACTATTTTAATTATCAAAATATGTGTGTGGTTATAAGTTTGGTGGTTATGGTATTAAAAATTCTCTGGGAGAGAGGTCAAAATATGGCAGGCCTGAAGAGAAAGGAGGTTGAGAATTTGAATCAATCTATACCTTTGGTGATTTTGGGTTACTGCACCAGGGACATGCTACTGTGTAAGGAAGGCTCTTTATTTGTGTTAATAGGAAAGAAGAAAAGGCTTTGGACACCTTCCAGAGTGATATGGATCAGATATGACAGGGAAGACCCCCTAAAGATCTTGACTACAGAGAAGAAAACTTGGAGAAAATCAAACAGGACAGATAACTTGATTTTCTGATTCCTCCATATGACAAGAGCCCTGTAACTGGATTAGACATAAAAATGTCTTGAGTCAAAACTTCAGCTAAAAGTAGACAATAAATCTTGCTGGTTATGGAATCCTTAAGGTTCATTATGTCATCCTCACATGACCTGAAGATTTACTACAATTGGTGATTGATCAAATTAACTCATAAAAGGATAATTGTCTTTCACCTGCTCAAACAAGGAACAAAAATTCATCCTTAACTGATCTGTGCACCTTACACAATCCATTACGAGTGTCTTAATAGTACTAAAACTTTGGTTATAAGATTCATATATTATAGAATGTGCAGTTCTGACAGGATTCATCTACTGGGATGCTCAAATGACCAGCTGTTCCAGCTCCCTCCCCCTTAATGCTGTTTCCAGAGACTTGCTTCCAGAACAGCTTTAGGGATAGCTGCTGATTCCCAATGGACTCAGTTCATCCAGCCTTTCAGACAGAACCAATCACAACTTCAGTCAAGTCCTGAACCTTCTAAGCATATAGAAAACTGGATAACAGACTCTAAAGCTAGCTTTTTTAAGTCTAAACCAATTTTTCTAATCTTTCTACCCCTTCCCATCTCTTTAAAAACTATTTCATTGCCCCAATTTAGCAGAAAGAAGTTGTGGAGAATCCCAACTTCATCCCAATCAGTTGGGCTTGGATATCTGGTTATGTTTATTTTATAAATTATAGATAGATTGTCATTTTAAGGAATAATTTGGAGGTGGGCATAATTTTGAACAGGGAGGAAACATATGGGATGCATAACTAAATTTATTCTTAAACAAAGCGTTGTATAGCTATAGTCTTACATTGGTAGAAATATTTATAATCAATGCAAAATTGAAGTTATAATTACTTACACTGGTAGAGAATTTATATATTGATATAGATTTAATGTTTTCATTGGTATCAGTTTTTTATATTGGTACAAAATTTGAAATTAATATTGTTACTCTTAGATAGGTATTATACCTATGCAACTCATTTGCGAATGCAAGGTTTAGATCCAGTCTTTCTAATAACTGTTATTACTGACTGTTTAGAATGATTTAGTAATTCAAGTTAATGGGCAGATAGTAAACTCATGGTTATATTAGATACTGAATTAATTATAAAAAGGTGCTTTCAATATTATTTAAATAGAAATAAGTAAGATAGTCAAGGTTTAGTACTTCAGATATAACTTATATACAGTGATAATCTTCAAAACATCAGAAATCCACAGAATATGGCATTTATAATAATTTCATTATTAATAGAAATTCTGACTAGGAGACATGTCTGCTCTTGACAGTACCCCCTTCACAGTCCAAAGAATATATTGAGCATCATAACCTCCATATAGAATTGCTACAGTTGTGGCAAGGTAGCCACTTGGCAAAAACTGCCCTAATTCATATATAGACAAAAATATACTGTCCAAGAAAGGACACACAATGTGGGATAGTCAACAGCTTAGCGCTGTCAAGACAAGGTAAGCTAGTCTTTCATATTCCCTGCTTCACTTAAAGTCTGTCAGATCAGTCTAAAGACAGATGCGCCAACACTTTGAGGAATAGGGTACTGTCCAGGTAGCCAGTTGTCTCTGAAAATTGGTTATGTTTTGGAGGCTGTGTTTTGTGCTTCCTATATATTCAGGTAATATCTAATTTTTTTCTCAGAACTGTGATGGAGTTGAAGAAAAATTATAGTCTCATAATCAAACTTAAGTTGTTTAGCATTAAGGAAAATGATTTAGAGTTGAAAGGATGGTTTTAAGATGGCAATGGAAATTAAAATCAAAACATAATTCAGGTATAGAATTGTAAACTCTTTAAGTTAGGATAGATGTTAGAGAAATGTACCTAAGTTGACAAAATTGATGGACTGGACATTATTAGTGTATATCATACCTTATAGTTTACATAACTTTAGTAACTATGTTAATTGTATATCTGAGAGAAAAGGCCTTTTTAATGGGAAAAAAAGGGAAATATTGATTTAATGCTTGCATTATGGGTTCCCAAAATTGAACAAGAATGCTGCATGTGAGATAATGAAGGTCCCTTCCCTTGGCTAGTTCTGATTGACAAGTTGCTGGTGGCCAATGACTGGGCAGGGTGACAAAGGCAGGACTTTTGGATTCTAGGGCAAGGGCACTGAGGAAGAAGCAGTACCTCCACACTGGGGACCAGGCTTGAGAGCTGCAGTAGAGAGAGCTTACATTCGTGTAAGAGCTAGGAAAGAAAGGTCCTAGGAAGCCCCACCAACTTGGTCTAAGGTAGCAAAGATGTAATCTAGATATTAGTAAGGAATAATTCAGGAGTATTGGATAGGAGGTGTTAGCAACGTGGATGCTTGGAATTGGTCCAGCCATTGAACTGCTTAAGATATATTAAAATAGAAGACTGGATATGTATGTCTTTTATTTAAGAATTCAGAGCATTCCGGTAGGTAGCAAGAAATCCAAGAACCACTGCCAGAAAAATTAGAGGGGATTAACCAACTATGGATATACCTGTCTTTCTTTTATTCCTCTGTTGGACTAAGGTTGAAATGCACATCTTTATGATCATTTTCAAGTCCTGACTTTCTTCTTTAAAGGTTATCGAATTGACTTGTTCTATACATACATTTCTCACACCCTATCAAGTGACTCTGATTCTCCTTGGTCCATGACTGAATGCTGCTTCTTGTGTCTGTACAAGTTTTTGCCTTCTCTAATTTAGTCTATTCTGGGATAGCTTTGATGGACTTCTCATTTAAATAGTGAATCATTCTACACAAAAGAAAAGTTTCACAGGGACTCACTGCTGTCCCACAAAGAGAAAAAGTAGCCAAGAGAAAAGGATCTCTTCAGCACTTTGAATTGTTTTTCTTTTCACTGATTAATTAGTACCCAAAACTTTCTTTGATTTTGAGAGCTGTTACTTTGCTGGGCAGTAATATCTTGAGTGATGATGTCTTCCTATTAAGAAGCAGAGAGCCACAAATGGTCTTAATGGAGGAAGTGATGCGCAGTCCACTGCTACAGTCATTTTGTGAACAAAGATGCAAAATGGAAAATATTAGACCATGTTCCATTTCAGAATAATGCTGCTATTTTCTTTGATATCTCAGGAAGACTCATTTGCTTGCTTTGAAAACAGAACTGACCTATTTTGCTAGCAGACTGGTATCCTATTTTTATAAGTCTTGTTTCTTTCCCCTAGGGTTTGGGGTGGAATTAGATATTTATTAGTTTACTTGTCTTCTTTCATTTACACTGATAAATATGCTTAGAACAATGAATAAAAGTTGATGGCAGCTTTAAATGTCTATCAAGGATTCTGGCACATAGTGTTTTATCATCACTCTGCATGTTTAATTTTTCCACTTCATTCTTTCTTTCCTTTTCTAGCCAGTCTTTTGGACATTTAAAATATATGCATACAGATTCTCTCTCTCTGTCTCTCTCTCTGTCTCTCTCTCTCTGTCTCTCTCTCTCTGTCTCTCTGTCTCTCTGTCTCTCTCTCTCTCTCTCTCTCTCTCTCCTCTTTCTCTGTGTGTGTGTCTCTCTCTGTTTCTGTCTCTCTGTGTCACTCTGTCTCTGTCTCTGTCTCTCTTTCTCTGAGTGTGTCTCTCTCTGTCTCTCTCTGTCTCTCTCTGTCTCTCTCTCTCTCTCTTTCTCTGTGTGTGTGTCTCTCTCTGTTTCTGTCTCTCTGTGTCACTCTGTCTCTGTCTCTGTCTCTCTCTTTTCTCTGAGTGTGTCTCTCTCTGTCTCTCTCTGTCTCTCTCTGTCTCTCTCTCTCTGTGTGTGTGTGTGTGTGTGTGTGTGTGTGGCGCGCGCGCGCGCTGCGTGTGGAGCCCACAGGTCAATGTTGGATATCTTTCTCAGTTCCTTATTTTTTAAGACAGGGTTTCTCATTAAACTTGAAGTACACTTACTGAGCTAGACTGGCTGTTCCAACCTGAGAGATCTAGCTATTTCCATGTTCCCAGTTACCAAATTACAGCTGCATGCCACAGCACCTGTTATTTTGTTGTTTGTTTTGTTTTTGTTTTTTTACATTGCTAGCTAGTAAATTCACATACTCATATGTTCAGGGCAACCAATTTACTGAGTCATCTCCTTGGCAATACAGATGTTCTGTTTATCTGTCTTGTTATTATTTTACTTAAGTGTATAAGCACATGTGCCACAGCCCACTCCTCGGGTTTTTTTTTGTTTTTTTTTTTTCTTTTGACTGAATTTCTGTTACCCTTTAGGAAGAAATCAGTCCTTTGCAGATTCCTAGGACTGGGCTGCAGGGCTCAGTGTTTCCTAAATGTTTTGTATTTAAAACCCACATACTGGAAATATAGCACGACTGGACATCAAGTCCCTGCTTCACATATTCTTTCACTGATAGTTTGGAAAGTGCTACTGCAATATTTCCTTGGTTTGCTTGTGGGCTTAAATGAATAAGCTTAATTCTATTGTACTTATGTTTTTAACTTAATGCCTAGAAAACCTGGGGAATTCATCTTTATCTTGGAAATTGAATGATTTTAGTGTCATGTTTTCTGGAATGATCACCCCGCCTCATTGTTCCAAGGTACTCAGGGAATGGTTGCTACATAGAAGGTACTTCTTTACATTGTAGAAAATGTTTCTGATTCACAAAATCTCTCTTCTATTAATTTTCCTTTATTTATTCTAGTGATGTGGATAGTATTGCTTTTCTGAGAATTTCTGTTTTTATTACTTTCTTTTGACTAATTTTTTTTACTTGTCTGTGTAATTTTTACTTCCTGAATATTCAACCCCATCTTTCTTATCACATCATTAAATTTTCATTTGTGTCTAACATTTCCGTGGGCATAAAGATTGTTTAAAAATAGTTACTTAATTTCTGAGAAATTTAGGCCATTTTCTTCAACTTCTTTTCTGGATTGAACAAAGCTCTTTTAGTTAACACTTTTCATTCATTTTTGCTTTTCAGAATTTCTAGTTTAATATCATTTATAGCTTTTTCATCTGCTTATGTATACACAATTTGTGTTTGATTACTGTCTTAAACTTTCATTCTGTACTTGTCTTTCTGTGGATATTTCCTTCATTTGATTCAGGTGAGATGTGACCCTCTGGCTTTCTAGGGTTTTTTGTTTTTGTTTTGTTTTTAATTATATTGTAGTGTTCTCCATGATTTCTTCTTTAATGGCATCTGATTCGCACAGTCTAGGAAAGTCTAGGTGCGTGAGTTTGTGTTTTGTTGGCTCATTCTGTTGGTGGAGCGAGAGTTCCGTGTCCTCTGATCTTCTCACTCTTGTTTGTCACAGCACTATTCCTCCTCGTGCTTTAAAGCTTCCACTTCACTAGTGAATTGTCCAGGAACACCTTTGCCCTTTGTCATGTCTTTAATTTCATGTTTGTGATATTAAAGAATGAGTATGATTTAAAGAAATCATCTTCAGTTATCTTTCTTCTGAAGAGCATTTATCCCTTTAACCCATAGGTCTTGCTTACATATGGGTTCTGATCATCTAAATCATTTTGAAATTCCTTCTCTACATTTTGTGTTTGGTTCAACTGCAATATTTTTGATTTACTTTGATTCCAATCTTTCTGATTGCAACTAAATTCCAGGCTTCTGTGCTTTCCTTCTTCTCTGCCCCTTCATTCCTGTCCTGTGACTCTCTGTCTTCCTCTGTCTTCTACCTTTACCTTCCAATGGGATGAAGAGAGAATGAGCATGAGGACCAGGAGTGTGTGATGTTACCTGATGCCGCTAAGGTGCTTTGCAGCTCTACTCCCACCCATAACACTGAGACCAGGGCTGTATACAGGTAATTCAGATGTGAGACACTTTTATATATTCAGAAAAAAAAGTTTTATGAGATAGATTGCCACAAAGCTTCCATTTTTGTTCTAGATAGTGTTCTGTGATGGATTTGAAAATTTTGATATAGCCTAGTTAAGCTTCATGATTCATACCTGCTGTCTCTTAGGAACTTTTGCTCATGTTAATGTTATAAATATGCCGTCTTGTGTTCGTATTTAAAAAATGCTCCTTTATATTTTTTTCTGTTACTTTTTTATTGGATATTTTCTTTATTTATGTTTGGCCATTCTACCTTGAATGTGCCCAATCTCATCTTTTACATTTTTATGTTTTGTATTTTTTCTATTTATTCAAAAACTTTTGTCTTCTTCTCCTTCAGAGACCCACCTCATCCTATACTACTTTCTTCCCTGTTATACCACTATCCAAAGAAACCTGCAACACTTAAAAAAAGTCAGCTCATCATGGATTTTGCCCTCAAATGGATGGAATTTGAGAAATCATTCTGAGTGATGAAACCCACAGTCAGAAAGACATGTATGATATGTATTCATTTATAAGTGGGACATTAGCCATAAAGTACAAGACAACCATGCTACCATCCACAGACCCAAAGAAACTGGGTAATAAGGAGGTACCAAGGAAGAATGCATGAATCTCACTCAGAAAGGGAAACTAAGTCATCATTGAGGTGGATGGAGGGAGGGAACTGGGTGGGAGAGGAGGCAAAGAGAAGAATGAGGATGGCAATCAGCTGTGGGGAGGGGGGATGGGAGAGGCCTGGGAATTAGAATGGAAATTCGAGGGGACATCTCTGGTGACTAGCAGGAGGCCTGGGAAGGGAGAGGACATTGGGAGTCTATGGGGGCAAACCTAGCTGAGATACCTACCAGAGGAGGATATAGAGACTGAAGTAGCCACTTCCCATAGCCAGGCATGATTTCCAGAGGAGGGAAGGGGGACATCAATCCACCCACAAAACCTGCAATTCAAATGTGTCTTGCCTACAAAATGTGCAGGGATAAAAATGCAGCAGAGACTGAGGGAATAGTTAACCAATGAGTGCCCCAAGTTGAGACTTATTTCATGTGAGAGAGTCAACCCTGACACTATTAATGATATTCTGCTATGCTTGCAGACAGCAACCTAGCATAACTGTCTTCCAAGCAGCTTCATTCAGCTGTAGAGGGAGGCAGATGCAGAGACCCACATCAAAACATCAGCTGGAACAGAAAGAGTCTTGTGGAAGAGTGAGCAATAGACCTGAACAAGCCAGAGGGGTCAAGAACATCATAAGAAGACCCACAGAGTCAACTAACCTGGGACCAGAGGGGGCTCACAGAGCCTGGAATACCAACCAGGGAGCATGTAACAGCTGGACCTAGACACTCTATACATTTGTAGCAAATTTTCAGCTTTCTTTTCATGTGGGTCCCCTAATATGTGGAAAGGGAGCTGTCTGTGTGTCTGTCCCCTGCCGTTTGATCCCCTTCTCTCTACTTGAATTGCCTGGTTGGGCCTCAATGGGAAGAGAATGGCTAATCCTGCGTGTACTAAATGTGCCAGGGTGGGATGTTATCCAAGGGGGCTTCCCTTTTCTAAGGAGAAGAGGAAGGGAGAATGGGGTATGACTGGGAAGAGAGAAGGGAGGGGCTGTGCTAGGGGTGTAAAGTGAATTAAAAATATAAAGTAAAAAAAAAAAAAATCATCCCATCCCCCACACCTCAAATCCATGACCAAATTTAAGTGGGCATCCAGATTGGTACTCTTTTTGTGGGGAATTACCATTTTTTGTTCAGAGGTCTGTGTCTTTCTATGATAACCCCTCTACTAGAGTAGTGATCACCGATACATTACACCCTAATATACTTTTGATTGCAGTTAGGGCAGAAGAAAGCAGCCTCTAAAATGCTGATATTGCAGTAGGTGTCCCATTCATTTCAAAGTAATGTTCTATTTGAAAAAAAAATGCTTGAAATGCTTGTTACATTAATATTGCAACCATCAAAATATAGAAAAGGACATAAAAATAGTCATAGCATTTTACTTCTACATCTTTCAGGGATATTTACTGAGAATAAGGATACTATTTACATAGCAAATACAACACACTTATTGTCTTTAACAAGTTTAACACAGATATCACAATGTTTTGACTTAATTTATGATTTATATTCCTTCAGTAACAATGGGCCTGATACCATTGTTTGTTAGAATTTTATCTTCCTAGATGGAGCTACTCTCTGTCCAGTTTTGCATGTGTCAGAGCACGAACAATCTTCAGACTTGAATAGCAACACAGACCTTCTCTGTCATTTGTGACATTAACAGAAGCCTGCACTTTCCTCTCCTCTGCCAAGCAGTACACTTATACTTCTGAACTCTTTCTCTGTTCTCATTATTATACTCAGATATCTTTTCTTGGCTAGAACATCACCTGTATGTCTCAGACTCAGAAACACAAAATAGTCATTTGTCACTTGTGAATGACTTTAATTTTAATCATCAGTTTAGTGTATTTTCTGTTTTCTCTTCTCTGCAATTCTACTATTTCAAACAGCAAGCAACCTATAACAATATTTTATACCATGAAAATATTCTGCTTCTCACTAAACTAAATTTTCCTGGCTTTGTGTCCTAGGAGTAGTTCTTTATTGATTAAACCTACAACCCAATGGTTGAAAAATGATCACTTTTCAACCCCAGCATTCTTTTAATTTACCATTTGACACTTGGGTATCTGCTATAAAAATAAACCTCTGTGGGTGGGTGGCTAAGACAACAGAAACTCACTTTTTCACAATTCCTGAGCCTTGAGAAGTCAAAGACCAAGGTTTATAAGCAATAGCCACACAGCCATCCCTGGTTCTACACTGACCTCTTGTGCAGGAGGTAGATAAGGGAAATGGGTTATTTTTTCTCTTTTAGATACTTCTATGCTACACACCACTCAACCATGAAGAAATCCCTTTTGTTTGCTTTCTCACATGAGACTGTTTTCCAAATGCAGTCACAGTGAACACTTCAACAGCAGTAAGTTCACAGAAAGCAAAGGTTTAAATCTTATCAAAACAAAACTGAAAAGTTTATAATGTTGTTGGGCACAGTTTTGTGCAGTCTAGCTTGTCTTTTGCCTATTTATTTACATTGTGTAGACTTCTAAACTTTATTTTTTCAATACTTTTATTACCAGGTACTTTACCCCATAATATGTGATATGAGATGCAAAGTTTTATTCTAACATTTAAAAAGTGAAAACTTTGAGGAAGAGAGAGAGAGAAGAGAGAGAGAGAGAGAGAGAGAGAGAGAGAGAGAGAGAGGAAAATATCAGGCTCTTTGCTTCCAATGTAAGCAATCTGAATGTCTATTTTAGTCTTTGGATTTGCTTGTTGGGTATTTTATATTTTATTTTGCTTTTTTGTTTTAATATACTCAAAGTTAATTTTTTCTTTGTTGTTAGAAAACATTTTTGTAACTAAATAAGATGTTCCTTTCTTAATTTAATTCTGTAAATCTAATTGTTTCTTTTTCAATTACTGGCTCTTTGTTTGATGCCATTTTTGAGAAAGCTATTGTTGCTGAGAGTCACTTGCTATACCATCTTTCTTGCACAGTTTTCCCAATGTAGTTGGGACTCTTATACAACTGCCCATTTTTAATTCAGAGGAACATACTATAATATCAGGACTAGAAGCCATGTAGCCTATGATGCAAAAAGTTCCACGCTCCTCTTATGACATAGGTAGTGTGCACCAGAAAGTAGAGAGTGGTACCAGAAAACAAATTACAGAAACAAGTTGTAGACCAGATTTTGCCTGTGAGCCTTATTTTTTGTTTATTCTGATTCCTGGTCTGGTCTATTACATTAGTTTGTCTGTTTATTAATTAACCACTACTATAAAGTGTTATTTATAAGTGTTTTGTAGTATATTTTTCTACCTAATAGGGGTAGTCTTTGATCATTGTTATTTGTTTGTTTACTTTGTTTGCTTTCTTGTCTTCTGCATGAATCTTAGCATGGCTTTGTTAAGCTATTGTGTATGAAGGTTCCCAGACAGAAACTATACTGTCAAGATGAAACCTTCTGCAAGACTAACGATGATTGTGACTTTAGAGAAATTCATATTTAATACAATTTGAGCCTAATTACAATTTATCTTGTCTATCATTATCCCTGTAAACTGCCATTTTGTCCACATTGTGCCTAATATTGTATAATTAACAGATCAAACTATTTTCAGATGTATTAACCCTAGTTACCACCAACCAGAACCTTACGACTATCATTAGACAGCATCTGAGACTATGGTTTAGATGCTTCTGCTTTGCTATAGTCACCTACTTAGTATTTCTACTGTGGTCTCCAGAAAATGTCTTGATTTGTGACTTGTTTTGCTACGTTATTATAAAAAGATAAAACAGCTGCTTCCACATTACAACATGGAATTTGGAGTGACTCATATCTCTGTTTCCAGGTCATAGTCACTCATATTTGTCTTTAAACTCTCTCTATTTTCCTTTAAAGCAAGAGCCATGTATTTGTGTTGGTACTACCAAAGAAAAAGAACAGAGTAAAACCACTATAAGCACTACCACCACCAAAAACCCACCCATTGGAAATTTTAGTAGATTGTATTGAATGTACATACAAACTCAGCTTCAATTCTGTCCTGTGGGTTCCCTAAACTTTATCGAAATTTTACTTGGGACTATGTGGTTATGTACTCAGATGGATTAGGGAGGATCTTGTCTCCTTGTGAATTTGCAAATGTTAAACATTGTTACAATTAGTGCTTATATTAATAGGTTTTCTTTTGTGGCATTAAATTATCTGTCCAAAGCAACTTACATAAGGAAGGGTTTATTCTGGCTCATGGTTGGGGGGTACTCTGCATTGTGTCAGGGAAAGCGAGCATCAGAGCTTGGGCAGTGGTCACATTGCATGTACAGTCAGGAAGCAGAGAGAAATAAATACTAGTTTCAGCTCATTTTCCCCATTTTATTCAGCCTGGGACCTTAGTGCATGGAATCGTAGCAACCATACTTGAGGTTAGGATTGCTATCTTAGTTAAACTAATTTTGATAATCCCTTACTAGAATGCCTAGAGATTTATTTCCATGGTAATTCTAAATCCTGTCATTTTGTCAGCAGAGATTGACCATCACAGTATAATGACATGTTCTTTAAGTTCTTGTCATTGTAAGCAATCCTGCTGTCATGTTCACTTAAAAAAAATAACTGTTAGTGGTGAAGCAATTAAGTCCCTAATCCTGGCCCAAGGAGCAAATGAGCTGATCATGTGGGTTCTAGTTCTGTGGGCAGGAGTCTCATACCTAACCCTGAGCACTCAAGCAGAGGATCAGTTTGAGCCTGTTAGGTTTTTACTTAAAAATCAATCTTTTGTTCCATAAAATTCTTCAAATGACTACAAGGGCTACCTGCATTAGACAATATAATATGCTTTCTAATTATACTGATTCAAATGTTCACTTCACATGGGCACAGATATAACACTATTGGGCCAAAAATCAAGTTGATATATAGAGATTCACAGCCAAGTTCATTCCTAACAGTTAGGTCACACTTTTGGACACTTATGCTCTTTCTGGTGCCCATATGATGGTTGCCTCTAATCCTGGCATGGGTGTCTGGCAAGCATATTCTTATATTCCAGTGTCCATGTCCAAAGAGAGGCCACTTGGCTGTCAATGTTTGGATATTTAGTTTGGTCCTCTTGGCAGCTAGCGTGGGAGGTGATCAACCAGGAGTGAGCTTCCCCGATACACTTGAAGAGACAGAGTGGCAATGAATACTTACAGGCATGTGAATATGGGAAGATAAAAAGCATAGTAAGCACTTGTCAAATTGCTTATGCACATTAACCTCTCCCTCCGTACTTTGAGTCCCCAAAAGTTAAAAAAAAAATAATGCCTTATCCATCACTGAATATTTCACATACAACATGCAGAATATTGTCAAATGAGGTGTTTTCATTTAGGAGTAGACAGGGTTCACTCAATTACCTGAAGGTATCTTAACAGGGAAGATTCCCAGCTACCATAGAGAACACCCCTCTCAGCTCAGACATTTAAGTTTCTGGCATTTTTATTCATGGTTATTTCTTCTCTGGGTTCATTTTCTCCTATAATTCTTTGCTTTAATCATCAAGAGTGGCAAATCACAGGTGATAGCTCCCATCATTCTACAGCCCTGGATGTGGACCATTTCTCTCCACACAGAATGTTTCTGTGTTATTTCTGTAAGACCTGGTGACTCTGGTGTATGATGTATTGTGCCATAACTGCTTCTGGAAGCCATATGGAACAGTTCCTTCTAGAGTATAGCTTTCATCCCTACCATCTTCCCTGTTCCTTCTCACAAAACCCAGTTATTCTTCAAGGGAATATAGGTAAAATTCCTGTATTATGAAGTATTTCAGATGTGTACACTGAAGAACTAGAGAGATTTAATGTTAATATTCTTCTGGAAAACTCAGTGAGGTAAAGGTTCTTATCATCCAGTGCCTTTTCTTGGGTCATTCTTTCCATTGGAGATTTTACATTTTACTCAGGTTAAAGAGAAGTACAGTCTCCAATCTTAGCCATATATAGTGTCAAAAGACTATGTCCTGCAAAGATTATGTGGCTTTAAAATGTACCTTAAGGTCCAAAGGAAGAAACTGGTATTTTATTTGAAGACCATTTTCTTCCATGTTAATGCTGGTATTTCTAAAGACACCATTTATTTCTCTGACAACCAAATACCATCAGGCACATCCAAAGGCTTGGTGATTCAGATATATTTGGATATGCCGTATAAATAATAAATAAACATGCCGGCATCTCTGTCCAGTTATATTAATAAAACATTGACTATCTCTCAGTGAGTAGCAGATTTTAAGATGGTTTCCACATGATGTTATTAAAGAAATCTTCTTTCATATTTCAACAAACATTCTTCACCTGTAATTTTAATGAGCAGGAAACTAAAGCCACCCTTCCTTGTCTTAGTTTGTGATGCTGCAATGGGATACTACAGACAGGATAATTTATAAAGAACAGCAATATATTTCTCATGGTTCTTCTTATTGGGATGTCAAAGATCCAGGTGTCATTGGCATGGCTCTCTAATGAGTGCTTCTTTGGGCTTCAAGGACCAATCTTTTTGTCTCCTCCACAGGGAATAAACCCGTTGTCCTCATAGGGAAGAAGAAACTTGAGAGCAAGAAAGAAAGCTCCTTTTAACCTTAAAGTAGTTCTCCTCATGAGAGCTTGTATGATGGCCTTGTACTCTCTTAAAGGCCATTCCTTTTAAGAATGTGCCACTTAAGTTGGAAGTCCATCATTCAAGTCACAGAACTTGAATTGCTGCTATCTTTGGGAGCATTTTAACTTTTTGTGTGCAGGCACCATGGCTAGAGTCTTGGATGTCATTGTGTTTTAATGGAGAATTGCATTACCGTCCAGCAGAGTACCCAAATGTATATTAAAACACAGGCCTCAATAATTTCTCCATGTGGTGTTTGCTGAGTAATACCCAAAAGGACAAGGCACAGGAACATCAAAGAACCTCTCTACATTTTCTTTAAAACTAAGCCAAACATAGAATTTGACACAGACTTGACAGAGTTACAGACCCATAAATGTAGACAAGCTCAGTACTCTCTTAATCCTTAGTTCATGCTGATGACTACAGTTTTGTCCTAAAATCTAAGGCACAAGAGAATGGAAATTATCAGAAAAAAAATCATCTTTCTCTATTTAATATCACATATCAGACCTCTAATAAATATGGCCTAATGAGTGTTTTCTCTTAATGTCACTCTTTAACCTAGAGAGGAGTGAACAAGGGATAGTTTCTTTACCCTAGAGAAGAGCAAACAAGGGATAGTTCTATATTTAGAACCATCACCTTTAAAGCTGGACATGCTGAATTATAAAGAAAAACTTGTAACCTATAAGTAAATATAAAAGATGCTGTTGAGGCTCTGCTCTAACTGTGCTGCTATTAGTTGCTTCTGTGCAAACAAAAAGGGAACATTAAATGATTAGAAACATGGATAAAAATTAGAGTTTCCAAAATAAATGAGTTACAGGAGAGAATACAGGAAATATCAAGCTATAAGCAACCACAAAATAAAAGATGGGAGGGGGCATGTGGGGGAGGATTGAGACTGGGAGGAGGGAGAGTATAATCAGGATATAAAGTGAATGAATAAATAAATAAACGAATAAATAAAAAGGAAAAAAACGAAATGGAACCAAAATAAAAAGAATCACATAGCCAACTCTACTGTTGAGAACTGGTTGTTTACTTAGATTGTGGTATATTCCCCTGTAGAAAGAAGATTAGAAAAAGCACACAGGTATTATTTTTCTCCAATGCTCTCAGTGAGTTCCATTTGGCTTGACTGTCCCATAGGGCATGATTCCCTCTCTTTACTACATACACACACCTCTGGAACAAGTTGTGCTCCCACCCTGTATCTTGGGTCCTTTCTGAGAAGACAGCTTTCAGCAGGATTGTACCTTTTCATTGATTACAACTACAAGGTATATCTTGCAAGGATATTTCTTTTGTAAAATTTATAGGCCTGTAAATAATTATATCCCGTTATCAGGACTCATTTTGACTTCTGCATCTTTCTATGTGTTTGTGTGTTTTCTTTCATGTTTTTTTCTTTTATTGAAAATAATTTCTTTTCTCATACAATATACTCTGTTTGTAGTTTCCCCTCCATCTGCTCCTCCCAGTTTTTTCCCCACTTCCCTTAACCATTTGGATCCCTTCTCTTTCTGTATCCCATTAGACAAGAACAGAATTCCAAGAAATAGCAAATAAATATGACAAAACAAAACATAATAAGATAAAGCAAAATCCATTATATCAGAGTTGGATGAGGCAATTCAACAAAAGGTAAAGAATCCTGAGAGCTGGTATAAGACTCAGAGACTCACTTGTCCTCATATTCAGGAATTCCTTAAAAATAGTAAGCTAAAAGCTATAACACACACACACACACACACACAACACACACACACACACACACACATGCAGAGGACCTGGTATAGATGAGTGTAGGTCCTGTGAGGTCATATGTACCTTGCTTAGTTGATTTAGAGGGCCTGGTTCTCCTGGTGTGCTCCATTTCCACTGGCACTTACATTCTCTTCTTCTTCCATGGGGTTCCCTGAGCTCTGATGGGAGGAATTTGATATAGAGGAATGATACTGATCTAATTAATTGTAATATATGTATATATGTATGTATATGTAATATACCAGTACTGTTTGGTTTTACCCTAGGTCTCTAAGTCACCTTGCCTCTGGAACTTGGTCACTCAAGTAATGTTGTGTCTGAGTTCCATCTCATGGCACTGGACTTAAATTTGACATTGATTGTCTAATTCCAACAAGTTCTGTGCCACCATTGCCCTGGCATATCTTGCAAACATGACAATTTTTAGGTCAATGTTTTGTGGCTGGGTTGGTTTAAGCATTTTTTCTTTTGGTAGCTTCCCACACCATGTTCTAAAGAAATTAGAACATAGGGGTGAAGGCTCTATGTAGGCAGCAGCTGGACTTTTCCATGTTCACTGAATTTTGTGAGTGTTGTCCTCGAGAACGGTGCTCTAGGTCAGGTTGCAGAGAGCAGATGGGAAACAGCATGGGTTGTTTGGGAATTTCCATGTGATTCCCTTGGCTAACAACTCAATTTTATGCAATCCAGTCCTGCTACTGAAAGCTTCCTTGTGTGAGGAGAGATGGCCAGTAGAGACTCCATATCAGCATTATTAGGAGATTTCATTAGGATCACCTTCATATATTTTCAGAATTTTCAATCCACTAGGTTTCCATATGCCTCAAAAGACTCTCAATTTCAGACGTCTCTCCCTGTACACTCTTTCTCTTTCTTATCATCCCTTCCCTTCCTGAGATGATCCTCCCTTTCTCCTCCCCCATCCACCTCCCCGTTTACCAGAAAATCTATTCTATTTCTCTGTCCCAGAGAGATCCATATGTTCACCCTAGATGCTTCTATAGCTAACCTTTTTGGGTCTACAGACTGTAACTTGGTTATCACATACTTAATGGCTAATACCCACATCTAAGTAAATACATAGATCTTCATCTTTCTGGATGTGGGTTGCTTCACTCAGGATGATTTTCTTTTCTAGTTCCAACTATTTGCCTGCAAATTTCATGATGTCATTTTTTAACAGTTGAATAATATTCCATTGTGTAAATGTAGCACATCTTATTTATCCATTCTTTGATTGTGGGATATCTAGGTTGTTTCTAGTCTCTAGTTATTATGAAGACTGCTACAATGAACATGGTTGAGTATGTGTCCTAGAGATAAGATGGAGTGTCCTTTGGGTCTATCCTGGATATATCTTGAGATTGATTGATTCCCAACTTTCTGAGAAAATGCCATCCTGTTTTTGATGGTTGTAAAGTTTTCCACTTCCATCATTGATTGTCGACTGTTCTAGTCGCTCCACCTCCTCGTGAGCATGAGCTGTCATTTGTGATTTTGATTTTAACCATCTGACAGGTGTAAGATAGAATCTCAGTGTAGTTTTGATTTACACTGCCATGATGGTTAAGGATGTTGAACATTTTATTAAAAAGCATTTCTCAGATATTTGAGTTTTCTCTATTGAAATTTCTGTAGTTAGATCTGCACCTCATTTTTAAACTGGATTATTTGTGGGATTTGGTATATAGTCTCTTAAAAATTTTAATATATTTTGAATATTAGTCTATCAGATGTGGAGTTGTTAAAACACTTTGTCATTCTGTAGGCTGTTTCTTTGTCAGATTAATGGTGTCTTTTTATTTACAGAAGCTTTCAGTTTCATGAGATCCCATTTGTTAATTATCTTAGTGCCTGCACTATTGATGTCCAATTCAGAAAGTCCTTTCCTGTGCCAGAACATTTAAGGCTATTCCTGATTTCCAACTCTGTTCCATTCAGTATCTGATTTTGTGTTGAGCTCTTTGATCAACTTGGACTTGAGTTTAGTACAGGTGATAAGTATAAATATATTTTTATTTTTCTACATGCAGTTATACCAGCACCATTTGCTGAAGATGCTGTCTGTTTCCAGTATGTATTTCTTACTTTATAAAAAAATCAAGTGTCCCCCATATGTGTGTGGATTAATGTACAGGTCTTCAATTCAATTCCATTGATTAGCATGTCTGTATTATACAAATACCAGTTATTACTATATTGATTATTAGTATTCTTGCTTTTTACTATAGTATAATGTTATTACTATATTGTTATTACTACAGTTCTATAATATAACTTGAGGTTAGCAGTGATGAGACTATTAGTAGATCTTTTATTGTTCAGGGTTGTTTTACCTATCCTGATTTTGTTGTTTTGTTTGTTTCCATATAAAGTTGATAATTGTTCCTTTAATGTCTTTGAGAAATTATGTTAGAAGCTTGATGGGGAATTCCTTGAATTTGTGGATTGCTTTTGATAGAGTGGCCATTTTTAGTATGTTAATCTACTGATCTATGAGGATGAGAGATATTTCAGTCTTCTGATATCTTATTCAATTTCTTTCTTCAAAGACTTGATTTTTATCACACATTCTTTTGCTTCTTTTTTGGCTTTTTTTATTTTTGTGAGTTAATATTGTGTCTAGCTACTTTTCTGAAAGGGTTTATCACCCTGGTACAATTTTTTATGTACAGATAATATCTTCAAATAATGATATTTTAACTTCTTCCTTTCTAATTTGTGCTGCTTTTATTTCCTTCAGTTGCCTTGATGCTCTCGCTAAGACTTCAAGTATTATATTGATTAGATATGGAGACAGAGAGCAACCTTGTTCCTGATTTTGGTGGAATTGTTTTGAGTTTTTTTTCTCCATTTAATTTGATGTTGACTATAGGTATACTGTAAATTGTCTTTATTATGTCTTGCTATGTCCCTTGTATCTATAATCTCTCCAGTACTTTTATCATGAGGAGGTATTAGATTTTGTCAAAGGCCTTTTCTGTATCCAATGAGATGATCATGTAGGGTTTTTTTCTTCCAGTTTGTTTTCATGCTGGATTATTACATTTATCATTGTGCATCTGTTGAATCATCCCTGCATCTATGTGATGAAGCATAGTTGGTCATGGTAGATGGTCTTTTGGATTTGGTTGCCAAGTATTTTAATGAGTATTTTACATCTATATTCATAAAAAAAATGTTCTGCAATTATATTTCTTTGTTGAATCTGTATTTGGATGAGTATCAGGGTAAATATGGCCTGATAAAATGAATTGAATGGCTGCTTCTATTTCACTGTGGGTTATAGGTCTACTTAAATTGTTTTTTTGATTATGATTTAACTTTGGTAAGTGATACATATCAAGAAAATTATTCATTTCTTTTAGACTTTTCAATTTTGTGGAGTACTAGACTTTTAAAGGATATTCCTGTGTTTTCTGGATTTCCTTTGTGTCTGTTGTTATATCCTTTTTTTCATTTCTGTTTTTTTTTTTTAATTTGGATCTTCTATCTCTTTTAATTAGTTTTATTATTTTTTCTACTTTGTTCATTTTCTCAAAAAAATCAGCTCTTTGTTTCATTGATTCCTTGTATTACTTTCTTTGTTTCTATTTTATTGATTTCAACCCTGAGTTTTTATTATTTTCTATTCCTCTTGGATGTAGTTTCCTTTTGTTCTAAAGCCCTCAGGTGTGCTGTTAAGTTAGTAGTATGAGATTTTTCTAGTTTTTTGGGTTTTGTTTAGTTTGTTTTAATATAGGCACTTATTGCTATGATCTTGCCTTTTAAAACCATGTGTGTTATGTCCCAGTAGGTTTTGGCATGCTGTGATTTCATTTTAATTAAATTCTAGAAATCTTTAATTTCTTTCTCTATTTCTGTGTTGACCCATTTTTCATTCAGGAGAGAGTAGATCAGTTTTTATGAATTTGTATGCTTTTTTTTCTGTTGTTGTTGATATTTAAATTTATTCAAGATGGTCTGATAGGATTCAGGGAGATTTATAATTTTCTTGAGTTTGTTGAAATTTGCTTTGTGTCTGAGAATATGGTCAATGTTGGAGAAAGTTTTATGAGGTTCAGAGGAGAAAGTATTTTTTTGTGTTTAAATAAAATGATCTATAAATATCTAGTTGGTTCATGTGGTTCACAATTTCTATTAGCTCCAATATTTCATTAATTTTTGACTGGATGATCTGTTTACTGGTAAGAGTGGGGTATTGAAGTCTCCTATTATAAGTATGTGAAGGTCAATGTGATTTAAGCTATAGTAGTGTTTTGTTTTGTTTTGTTTTGTTTTGTTTTGTTTTGAGACTTGGGTGCCCTTGTGTTTGGGAACATAGCTATTAAGAAGTGAAATGTCATTTTAATGGATTTTTCCTTTGATGAGTATGTAGTGTCCTTTCCTCTTTTGATTAGTTCTGGTTTTGAGTTGATTTTGTTAGATATTAGAATAGCTACACCATCCTGGTTCTTAGGTCTGTTTGCTTAAAGTATCTTTTTCCAACATTTTAACCTGGAGGTAGTGTCTATCCTTGATGCTGAAGTGTATTTTTGGATGCAGCAGAAGGATGAGTCCTATTTTAGCATCTGTTCTCTTAGTGTCAGTTTATTGGGGAAGTAAAACCATTGGTATTGAAAGATATAAATGATTTCTGTTATTTTCGTCTTTTTTGATGTTATTATTGTTATTGTTTTTGTTGGTGGTGGTTATAGTGTGAGGTGTGTGTGTGTGTGTGTGTTGTATATATGAGCTAGAGAAGGAGAGAGAGAGAAAGAGAGGGAGAGATAAAGAGAGAGGCGAGGGATTGCTTCTCTGGGAGTATTTATCTGGGATTTCATGGGTGTTGTTAACCTTATTAAGTTGGAGTTTTTCTTTAGCACCTTCTGTAGGTGTACATAGATATTATTTAAATATGGCTTTACCAGCAGATATCTTATCTTCTCTATCTATGGTGATTGAAATTTTTGTTGGATATAATACTATGGGCAGGTATCTGTGGTTTCTCCGAGTTTGTAGCACATTTGTGTAGGCCTTTCTGACATTCACAGTCCCTGTTGTGTCTATTACAAGTCAGGTGTAATTATAATAAATCTGTTTTTATATGTTACTTCATTATTTTCCCTTGCAGCTTTTAATATTCCTTCTTTGTTCTGTGTATTTAATGTTTATTATGTGATAGAGGGAACTTTCTTTTTCTGGTTCAATTTATTTTGTGTTCTCTATGCCTCTTATACTATATTATATTATAGGCATCTTCAGCTTTAGGTTAAAAAAATTTTTATTTTAAGATTTTGTTAAAATCATTTTCTAAGTCTTTGAGCTGGGATTCTTATCTTTATTCTATTCTATTTCTACTGTTTTTAGATTTGAGCTTTCGTAGTATTCCAGATTTCATGGATGTTTTATGTTAGGAGTCTTTTAGATTTAATATTTTCTTTGAGTGGGGTATCCAGTTCTTCTATCATATCTTCAACACCTGAGATTCTCTCTTCCGTATCTTTTATTCTGTTAGTAAAGTTTGTCTCTGTGGTTTCTGTTTGAATTCCTTAATTTTTTATTTCCAGAATTTTCTAAGTTTGCTTTCTTCATTGACTATTTTCTTCTTCAGGTCTTGAAGAGCTTTATTTGCTTACTTCCACTGTTTGTATTTTCCTGTGTTTCTTTAAGAGTTTTATTCATTTCCTCTGCTTGCTTGTTTGTGTTTTCCTGCATTTCTTTAAGGAATTATTCATTTATTCCTTAAGGGCCTGTATGATCTTCATATTGTTTGTTTTGAGGTCTTTTTCTTGTGTTTCAGCTGTTTTGGATTATTCAGGTCTGCTGTGGTAGCATATTTGGACTCTGTTGGAGACATCTTGCCCTGGCTCTTACTGATTTCATTTTTATGATAGTGTGTAGGCTTCTGGGTAGGAGATTATTATAGGTCTTGGTGTTGATTTCTGGATTTGTCTTTGTTGGAGGGGGTTATCTGTTTCTTAGTTTCTGTTTTCTCTCTAGGTTTTCAGAGACTAAGATAGATGTGTGTGACCTGTTTTCCTACCCTGGTCAGATGGTGTGATCTGATTGCCTGCTGGTATTGGAGACTGGGATAAATCCATTGGGGATGGGTTTAAAGAGGAACTCAACAAATAGCCTGCCCTGCATGACACCTTGGTTATCCGTTTTGTTTCCATTGTTCAGCAAACATGGTCAAAAAGTAAAGCTTGGTTAGCTGTGGTTATCAGATTAGGAGGGATTACAATTGGAGGCCAGTAGGCAAAAATATGACAAAGATGATAGAAAAAAGTCCTTGAAAGCAATGATTTACAGAGGCAATCAGTTGATGCTCTAATACAATCTGGGTTAGGTCTGAGTGAATCAACATCTTGATTTTTATCTCTATTTTCTGCCCCAGGAATTCCCTCAACAATATGAAGGCTTTCATTAGCTATAAAAATTTCTCTTTATTCCTGTTTACTCATATTTTTCCTTAGAGTCCATAGATTTTAGCTTCTCAGCCAGTAGTACTTGAATCCATTAACAAGCAAAAATTTCAGAAAACTGGGTGGACTTAGCATGTATAAGATTAAGCAAGGCCACACAATTGCAGGAAGAAAAAAATATTATCCCTCATATGTATATTACAGTCAATGATACATGTATATCTCCATTGAGGATGGGTTCCAAGAGGAACACAACAGTAGCCTGTCCTTGCACATATATAGTGTAACAAGTAGAAAAGAAAACAAGAAAAGTTAAAGATTAGGGGATAAGAAAGGACTGACTGAATACAGGCAATAAGCAAGAGGTATGAAAGAAAATTAAAAAGCTGTTTTTCTACTTCTTACTCTGTTGTGGATTTTCCATTTATGGTGGTAGATAAATATACAAAACATATTCTAAAGTGGGAGTATAAAACCCTTATGAAACTCCACAGCTTCTGTTTAGAATGGTTTCTCTAAACATAAAGAAGCTCACTGAAGTGTATAGTCAGGATATTTCAGATAATTGCAGAGAAATAAAAAGACAGATTTAATTCAATATTTTGTGTTCTTAAACCACATGTATAAAAAGAGATTTCAGAATGGGAACATACAGAGAGCTATACTGATTAATTTCATGGCAACATGATACAAGCTAGAGTCATTTTAGAGGAGGGAACCCAAACTGAGAAAATATTGCCACCAGATTAGCCTGGGTGCACACTTGTGGAACATTTTCTTGATAATTAATGTGAACTCAGACCTCTGTGGGTCTTGTGGTTCTGGATGCTATAAGAACACAAGTTAAGCAAACCTTGAGGAAGCCCATAAGTAGCACTCCTTTATGGCCTCTACTTTAGTTCCTGCTTCCAGGTTCCTTCCTGTCTTGAGTACCTGCCCTGACTTCCTTCAGTGATGGACTATAACTTGGAAGTATGCAATAAACACTGTTTTTGGTCCTGGTAGTTTGTGTTAGAGTAGTAGAAACTCTTATCAAGAGTAGGGTTATATTGATTTCTCTGGTTCAAAGTATTTTATAAAGGTCGGAGAACATATACTTAAATCACCAACAATGGCATGTGATATCAGCATGTCCTCTTTTCCTGTATCCATATCCCTTTCCCCTGGGTGGAGACTCTACAGAGAGGGGTTCTATCGATAAGGTCTTATTACCCAGTTGGTTCTTGACTTGTAAATAAAGAAGACTGGGTGCCAATGGCTGAATGGAAGGTACAAATGGGACTTCCAGATCCAAGAGAAAAAGGAGACACAGGGAAAGAGAAAGGGATATTTCTGCCATGTTTTGGAATGAGAAGAAAGCAGTAATCATGTAAGGGCTTGGAGCAGCTAGCTCTGCTACAGGCAGGGGCCAAAGATGTTGGTGAGGAGTAGTTGAGGTAACCACTAAGTTTAGGGTGAAGGGAGAGACTGAGATAATAAATAGATAAGGGCATACATTTCCAATTAAGAGGTATGTGTGCCCAGCAATTGTGCCTAGAGGCAAGTTCTAAAGGTAGTGGAGCAGTGTGTGTCTTTTATCTGTGGATTCAAGGGTCTCAGGAGTGGGATGGTAACTCAGCCCCTCCAAGAGCAAAGGCAGGTAGGAAAGAAAAGCCAGGTCAGTGCTGGTGGCCCTGGGTTAAGGCAGAGCATGGTTTTAAAACTATATGCAACAGGAGACTCCTGAGACCCTAGAAACTAGAGACTACTAGGTTAACATAAACAAAATTAAATTAGCCATTGGTGCTCTTGCTGCACATAGACTGGGGAGCCATGGCTTGCTAAGGGTAGAGAACTGAAAGGGTTTGTGGCCCCATGGGGAGAGCAACAATACCAACCAACCAGAGCTCCAGGGTTTAAACCACCAGCCTGGGAGTACATAAGGAGGGACCCATGGCTCCGGCTGTGTATGTAGGAGAGGATGGCTTGTTGGGCATAGGTGGGAGAGGAGGTCCTTGGTCCAGTGAAGGCTGGATGCCCCAGTGTGAGGGAATTCGAGGGTGAGGATATGGGAGTGGGCAGGTGGGTTGGGGCTCATCCTCATAGGGGTTCCTGGGTAGGGGGGATATGGGGAAAGGGTATCACATCTGAAATGTAAATAAAATATCCAATTAAAAAAAAGGGTTAGAGAACTGAGTTAGCCAATCTGTGCAGTCATATATACCCATGTTTCTTACTCTGCAAACATCCTTGAAAAATCTATCACACTTTTGACTTAAATATTCTTCAATAATGACTATAGCTGAGCACTCTCCTCTGCTTTCACAACAGTTACTCAGGGGAAGAGAAGAAAGAGTAAAGGAACTTATAGCTGGAGGGAACATACTGGGAGAACCTTCTCCACACTTCTTATACCACATGTCTCTTTGTACAAATGACTACTGGGTGATATTTCAGGATCCCAGTTACACTTAAAGTTCTTTGAAAAGGAAACACAAAACTTTGGCAACTCCAATAGGAAAAAAATCTCTCTTTTTAAAAAATTCATTCAAATTGCCTCTCTCAGGTTTTTTTCAAAGTGTTTGTCAGTGTGGACTGGAAGAGCACTACATGCTGTTTTGTTCCTAAACTAAGCAATGCTAATAAAAAGACACAGTATATAGATGTTGCTATAGCAATGGACCGGAGCACCTTAGTCTAAATCACCTGCCCATCACTGTTTATGATTTAACTGCAGGGGAGGAGCCAACAATAAGATTGTTTGCTTTTGCCCAAGTACCCTTCCCAAGTCTCATACACCCACATTGATGGGCTGAAGGTGACTTTTGTGGTGCAAATCAGCACAATGAATGCCCATTTGAAAAGAGAACCAGATGGAACTCTCTGTTTCAGCAACTGAAAGATGCCTTTCAGAACACTGCCTTAGCAAAGGGAAACATCCTGTATTTTCAAGATATCAGGAATTCTACTTCTAATCAGTGTAGCCCGGTGACCTTATTTCTGAGCGACATAGTCCTTTCTCTTCTAGGAGGTCATGATCGAATGTGAAATCACATTGTGGCATCATAACTTCCAGTACCTCAGAATGTACTCATATTTGGAGATGAGATGTATAAGGAGATAATTAATTGAAAAGATTCACAGAGGGAAAGAACTGTGAAGATGCAGGAAGGACTTGGCTAGCCTGGCCTTGCCTTCACCTCAGGCTGCCAGCCTCCAGACCCAAGAGTCAATGAAAGTCTATTGGTTAAGCGGCCCGGTCTCTAGTAATTTATCACATTATTTCCATGTTAATGTCCTGAAGAATTGATTAATTCCAACTTGTGTTGTTGTGTCTTCTTCATTTATACAGTTCCTCATATTTTCATTTAAACAAATGTAGATTGTATTAAAATTGATGACTAGCACTGACGAAACAATTTAATAATATTTTAAGGACCTCAGAACATAGACTAAAGGTGCCAAGACCTGAATTATGAAAAAGTATTAATATGATGAAAAATTATGAAACAATATCGTATCAAAAAAGTAAAGAAAATGACAGATTTTACAGGGCAGTTCAGAATCTCCTCTGAGACTTCAGATACAGAGCTCCATTGCAGGCAGGAGTCACCTTGAACTCCCATGAAGTCACCTCATTTTATGGAATCAAGAAAAGAGACTTGAATGCCATAGGATAAAATGTTCTGACCATAAGTTGGGAGAGTAGGAGTCAGGCTACTTAAAAGTTCATCCTCTGGACATTTTTTTTGTTTTGTTTTGTTTTCTGAATGCCATTTTCTTCTTTGTAGAATGCAATGATAATGGTGAAATAAGATGATGTCTTGGGACCTTGTTACTTTGAAGTTGCCTAATTTAGCAACCTGACAAATGTCTCAATATACTGACAATTAAACCTGTACTTACCTACATGAAATGGCACATATGTGACTTCAGCAAGCATAGAATCTCCCAAGTCAAATCTTTAGATATGGTATAGTGAATAACTGTACAAACAAATTGGGGAAATACTAGTTTTACATTCTAAAATTCACCTAGGAACTTGATAAAACATGAATGATCAAAACAACTAGAACCAAGCTATTGTATTTTGTTTTCTATCATCATAAGAAGTGACTCTTATTTGAAAGGCTGAGAAAAAAATTATTCTCAGCACCATCAAAGCTCCTCTAAAACATGCAGGTTAATTTGAAGAGTTGTGGATTAACAGCTTTGTCAGAGGAAATTTCCAGGCAGCCTAGTATCGACTGTGTTGCTTGGTTATTAGAGGCCATGCTTAAGCAGATCTACAATGAAAAGCAGTAGCTAAGCACGGAAAGCACCACAAGGTACAGTCTGGGGAGGAAAAGAGCACCAGAAAGTTTATTAGAGCTAAATCCTGTATTCACATCAACAAACAAATTAAAGAAAAGCTTGATGCTAAGTGGAATAATGGGAGAGGAGACCTCAGGACAAGACCACACCCACCTTAGTTTCCATCTTGTGAAAAGGAGTTAAAGAAAAATTTAAGGCTTGGTGTGCTTTAATCTCAGTAGAAAGATCTCTGAGTTTGAGCCCAGCCTGGAATATATAGATTGAGTTTCAAGACAGCAAAGCTTATGCAGTGAAGGAAACAATGAAAAACAGAAAGCTGGTGAAATATTTGAACAAGGGGCCATGTTCCAGCCCCGGCATACAACAGAGTTTGACAGCTGCGGCAACATGGTTCTGGCTTTAGAGTCATGGATACAAGAAAGGGCTTCAGAATCTTCTTTCATGAGTAAGGAAAGCTGCTGAACCATATATATGACAGGGATGTCCTTGCATGGAGGCCCAGAGAGGCCATTGTGTGAAGCTCTGAAGGTGAAATTTGGATTACCTTGAGACTCTAAGATGTTGGAGATGCCAGACCCATGGAATACCTGATAAGGAGAGCTGTTAACAGTGAGTGGAACCAGCCTGAGAAAGAAGTGTGTTGCAGTCAACACAGCTGAAAGGAGTTGGAGATCTGAAGAGGCTTTTACATCAAACATAGAGATGCAGAGTTTGGAGTTTGTCCAGCTGGTGGTTTTGATCTTCCTTGGTCCAGTATCTCCTCATTATGCTCCCTTCCCTATGTTTTGGAATGGTAACTTGTATCCTGTGCCATGATGGGAGGGAAGTATATGATCTGCTTTTCATTTTGATTTTGCAGGAGATTACAGTTAAGAGATTGTGTGAGTCTAAGAGACTTTAAACTTTGGACTTTTTAACTGTGCAGATACTATGATAGATTATGGGACTTTTGAAATTGTACTAAATGCATTTTGCATTATGATACGGCTATGGGCATAAGGCAGGCAGAGGTGGAATCTGGTGGTTGAATGGAAATAGCCCCTGTAGGACCACAGGGAGTGGCACTATTAGGAGGAGGTTTGGGTTTTGTTGGTATAGGGGTTGCCTTTGAGCTTTCAGATGCTCATGCTATGCCCAGTGTCACTCTCTCTTTGTGTTGCTTCCCAATCTGGGTGTACAACGTTCCCTTTCTTTTCCAGCACCATGACTGCCTGCATCCCAACATGCTTCCCACCATGATGATAATGGACTAAACCTCTGAATCTGTAATCCAACCTTAATTAAAGGTTTTCCTTTATAGGAGTTGCTGTGGTTATAGTGTTTCTTCACATAATACAAATCCAGGACCAACACTCAGGATCAGCATAGGACCCCCTGAATAAATACTAAGAATGAGCCTTGACACAAAACACAGAGAGAAGCTTCATGTGTCCTAGCTGCCTGTGAAGAAGACTTGGATTTCCAATGGCTTATTCCATGACTACAATGTGCCACTCTGTAAACCACCGAAGGGGGATATGTACCTTACACTGTGGGTAAGCACACAGGTTACTTAATCATGGTCCATTTCGTGGTCATTGGAATTAAAGTTGTCATCAGAGCACCTTCCAATTGAGTTAAATCACTAAGTGCATGTTTAGGGGCCACTCTGTGCTGTTCACCATAGTAGAACTTAAGCACACAAAGATTAGACTTAGGGCTTTTAAGCTGTCACTGTAATTATTACTGTTGCATAGAAAAGTGCCTATTTCTTATGTCTGCATTTTGTAATTAAGCAAATTTATATAATCAAATACAATAAGTTTGTGCTTGTTGTGTTTATTTTCCTGGGTCATCATAATCGACCATAAATTATTGGCAGAAAATTAAGAGTACAACATTTAGAAAGACCAGGAAATGTAAATTTGCTTTTATTTTTCTCATATTTCATTTCATTGTTTTTGTTCCTACCTTGTACAGGCCTTGTGAAGGAATAGGAAATAACCAGAATTGCAGGGATGATTACTGCAGTTTTTTCCTTTGTGAAAACTCTTCTAGGATGAAAACAAAGAAACAAGCACCTGTATCTGCCATAGTCCAGTTGGATCCATGAGTATCTGCTGCTTGTATCTCTTTCTGGAAGTTTGTTTTGATCTACATGTGATCTTTTTAGAGAATGTTCTTTAATAGAAGAGCATTTTCCACCTTGACCTGAAAAAAAATTGATGGTGTTAATCTATATTAGTTGTCTTGTAGATTTATTTTCTAATACACTAAAATCATTTTATTAGATTATCTAGACCATAATATAATATAAAATTCAACTTATTACAATTTTTTTCTTAATTTAGTATGGATACTAAATTTCTGCATGTCCTTGTTTAGTATCTATTAATTTGATTAACATTCAGGATTTTTACATTTGACCTACTGGTGGGATTTGTTAGGGAAATGGATGTCTTACTCTTTTAATCATATTTCTGTTACCCAACAGAGTTCTCTTTCTTTTTGCATAAGCTGGATCTAATGCAGGAGTATTTTATGGTATCTTTTGTATCTTGACAATATTTTCTTGGTTTCAAATCTGAGTTATCTTATAGCTGCAATATGAAGGTATATTCTCTTGTGCTCTGTAACTGTTAAATGTCATAGCATGATAATACAATCCTTAAAATTCTAGGTCTACTTGTAGATGTTTATTTAAAATAAAAAAAAAAAACTAGTCATTGAAAGCTTTTTAAAGCTTTCTTTACTGATATATTTCCTGGTGAAGGTTTTGTTCTGTTTGTTGAGTCACTTCTTCTTAACCAGTTTCGTTTCCAGAAGCTTTAGCATAGAATCAGTGTATGAGACTTAATTGCCCTCCATTCTTGGATTTATCAACTTTCTCCTTTTTTCAAAAACAAAAAAACCTACTGTTATTTTCTTTCAATTGTTATGGCATAATGTTCTTTTACAAAAAAAAAAGATTGATGAATTACTTCTGGTTTGTTTAGGATGAGAGTACTAGGCATATACAGAATTTGGAAGATCCTAGCCTGTCTTCATGTCTTGCTATATCTCTTATATAAAAGTTCATGTAATTATTTTGAATGTTTTAAGAATATGTTTTCAGAGATAAATATATAATTAGTGGTTGCCATGGGCAAAGGTTGTATATTAGGACAAATGTGAGCTATAAAAAAAATGTATTGATATCTGCGGTGGGCTACAAAATTTATAAGCCTTTTTCATATAAATATTAGCATCCTAATCCACCATAATAGCTTGCATGTATGTATAAGCTCTGACATACATCTTAAAATAAATATGTAATTTTTCTTTAAAAGGAAAATAATAGACAATCTTTGCTTTGCATTTTAAGCACCTACAGATTTTCCACTCATATAACAAACATTAATTCAACAGCAAGATCAAAGCATACATCTTTCTTTTCAGAATATTTCTGAATTGTGCTAAAATTTATAACTCAAGATTTATTATTTATTATTTATTTATTTATTTATTTATTTATTTATTGGTGAGAAGCGCACAGGGAGATTGATGGTAAAAGTTTATTACCATTTTAAGGAGTACTATATTACAGAAGTGAATCTGCTACAAACAGATCTAGTGCCATTAGTCGCTCTTGACTCAAATATTTAGAAGGTTCTTACCAACAGCATGGTACACTGAAGCTGCACCTCATGGGCTCTCCACACACCACAAAGGATGATGAGGCCATCTGGTGAAGTCAGACTCTTCTTCCGTAGCAGAAAATGTCACTCAAATTCAACATAGCTGGAGAGTGTATTACAGCACCCAGTGCCCACGTTTTAGCTGCACCAGGAACTGCTTCTAACTGTAGGAAGTCTGCTTGCCATTCTCTGCTTTATGATTACAAATTGTAGGAAAACTCTCCTGCCCCTGATTTTCCCTTTAGTTCTTCCACAAAATGAGTTCTGATGTTAAGTTGCAAGTGACATTTTAGAGATGATGCAATAAGCCTACCCTGTTAAGCAAGTGTGCATATTAGATAATATTCCCGACAGCCGCAGGGCAAGCTAATCCTTTTATTCTTGCCCATTGCATTAACCAATGAACACTGGAGAGCAGGTGGGTTCAGAGATTTTGGTAAAAATTAAAGATTTATATTAAGATTTAAATGATATTTAAAGATGTTTTTATTGTTACTTAGCAATGTGTCTTTCTAATTTCTCTACTTCATACATTGCCTATCATTCATGAATGCAAATTCTTATAGAATGCAAGTAGATGTAAGCTTTAAACAATCACAAGTCGAGAAGATATTAAGTTCACCCAAACAATTCACAATTGAGCAAGTTGTTCACCCATATACTCACTTCTCCTGATCTAATGGATCTAGAAACATATCTACCTCATTCTTTAGAAATATGAATAAACTTTCAATCCACATGATAACTAATCCTATTTCTCAGATATCCAAAGATTTAAGTACCTTGTCTTCTACCACTATATTCTAAGTCCTTGTCATTCAAGCTCACAATCCTAAAAGACTTTCAACATCTATCCTGTACTATCATCTACGAGCATATTGCCATCAATATAGGTCACCAAGAGCTAATACTTTCTTCAACTGAGTATCATGTGCCAGAAGGCGAAAAAGATGCACTCAAGAGGTGAGATTTCGTAAACATAATATACGTCAGCTGTCCCAGTTTCAAGATGGATTGCTTCTCACATTCCATCAGTCCCATGTTTACCTGGAATTCTTGTGACTTAAGAACATATGTTAGGAATTTGAGAGCTTATAATTCAGTTGTTCACATTCCATGTACCTACAATTTCAAGTCAACGTGAGACTTCTTCATTTTTCCACAGTCCATTGTTACCTGAATGTTATTTAGACTACCTTCTAAAATTAATAGGGTTCGGCTCGAGCATCCAATCTTGAGAAATCATATGCTGCTATCATTGATCTTAGAGTTGGACAATACAATATTCTACCAATTTGATTAATTTTGATTAATCTGTATTAACATGATGCTTCCACAGAAATCAAAATGAAACCCTACACTGATGTAATCAAGCTCAATTCTAATGCTTATAGACTGCCTGTACATGGTATCTCTTCACACAATAAACCCAATTCAGATCTCGGTCTACAGGTAAACATCCAACATAAATTTAGATTTTCATACTTTTCAAACTGCACTTTGTGCTGCTATGAATGCTATATAATACAGTCTTCTGATGGCTCTAGATGACCCCTGTGAAAAGGTCTCCAACAGGGTCATGACCAATATCCTGAGAACCGCTTCTCTAAGGTTTAGGACTCACAAGTGAAGAAGACTTCATGTTGTCTATGTTAGATTGACTTAATTCATTCAATGTGATTATCCCCAATTGCATTCATTTTTCTTCAAATGATATAACTTGATTCTTTACAGTTAAAATTCACACATACACACACACACACACACACACACACACACACATATATATATGATCTCATTTCAATACATTCTTCTATTCTATTGTTAAACACCTAGGCTTATTTCATAACCTAGCTATCGTGAATCAAGCCACAGAAAATGTTGATGTGCATGTTTTCTGTGGTATGCTGCCCACGAGAATTATACCTAGATCATCTAGTAAGTCTGTATTTAGGTTTTTGAGAAGTCTTTACATTTCTTTCCATAGTGGCTGTGATAGTTGACATTTCCTCCAGCAGTGTACAAAAGATTCTTTGGTTTATGTCCTAGTCACTGTTTGTTGGCAATCGTTCTATGGATGGGTGTATTTCTGACTAGAGTGAGAGGGAATCTGGATTTAACTCTCACTTGCATGTCTATGGTTGTTGTAATAAATATTTTTAAAATGTTAATGGGAGCTTTCTACCCTACTTTTGTTCACTCAATTCCCAGATAAAAGATACTCAACTTTTATATTTATAATAAGTCTAAATCAGTACTAAAGCTGGGCAGATATCTACTGTCTATGCTGTTATCTACTACCCTATCAATAATTCTGAGTTATAACTTGATATGTTTCATCTCTGCTCTTAATGCCAATTTGACTGGCCCTAATGGCCATGTTTTTATGACTTGCTTATCCTGTGACATATTCTCTTCTCTTCATCTCTCCTTCTTATAGTCTCCCCTCAGACCTCAAGCCCAGTAACCTAAACTCTGCCTATTTCTCTTCTGCCTATCTATAAGCTGTAGGTATTTTTATTTACCAGTCAGGGATAACTGGGGGTGGGGCGCAAGGTTACATAGCATCATGTGTCACATGTAGATTTGCTCATTCATGAGGCAATCAGGGCTTGGGAGCCAGTATTTAGCAGTACAACACATAGCAAAAGACCAAACCTCAACATATGGTATCTGAAGATGCATTTTTATGTATGTTTGTTGGCAATTTTAAAAAATCTTTTAAGAAGTATCTGTTCATTATTAATCATCTGTCAGATATATAGCTAGCAAATGTTTTCTCCCTTTCTTTAGCTTCTTTCTTCACTTGATTGTTTCCTTTCCCATGCAGATGGTTTTCCGTTTCAGGAATCCCATATGTCAAATATTGGCACTAAGCAAATAGAGTCCTACCCTGAATGTACTTTCCTCTGCTGAAGTGTTTTATGTCTTTAATCTTCTATCAGTTTTAGAGTTTCAGACTTTACACTATTGTTGATTTATTTGGCAATGGTTTTGAACACAGTGAGAGATGTGCATTACATTTTATTCTTCAATGTGTTGATATCAATTCCCTACCACCATTATTAAAGACAGACATTGTATTTTCTCCAATGTACATTTTTGGTATCTTTGTATCATCAGAAAAACTGCCCCTGTGTATTCTTCTATCTGAATCTTTTATTCTGTTACATTGATCTATATTTCTATTTTTATGCCAGCACAATGATGATTTTATTACTATGTCTCTAAAGTACAATTTGTAAAAAGATAGTCGATTATTTTAACTCTCCATTGTCTTAGATGCATCATATAAAATTTAAAACTAAAATAATTTCTGTGAAAAACAATGCTGCTACATTGGACCTGTAGGTTGCTTTAATACTCTGATGGCTAATTTTGTTTTTCAAACTGATATACTTCTGAAGAGGATGTTTCACTTGAAAAATGGCCTGGAAAAGACTGGCTGGTGGGAATCTTTGTTGGATATTTTTTGAATTGCTGATGTAGGAGAACCAAGCTTACCATGGGAAGGTAGGCAGCGGCTGAAGCTGGATATGAAAGTTGTTTAACCACGATCCTGAAAGCAAGCCAGTAAGTAGTTCCTGCTTGGGCTTTCCACAACGATGGACTCTGTACCCTGTAGGTTAAATAAACTCTTTCTAGTTCAAATTGGTTTTGGTCAGTGTTTTATCCCAACAATAAAAAGCAAATAGGGTAGACAGTATACCTATTTTCACAATGCTAATGCTACCAACATACAAGCACTGAAAGACTTTCTATATTCTAGCATGTATTCAATGGGTTTCTTCTGTGTTTTGAATTTTTCATTGTAGATGCCTTTTACATGCTTGGTTAGCTTTATTCTGAGACAGTTTTAGTTGATTATAAGTTGGATGTTTTTCCTGAATTCTTTCTCAGTATGCTTATTAATACTATACTCTGTATTATGAGATATGTTCCTTTTATTCCCAATTTTGGTTTCTCAAGGCATTCATCATGAAGGGATCGTTTCCTTGTCAAAAGCCTTTACTTTGTTTATGGAGGCAATGTGTGATGTCCATCGTTGACTTCATTTTGTGATATGTTGTATTTGTTGACTTGCACATATTGAACCTTCTCTGTGTCTAGAATGATGCAATGTTTTTTTTTTTTTTACATTCGATATTCTTCTACCATTTTCTCAGATCCTAAATCCTCTGGACAGTTGGTGTACCGCCACCATGTACTCCCTCATCAATAGAAAGGTTCTTCTCCTTATATATGTCCCTTGCTATAGCTGACCCATTCCCCCTAAGTGCTCCCCTTACCTGGGCTTTTAGTTGGAGCTTTCTATTGTCAGAAACTCACATATCTTGACTCTGATTTTAAGGTTAGCTCTGAGCTTTCTATTTCACTTGCAGCTTCAGCCACTGAATGTACATCTGACTCAATCAACCTTACATTTGTGATCCTAGTGGATTCAAAGGCAAGGTTAAAGTTGATCACATCATACTCTATTATCATTCTTCTCACCTCCTTTATAACTGAAATTCTCCTTTTCTTCTTCTTTTGTCTCCATAATTTATGTGCTGTTCTTTTAATGGTGTCCTGAGAGCTTACATTGTCTGCTCAGATTTGTTACTTCATCTCTGTCAACATCTGAAAGTTCTAATTCATTTCTCTTGCCATTCATCCCTGAACTGTCATCTATATGACCCATAATAATAGCAAGGCTTTCTATTGAGTTATGTTTAGTTGTTTATTCATTCATTCATTCATTCATTCTTTGTTCCCTTTTATATTAATTAGCTTACAGAGTAACGGTTTCTGCATGGTATTTTAATACACGATACAATATCTTCTGCCTTTCCTCCTCTCTACCTCCCTGCCCTTCCCTTTTCCTACTGTGCTCCTTGCCTCCTGTATTCCTTCTTAAACCTGCATAACTCATATGCTTTATGAGCTTCCATAGCCTCTTTTAAATTTTCTATTTTCCATCTGAATGCCTTTTTCTAGATTTTCCCCATATCTATTCCCACATACCTACTATATTTAATACTAGAATCTTGGATTTGCATATGGAAGCAAATATATAGTATTTGTCTTTCTGGGCCAGGACTACCCCCACTTAATATAATGCTTCAAATTTTATTCATTTTCTTGTAAATTTAATGCTTTCATAGTTTTTATGAATAAAGAAAATTTCATTGTGTATGTACCACATTTTTATTCTCTAATTATATGATGATAGTCATTGAAGGTGATTCTACTTACTTGTTACTATGAAACAAGTAATAAGACACATGATACAGAAGTATTTATCTTTGTGGTAAGATGTGTGGGCTTGGATAATACAGTCCAAGAGTGGGATAGATAAATCACATGATAGTTCTATTGTAGGATTTTAGAAGCTTTTAAGACTTTCATTGTGACTACCCTAGTTTTTTCTTTGAACAATAGTGCATAGATCTCCCTCTTTTCTTAACTCCTCAAAAGCAATTGTTTTTTCTTTTCTTGATGTTAGCTACTATGATTGAGTTTAGGTGTATCTCAAAGTACTTTTAAGTTACATTTTTTTTCTGATGATTATGAATATTGAACTCTTCTTTAAATATTTATTGACCATTTGTACATATTCTTTTAAAACTATTTATTCCATTCCTTGGCCATTAATCCAAAGCAAGAGAGACTAAAAAGATAGATAATAGATGATAGAGATAGATAGATAGATAGATAGATAGATAGATAGATAGATAGATAGATTGAAGGACCCAATATCACTTTCTTTTCCCTATTAGGCCACATCTTCTGAATAATCTTTAACCTTCCAAAAGTTTCATAGGTCGGGGATCAAGCCTTCAACAAGCAGTTCCTGGCAAACAATCTATACCTAAATACAGCAGCATGTGAATATTCAGAAACATTATACAAAATATAGTATCACCCACATAGGCAAACCTATATTATATAACCATTTATATACAAATCTACCTTTGCCCTTATAGTGTGTCAATATAGACACACTAATACAAATACTTCTGTAACAGTGTTTGTACACTCAAAGTAGCTATAACATGCAGCTGTAACATGATTGCTTCCATAAATTGAAAGTGGTCCTCAATTCACTGTATTAAACATAAAATTTTAATAAATCCCTTGCAATCCTGTATGTATTCTTAAAAGAGACTCAAATGTATATTGATAAGTACTTAATGCACATTAAAATGATCATATATCACTGATGATACAATTGCTATTGCATAAATCTGTGGGAAATAGCTATTTAGGGATTAAAACATTACATTATAGTCTATATACTAAACATACATTGACAGTTTAAAGGATTATTAATGAGACATAGAAGGTAAAGATAAAGTCAACTGACACTATGGTCAATTATTTGTATAATAACTAAGTCTGAAATGTTTTTTCATACATGTAAAAAATGAAAATGATCACCAAAAATATCATGAATGTAAGATAAAAATTAAATTTGAGAATGCCATCTTAAACTTAGTAACATTTTGAAAGGAATGCATAGTGAGTAATGAGCAAATTCTGAGCTCTTTTATGTAGAAGAAACCTTCATGAATCAGTAAAATGATGGAAATTCCAGTTACCCAGAGGATGCCTGCTGCTTAAATGTTAAAGTTTCTTCATGCTGTCAAAAGAAGATGTCAACGCTGAGAGCAAATAAAGCTGTGCAGATGAGTCAACCACATATTTCAGTTGACAAGGGACTGAAACGTATACAGTGAAGGCAACCAGGAGCTCCTAAGCCCAACAGGAGTGGGCAGCCACTGCCCACAGAGAAGGCCAAGTTATCCATAGGGACCAGGTAAAAACAGTATCAACAACTGTGACAAAGGGAAGCTCTGAGCTCAGGCCACAGGGGAGCTAAAATGAAGGTGACAAGCTCACCAGAACACACAAGGAAGACAAGGGGATTGCTGAATCCAGGTAACAGTCATGTGCTGGATCATTGCATTTTCTTTCAATTTTCCTCTGTCTGAAATTTTTAAAACCAAGTGTTGGGAATAGGAATAACTATTCAAACCATTACAGTTGGAAGGTAAATAATAGAAACAGAAGTATAAGTAAGAGATTTGAAACAACATTTCAAACCTCTAAATGAATTAAAGAAATATAAGTTGAAGCACACATTGTAAAATTTGGGATTAGGAAGATGGCTCAAAGTATAAGGCATTCAATGCTAAGCCTAGCAACTGTGGAAAGAGAGTTGACTATACTATGTTGCCTTCTGACCTCCATATGCATACCCTTACACACTTTGCGTACATGTATATGACACATACCTACTAAATATATATTTACATATATGTAATGTATAGCATTATATATGTATATATATGTATATATACAGATGTATAGATATAAATATATAATTACAGATACAGTACAGTATATAATATATTAATATACATGTGTTCACATGTATATAGCATATATAATATATATTGCATATATATGTAAATATTTTTAAAGGTCATAATTTGTATCAGTTGTATTATTGGATTACAAAATCGCAATACTAGTAACAGATCAAATATGTAAATCAATGAATGGAATAGGGACCTAGAAACAAACCCACACAGGTACAGACATCTATCTTTTGGCAAAGGTGTGGAAAACATACATTGGGAAAAGTCACTTCTACACATGATGCTGGGAAAACAACTGAGCCATCTTGAAAACTATAAAATCCTCCTCAGAGTAGCAATCAGACTTGTTCCCTGCCACACCACCATGACATAGGGTCAGAGAGAGCTGGCAGGCAGGTGATATCCTTTCTGAGACAAGGGTACTATAGTGCTACTGTAAGCTAAAGAGAGATGAGTGGGCTACGGATATGAAGCAGAGCTCAGTACACTACAGGCAGGGAACTAGGCATGCAATCATTATATGTCGTACGGCATGGAAGCCTAAAGCTGGGTTTCCCTAGCATTTCCTGGAGTGACAAACCTGAGCAGTATATGCAAAGTGTCACCACCACTGCTGCCACCATCTAACCCAGTGTCTCACTTACCTGTAGTGGGTTTGTCCTAATGATGTTTGTATTATAATGTTCATTTTGGTTCCCAAAACTGCAAACATGAGTCTCTGCATCTAAGACACAGAGGGACCCTGCCCTCAGTTTGTTCTGCTCGGTAAATAAAGATGCTGGCAGTCAATGGTTGGGCAGGGCAGAGGCAGGACTTTTAGGATTCCTGGGCTTGGTACAGAGAGGAAGGAGGAATAAGGGGATCCTCCATGATGGATAAGGAGAAGGACGGGAAAGACATCATGCCTGAGAAGAGTCAAGACATAAAGGCATAGCCAGCATGTAAAGGATCCAGGAGAATATGGCTCTGGGTCCAAGGTAGCCAAGGTAGAACATAGAATTTAATAGGTACTAACTCAGGATTATTACTGGGAGGTAGATTAACCACATGGAGTTTAGAAAGTTACCTAGCTGTTGTGGTTTTTAAGTCATATCAAAATATAAAGGCTCTCTGTGTGCCTTTCATTTGGGAACATAAATCTTCTAGGTGGGTAGCAGGAACCTGCTGCCAGGATTTATAGAGAGATAGATGATATAGATGTAGATGTACATGTAGATATATAGATATAGTTATATAGATATATATGTATTAAATGCTTCACTTACTGTGTCACTACTGTGGCAAAATACCCCGACATTACAACTTAAGGAAGAACTAGTTCATTTTGGCTCACAGTATGAGGCACATTTTTCTTCAGTAGATCAGTCCTGAGAGTCGAGTAGAGATAGAGCTGGTTGCTGCCTCATGCACAGTCAGGGAGCAGAAGGCTATGGATGACCACTTTTGATCAGCATGCTTTCTCTTTTCTTTTCAGCCAGGACCTCATTTCATAGAAAAAGCTGCCCACCATAAATCTGAGTACGACCATTTCAGTTAAAATTACCTAGATAATTTTTCTCATCGGCATGTCTAGAGACCAATCTAATCTATATAGTCTCACAGGAATCCCTCAGACTCGTATTCTAGGTAATTCTAGAATTCTAGAAATGAAAAGTTTAGTTACTGGCTACAACATATGAAAATTCAGATAACAAGAGATCATGTGGTACCCAATCCCTACTGAAATATCTACAACAAAATTCCCACATCTAAGGCTCAGGAGTCATTTTGCAAGATAAAGAAGAAAGATTGTAAGAGCCAGGGAAACAGGCAGTTGGCTGAGAGATTGGGTATCCTAGAAATGTCAGAGAAGCTACACATGCTTAAACATGATCTGAACAAAAAGAGCAACAGGCCTGTTAACATGTGAACAAAAAGGACAACAGGCATGTTAACATGGGAGAAAGATCACAAGGCTTTGACCCTAGACAAACTACAGACAATTAAGGAATGTTGAGGGCAGGAGAAACTTTCTTCCTAGGGAGGAGTACTTTCAACTGGTTATTTAATAACAAATGATCAGTTCTTAAACAATATACATTCAAGTAACATTCTAAAAGTTATTCTAAAAGTTACAAATGTATGGGTGTGAGCAGGCACATGTGCACACACTCATCTATTACAGATAAAGAAAAGGATGCCATAAAATTATGAAAGAGCAATAAAAGAGTTAGTGGGAAAAGGGGGAGGTAAAATAATGTAGTTATATATTATAATTACAAAAACTGTTATAAAAACAACACATAATGAACAAATATGAGGGAGAAGAGAGAAGGGGGAATGACCTCAGATCACCAGATAAAAGATGAAGAAGAATGGATGAGATTAGACAACTAGATCCATCTATTCATTGTCTACAGGAAACACATATCTTTGACAAAAATATAAAAATCTGAGAGTCAACAGATAAAAATCAAACCATCAAGAAAATGTAAAAGATACTCATTCTAAAAAGGACAAAAGCACTCTCACTTTGGTCTTCCTCCTTCTTCTTGAGTTTCATGAGGTTTATGCGTTGCATCTTAGGTATTGTGTGTTTTGGGGCTAATATCTGCTTATCAGTGAGTGCATACCATGTGTGTTCTTTTGTGATTGGGTCATCTCACTCAGGATGATATTTTCTAGCTCCATCCATTTGCCTAAGAATTTCATGAGCTCATTATTTTTAATAGCTGAGTAGTACTCCATTGTGTAAATGTACCACATTTTCTGTATCCATTCTTCTGTTGAAGGACATCTGGGTTCTTTCCAGCTTCTGGCTATTATAAATAAGGCCGCTATAAACATAGTGGAGCATGTGGCCCTGTTGCATGTTGAAATATCTTCTGGGTATATGCCCAGGAGGGGTATAGCTGGGTCCTCAGGCAACACTATGTTCAATTTTCTGAGGTATCGCCAGACTGCTTTCCATAGTGGTTGTATCAGCTTGCAATCCCACCAACAATGGAGGAGTGTTCCTCTTTCTCCACATCCTTGCCAACATCTGCTGTCACCTGTGTTTTGGATCTTAGCCAATCTGACTGGTGGAGGTGGAATCTCAGTGTTGTTTTCATTTGCATTTCCCTGATGACTAGGGATGCTGAACACTTCTTTAGATGTTTCTCAATCATTTGAGTTTCCTCAGTTGAGAGTATCAAAGATTCAACCAGAGCTCCCAGGATCTAAACCTCCAGCCTGAGAACAGACAGGGGCAAGCTGTCCTCTGAGAGGCTCTAACCAGCAGCTGACTCAGACAGATACAGACATCCAGAGCCAAACAGTGGATGGAGCTTGAGGACTCCTATAGAAGAATAGGCAGAAGGATTGTGGGCCCTAAGGAGATAGGAACTGCACAGGAAGATCAACAGAGTAAACCAACCTGAACCCTTGGAGCTCTCAGAGACTGAATCACCAACCGTGGAGCATACCTAGTCTACACAGATCTACCTCCATGGGCTGGACCTAGGCCTCCCTGCACATATGTTGTAAATGTGCAGCTTGTTTTTCATGTAGGTCTCAAACATCTGGAGTGGGGGCTATCCCAAAACATGCAGCCTGTATATGGGGTATGGTCTTCTAGCTGGGTGCCTCATCTGGCCTCAATGGGAGAGGAAGCACCTAGCTATAAACATAGTGGAGCATGTGGCCCTGTTGCATGTTGAAATATCTTCTGGGTATATGCCCAGGAGGGGTATAGCTGGGTCCTCAGGTAACACTATGTTCAATTTTCTGAGGTATCGCCAGACTGCTTTCCATAGTGGTTGTATCAGCTTGCAATCCCACCAACAATGGAGGAGTGTTCCTCTTTCTCCACATCCTTGCCAACATCTGCTGTCACCTGTGTTTTGGATCTTAGCCAATCTGACTGGTGTGAGGTGGAATCTCAGTGTTGTTTTCATTTGCATTTCCCTGATGACTAGGGATGATGACTCAGAGACTTAAAGTGGCAGGGTGGGGGATACAGGAGGAGGGGGTAGTCAGGAAAGAAGAGATGGGGAAGGATTGTGGGAGGGGTGACTGGGACGGGTTATAAAGTGAATAAGCAAAAAAAAAAAAAAAAAAAGGAAAATAAAAAAGAAAATGTAAAAGAGCTGGCACATCAATTCTAAAGTAGACTTCAAAGCAAATGATTCAGAAGAGGTGAGGAAGACCATGCATGCTACTAAAGGGCATAATTCACCAATGATAGATATCAAATTGTAAAAATACATGCAGCAAGCCTTCCCAATTTTATAAAATAGGTAAAAGGATTAAAAGGTCAGAGAGATCTTATGTAATCATAGTATGAGGCTTCAAAATCCCAATCTCAGCATTAGATGAGTATTATAAATAAAAATGCAACAAGAAATCTTCAGATAGAAAGTACACCACAGTTCACTTGGACTCAACAACTACCTAAAGAATAACCCATCCAACAGCAATAAAATACAGATTAAACTCAGAAGTAGACAGAATGTTTTCCAATATTGATCACATAGAGGCCAATAAGGAAGTCTTAATAAAAACAGAATAATTAAAACAATTTCTTATATTTTATCAGGTAATAGTAGAAATAAACTGTAAACCAACAGTAATAGAAACCCGAAAAGATACACACATGCTTGGAGACTTAGTAATAATGAAGGGAGGAACAACACACAGATCTGAAAGAAAAAGTTTAAGTTCCTGAAATCAAGTAAAAATTATATCAAATCATCAGAATATCTGGGTTTTAACTAAGAAAGTCTAACATGATGTTTTATATTTTTGCATGCTTACATGAAATAAATTAGAGCATCAGATAAACAACCTAATCTTTGCCTCAAGATCTTAAAAACACTAGATCAAAAAAAAATCAAAATTCAGTAAACAGCATAAGATAACACATGCCAGGGAATAAATTAATGAAATACAATGCAACATATAAATAGACTTATACAAAGGAAATTAGATGATAATCTCAATAAATCAAAAAGTCATTAGACAAAGTTCAACACAGTCTTAAAGTAGAAATCTTGAAAATACTAGGGACAGAACTAAATATGTCAACATAACAATTATGTACATCGAAGCAATATTCAGGCAACATTTTACTAAATGGGGAAATAGTGGTAGCATTTCCTCTAAAATTTAGAAAGAGAAAAAATACTCATCCTCTTCACCTTTATTCAGTATTATGCTTGGTATATTTACTAGAATAATAATAAATCAAACAATCAAAGGTACACAAATAAAGAAAGAGTCAAACTTTCATTATTTGCACACATCGTGATCCTGTACCCGAAAACTCCTAATAATTTCATCAAAAGCTTATAGATCTGATTAACTCTTGTAGCAGAGTAGCAGAGCACAAAATCAGCACACAAAAATCAATGTCTTTTCTATCACAGTATCTACCTTGCTGAGAAATATGCTGTGGAGGGACAGCATCTCACTCATGGCCACATAAAAATAAAACATAGGAATAAGCCTAGCTATAGAGGTGAAATACAATGAGAAGTCTGAAACACCAAAAAGAAAAAGAAAAAAAGAAATGTTAGGAGACACGGGAAAATGCAAAACCCACTCATGATCCTAGATTGGCAGAATTAATATTTTGAAAAATGATTATGTTGCTAGAAGTGGTCTGCAGATTCATTACAATATCCATCAAGTTCTGATGTCACCCTTCACAGCAAACACCAATCTTAAAATTCATATGGAAGCAGAAATCATTATACATAGCCAAAACTACCTTAAGTAGAAAGAGAACTCATGGAGGCCTAATATCTGATCTCTAATTATGCCATGTGGCTATAGTTACAAAAACAGCATGAGCTGACACAAAACCATATACATAGGTCAGTGGAAAAGAATGGGCCACCCAGAAACAATTCCACAAAGTTACAACCACCTGGTTTTTTTTACAAAAGCTGTCAAAAATATACATTGGAACAAAGCTTCTACAGACGATGCTGAGGAAACTGGATATCCACTCATAGAAGAATGAAATTAGATTCGTGTCTCTGAATCTGACAAAAAGAAATCACTACAAAAATTGAACAAAGACCTTATTTAGTACCTCAAACAATAAAAGAGCTATAGAAAACAATAAAACATTTGGTCATGCCTGCATAATCAAGGGTTGTTTGAAACGGCCATGAAGAGTAAGCTATGAAAGCTATGAATGATAAATGGTATTGCATGAAATTTAACAGCTTTTGCACAGTAAAGGAAAAATTAATCAAGTAAAAAGCCTGACTATGAAATAGAAAAAGATTTGCTAACCATTTGGCTGACAGGAGCTTAATATCCAGAACTGATTAAAAAAAATTAAGCACCAAAAATCAAATATCCTAATCAATACACAGGCTAATTTCCTGAAGAGGCAGGTATCAAAGGAAGAAATAGAAATGGGTGAAAAATGTTCAGAAAAAGTTCATGATTCTTAGCTATCAGATGAATTCAACTTAAAATTACTTTCATATATCCCCCAAATCCCACTAAGAACAATTATCAGCAGAAAAACAGATTAAGTAATGCTTGTTAAGACATGGAGAAATAGGCATATTATACACTGCTGATAGGAATGAGAATTGGTATAGGCACTAGGAATTTACAAGAGAAGGTAATCTTAAAAGACAAACAAAAAATGCGAGAGCTACCTTATGGCCCAGCCATTCCAATCTTAGATTTGAAGGACTTAGTATGAAGTACTCTAAGTGGTACTTGCATATTAATGATTTTTGTTGCACTGACAACAGTGATCAGGATATGAAAGTAGCCTCAGTGACCATCAGCAAATGGATAGTAGAATGTGGTACATAGACACAATGGAATTTTGTACAGACATTAAAAAATGAAATTTTAGGCAAATGATCAAATACTGGAAATCAGCAAGTTAAGCAAGATAAACTAAAACCCAACCAGTAAAATATAACATAATTTTATTCATACATATTTAGATTTGTGTGTGTGTGTGTGTGTGTATTGTGTGTGTGTGTGTTGAAATTATAAAGGGATTCATGAGATTCTTGAGAAGGTGGGATAGATTCTACAAGAGGAGAAGTGTGAAGGAAAGGATATAATGGAATACATATGACCTGAAAATAGAAAAAAAAAGACCACTGGAGACAGGAAGGGGACCCAGCAAAATGAGAGCAGAAACAGGGAGAAAAATAAGAGAATGGGGCTTATTCAAAAGATACTCCACCATACTACAAGCACGTTGGTCAACTATCTTCATAGTAGCTTTATTCATAGTAGTCAAAAATTAGAAATAACCTAGATGTCCCTCAACTTAAGAATGGATAAAGAAAACCTGGTACATTTCCACAATGGAATACTATTAGCTATTAAAATCAATGGCATCATGCAAATTTTGTCAAATGTATGGAACTAGATAATATCACCCCAAGTGAGGTAATTCAGACTCAAAAAGACAAACATGGTATGTACTTACTTATAAGTGAATATTAGCCATAAAGTACAGGATAGTTGTACTATGATCCACAGACCTAAAGAAGCTAAGTAACATGAGAGCCCAAGGGAGGATGCTTGGATCTTATTCAGAAGAGGTGAGATAAAATATACATCAGAGGTGGATGAAAGGAGAGAACTGGATGGGAGAGAAGGTAGGGAGACAGGGGGTGCAGTCAGATGTGGGGAAGGGGGATGAGAGGGCTAGGAGAGAAAAGGGAAATTGGTGGGTAGGGGGCATCTCTGAAACAAGTTGGAGACATGGTGTGGGGTGGAGCTCCAGGGAGTCTATGGGAGTGAGCTGAGCTGAGACTCCTAGCAACAAGGAATATAGAGGCTGATGTGGCTACCTCCAGTTGCCATGTAGAACTTCTAGTAGAGGAGGGAGATACCAACCCACCCATAAAACCTTTGACCCAAAATTTGTCCTGACTACAAGACTTGCATGGATAAAGTTGGAGCAGAGACTGAGGGGATGGCCAAGCAATGACTGCTTCTACTTGAAATTCATCCCATAGGAGATACCCAACCCATGACCCTATTAATGGTATTCTGCTATGCTTACAGTCAGGAACCTAGCATAACTGTCCTTATCTGAGCAGCTCCATCCAACCACTGATGGAAACAATGCAGAGACATGCAGCCAAACAGTAGACAAAGCTCAGGAAGCTTTTGTGGAAGAACAGGAGGAAGGACTGAGAATCAGGGGAAGTCAAGGATAGCAAAACAAAACAAAACAAAATGCAAAAAAAAAAAAAAATACCCACAGAATCAAGTAGCCCAGGCCAATGGGGGTTCAGAGACCGAACAACCCACCAAACCGCCTGCATGGGCTAGACTCTCACGCCCTACACATAAGTAGCTGGTCTGCAGCATGGTCTCCATGTGCTCTAACAATTGGAGCAGGGGCTGACTCTGACTTTGTTGTTTCTCTTTGGATCCCGTTTCCCTAGCTGGCAGCCTTGTCTGGTCTCAGTGGAAGAGGATATACTTAGTTCTACAGTGACTTGATGTGCTAAGGCAAGTTGGTACCCATGAGGATCATTTCCTTCTCAGAGGAGAAGGGGAAGAGAAAGTAGAGGGAGGAGTGTGAAGGTGGGACTGGGAGGAGAGGAGAAAGGGGGCTACAGCCAGGATGTAAAGTGAATAAATAAATAGATTTAGGAAAAGGAAAAAGAAGTAAAGCTCACCTATTGGTATCAGTATGTGCATGGGTGCAGAACCATCTACTAGGGCAGCCTCTCAGGTTGTATCTCTCTCCCAGCAGCCACCAATTGCCAATAGCTCCTCAAGTAGTATGGCAGAGACTGGAGGATCTCATTCATGATATGTACTGGGAGTTTTAGTTGGCTTGATCTTCTGTAGGTCTTTTGCATGCAGTTATAACCAGTGTGAGCTCATGTGTACATGGCACTTTTGTGTCTGAAAAACACTATTTCTCTATAGTTATCCAGAACTTCTAGCTCTTAACAATCTTTCTGCCCCTTCAGCAAGATCTTTACATTTTTGGTTAGTTTTGTGGGATACAGCAGTCCTGGCTGGCATATAGTATTTCATTCAAGTTTGAAACATTTCATCATTCAGAGAAGCTCCTTGAGACAAAAGGTAAACAACTCAAAATAGCTTCAGGAAGTCCCTGAAACTGACTAGATTTACTAGGCCCCTTTATCACAAGAGTAAACAACCTCTGACAGTCATTCTCAGATAAGCAAGCTGTTAGAAGGCTCTGAGATCAAACCAGCTCCCTGAAAGAAACAGAAACAAGCCAAGCTGCTTGGAATAAGTGAGACCAACTGAGTCTCTTAGAAAGGGCATTCCAACCCGTTGCACTCCTAAAGACGTGCAGTATATTCCAGGTCCCCTTGTGGAAAGTCACTGGTTCCAGGGTATACTTAGGTGATACAGGTGTTCTTCAGTCATTTCTGCTGTGTAAGTAGCCCACCCATATTCCTACTAAATAACTGCAGTAAAACTATTGATTCTTTTGGTTTGACTTTGGTTGTATCCATACTTTGGTCTTTTATGGCTCCCTACTGGGGTAAGACAATGTGTATATTTTGTCTCCCCTGGAAAAATCTTGTTATCCAACACATCTGTAGTCTTTCAGAACTTGTAGTAAATGCATTTAATATCCATTCCTATACATTTAAATTTTCTTCTATGAAAACCATGTAACTATAATGTTGAAACCAGAGATAAGCCTGACTTAATGTCTCTGACCCATCACCAAGGATATTGAGGTGGGAACATTACATGAGTTTTGGGTCACAATGGATCTCAGAGGAATAATCTAACATTACAACAACCAAAAAAATATAGAAACCACACACTCAAACAAAAACTCCAGTCATTAAAACTTTTTTATTTTGTGTAATTCTTGAGTTGTTACTGAAGGTTTTATATAAGTGTCCTTTGAGATCATTTTAACTTGGTCCATTTTTTCTTTATGTAATTTCTTTTAAAAATTGCTTCAGGTTAGTTTAAAAGTTGTTGTTTTTTTTTTTTTTTTTTCAAGAAAATCCTACTGCTAGTGCCCACAAAGATCCGTGTGCCTTTGGGCTGTCTGGACAGTCAGACTCTCCTAGTAAACTTTCCCTAGTAGTTGCTTCCTTGCCAAGCAAACACAATACTGTATGTTGTAAACATTGCATTGGCGCTGCCCCTGAAGTACCAAAAGTCTTTACTCTGCCATCCCAAGTCCAGAGAAAGAGTTAAAAAGTCAGAGCATAAATGGAAAGGTTCAAGAGATACCTAGGGTTCCACCTCCTCTCACAGGCTAATGGTGAAGAACAACTAAAGACCAAGCACAGTCATTTTGCCTAAAGCTTATTGCTCTAAATTAACCACATTTCTATTGCTTCTACTGTACTAGCTCTAAATGTAGGCTACTAAAGAAATCCTGTCTCTGGTACAGGAATAAACATATGTACCACATGTTGTTCTGCAAAGGGCTAAGTTACAACTCCTAGAAGAGCCCTTGTTGACAGTGGCGTGTGGTGGTGATCAGTGGAATAGTGCAGAGCTGTAGAAGAAGATATTTCTAGAAGCCTGAGGAACTGACCGTTTTCCAAGTATCCCATTGAAAGCAATGGGCAGAGCTACTGAAAATCTGTATATGCTTCACTCCCATAAAATGCATTTGTGACTCTTCTTCTCCTCCTTTCTTACCTTTTACTCCCATCCCCTTCTTCAGAAAATCCTATTTGCCTTGGCTCATTCATCTCCCAGAAACATTCTCACATGGGCGATACTACCAAGAAACATGAGGTGCCTGGACAAAAGTGATTATGTCTGCCTCACTGTTGCTGAGAAGCTAGTGCTTACTATATTATAAACCCCCTTATGTTTCTTTTTGAACAACTACTATGGATGCTAACTATGGATCTGAGACAATCCATGAACAATTGGTAAACTATTAACTCTTTCACCCAAGAGTTAACTCTAAACATCAAGCCATTATGACTTTTAGCCACTGCAGTGACTAATACAGTATAGCCTACATTCTTCCTCTCATTGCCTTAAAGTCACTCTTTCTGAGTTCTACTAAACCCTTGCCTGTTGTGCTGATCCACAGGATTGAATTGCATCTGTCAGGATATAGATCCCATGACTCTAAGATGTTCTGATCTTTGTAGGCATTATTCCTCTTTGTGTTCAGTTTGTCAGTGATGCACTCTCTGCCTCTGTTTCTTGGTCTCTGTTTTGTCCATCTCTGTCTCCCTCCTCCAGTGTGCCTGTCTCAAAGTGCTGTTTGTATTTTTTTCTCCCAGATTTTAAACTATCAAAAATCAACACAACCAGGATTCTGGAATCTTCCATCTCTATGTCATGTCTATTGGATATGATTATTTCTAGCTATTTCAAGAGCAAGGTGTTTATATTGCATGACCATGAAATTTCTGAAAGAAAGAGAATGTCTCATAAGAAATTGATCAGGAATGTACTATATTAAATTACCTTTGGATTGTGTTGCTAACACTCTCAGGCAGTGCTCAATTCCCTGTCCTCCTTACTAGTGTGCTTTTACTTTCCTGGTCCTAGAAGGAGCTCATTCAACTTGGTTCTCCCCCACCTAAGTCAGAAGCACGTAGGGTTAGGAAACTAGACTGTTCACTATATCAGTCCACACAGTGGGATTCTCTTCAATGCTCTTAAGAGAAGAAATGGAAACAGTGTTAATAAAACTATGGAGGGTTGTGATATGGATATGAACATTTATTCAGTGCAGGGTCAACAAACTTTCTGTAAAAGATCACATAATTTATGCCTTAAGTTTCATGAATCATATTTAGCTACAACCCTCTGTTAGCTGACCAAAAGGCAAACATGGTTGATATGAAAAGGAAGCAATACAGTTTTTGAACCCAACATGGTTCAAAATGTAAAGTAGAATATCCATACCATGAAGGAAATAGCTCTATCCCCTCCTCTTCTGAATGCTGAATCATCAGTTTTTCTGGTGCTAGGAACACACTGGCTTACAGAACACACTAGCTTACAGAACACACTAGCTTACAGAACACACTAGCTTACAGAACACACTGGCTTACAGAACACACTAGCTTACAGAAGGAACACACTGGCTTACAGAAGCCGGGAGAACAGAGACCAACTGTAAATCAGTGACTCCATGTATCTTTGATAAAGTATTACTTCCATATGTGTCTTAAAGAGACCAGAATCATTATACAGTGCCACAGGGTGTCACATTCTAAATAGTAGTAAGAATGGCTTTCTGGACAGCTATATTTACCCAGAGTAGTACATTACACTGCAAGCGCTGAGTTCATCTATTTGGTCTTTTTAATTATAACACATTCAGAAGCTTCTATTCTATACAACTTTTTCCTTTTTTATCAGAATTAGATGAGACTGACACAGGGACTTGGACAAGGTAAAGCCATTTCAGTGCACATAATTATAATTACATAACGTAGTACAGACTTGTTCTTGATATTAGTTAAAACAATCTCAAACTGCATCAAGCCTTCAGAAATCAACAGCCTTTAAAAGAGAACTAGTAATGTTTGCAATGCCTCCCCAATAGGCGCCAACCATAATGGTAATCCAAACATTATGAAAGTATCTTTGAGGTCACAGGTATCATTGATTCAAACATCCCGTTCTCACTCATGGTAATGAGTATCCTAGATGTAAAGAAAAATACATATAGTAAATGTTTAGTATTTGATTACCTTAATATGCAAACTGTATATAGGAGAAAAGACAGAAGTCATTTATAATAAACAAAAGGAAAAGGTATATGTGGTCTATTCATAGAGACAGATAATATGAATCTTCATCATAAAATGAACTAATGTATAGCAATAGATGGAGTGGAGTGTCCCAATAGACTATGTGGATGACTAATGTATCTGACACATATTTTCTGCTGTATAAATATTTTCACTGAGTACCAGAGAAATGCAGTTGACTGAGTAAATAAAAATAATCAGTAAGCTTTACCACAAAATCAAGACCAGACATTTAAGAAATGCAAAGCATCAAAATGACGTTTATAATTTGTTGACACAGTCAGAGGCAATGATAATGTCTAATTATTTTAAAAACATAAGAATATTCAAACCCCCATTAACAAGTAATTGAACTGTGTGATCAGCAATTGTAAAAAGATGAAAAACATTGTTTTATTCCACAATTTTACCTTTTAAAGACATGGATCTCATTTAAAGATTAAAAAAAAACAGATTAAAAAAATATTTTATTTTTATTTATTTAAGTGCTTATGGATGCATATGTGTGTGTGTATGTGTGTGTGTGTGTGTGTGTGTGTGTGTGTCCGTCCACTCAGGGCAGATAGTGTGTTAGATCCCTTAAAGCTAAAATTATAGGCAATTGTGAATCTCCTAATGTGCCGAAAACTGAACCCTGGTTCTTTCGAAGTCTAAGAAGACTTCTGAACAGATGGGCTCCCCAAAATGTTGTCTTTAAAGTGTATTTATCAGTACTTTTTCTTACAGCATTATTTATAAGTATAAAAAATTAAAACAGCTTGTTAGTCCCAATAAGCTACTGATTAAATAATCTATAGTTAATCTATATAATTGAATACTATGGTCTACCAGTTCTCTCAAACTTGCAGGCCATAGACCATTGTTATTCCAAGGTAGCTATGAATGCATCAATGTATTTGTGGATCATAACATCATGGTATGCTGTCAGAAAATGAGATACCCATTGTTATACTAAAATATCATCAAAACTTAATGAACAGTTTGCTTACAAAGCATTATGTAGTATGTTCCATGCACATTCATTTGTTATCTATTATTATAAGTGAAATTATAATTTGACATATTTTGGAGTTACAATGTGATGATCATATATATATATATATATATATATGTGATCCTATGCTCACGGATCAGTAGAATTAACATAGTGAAAATGGCCATCATACCAAAAGCAATCTACAGATTCAGTGCTATTCACATTAACACAACTATTCACAGACATGGAAAGAGCAACTCTCAACTTCATATGGGGGTAAACTTTAATAAAGCTTCCTCCAAGCTGCCTGAGGATGCCAGTCCCTCCCCTGCCTTCAGTTAGCTCAAGATATAGAACTTTCAGTTTTTCCAGCACAGTGTCTGCTGGATGCTGCCATGCTTCCCGCCTTTATGATAATGGGCTGACTCTCTGAAGCTGTAAGCCATCACCAATTAAATCTTGTCCTTAGAAGAGTTGCCTTTGTCATGGTGTCTCTTCTCAACAATGGAAACCTTAACTAAGACATTAACCATTTCTGCTATTCTCAAGTGTATTGGTGGCCTGCCATGCAGTAGAAATATAGACAATTTTTCTTACATATTAGTAACTTGTACACACTAGTCACGCTGTCTCCCTAATATCTTGTGACCACTATTATACTCTATTTCTATGCACTGAGTCCTTGGGATTGCACATGACTGAAAATGTGCAGTGCGTCTGTATGTGTCTGCTGTGGCTAAGGAGTATTTACTTTGCATTTGTAACACATAAGGATAGTCTGCAATCAGGCAGTAAAGGGCTTGCCATGAAATGTGCGCTAAGGCGCTTTGAAAGCAAATTTGATCACACTGGGAATGAAATATGGACACAGCATGTGACCACGGAGATGCTGAAATGTATCCACTGTAATTTCTCTGACTCCTTTAGAGACCCAAAACACACTGTGCTAAGGTGAACAGAAAGAGACAACTTCACAAAGTGGGATGCCCAAGCAGCTTCCCAGCAGAATACATCAAGTAAAAAGAAGGAAGGGAGATCCCTTGACTTTTTAGTAACATAGGAGGCTTATTCTTTTACAGTGAACAGGGGTAGAATTTACCACAATAATATTTTTAAAAATAATGTTTATGAAGCTTTTACTACATGTGATGAATCTAGGAGGAAACCAGAGACCAGTGATACCAACAGAAACCATTAGCAAAACAATGTGTAAATGGGTAACCTCACACTACTGATAGAGAGGAATAAAAAACAAATACAAGAAAATGTATCTAAAATTTCCCAAATGCCCAAAAAGTGTAATATTTAAATAAAAGGCAGTATTTGATGATATTCTTAGGGAAATGTAACTCATATGACTGCTTTTATAAATTATATTAATTATATTATAAAGTTTTTATCAAGGTCATACTATAACATGTAGGTAATTCTTGGCACAATTAGCTAATTAATTAACAATGAGTTATAAATAAATGTGTCATTTAAAATCAGGTTGATTGTGGGACTAAGGGTATCTTGGTTCTTGGCTGGGCATGGGTCTGGAACCCAGAGATTTCAAGGGAGAAATGGCAGGAAGGAGTTCAGCCTCATCCCCAGAACTCAGGGTCCTGACAAGCAGTCTAATCTCCATGGATCTACATTGTTCAGTCACATAGGCCATTACAGCCCCTCCCAAAGTGCACAGGTAGAGGGTGTGAGTATAGGCCTCAGGTTCTAGAGAGATTTACATACTAATGAAGGCCAGAGGGCAGAGCCAATTAAACCTTCCCCAGAACCTCCCTCTTTCTCATTCCCTATTTAACTCAGGTCTGCCCTGAGTTTCAGGGGGGGTGCATCTTCCTTTAAGTGTCAGACTCTGTTGTAACTTATTAAATGGGGACAACACATGAGTCCAGTTTGCCATTGTGCAGTTGAAATAATATTGCACAAGCCTGAACTTAGATTTGTTGTATTGAAATTTTAATCTCAACCAGTGGGTTTCTACTCCACTTTTGATTACTCATTTCCCAGATAAAAGACACAAAATCTTTGTATTTATAATAAGCCTTATGCACTAGAGCTGGGTAGATATTTACCCTCTAAGCTATTAATATCTACTTCCCTATCAATAACCCTAAGATATAACTTTCTATGTTCCATCTGGGCAGTTCTTAACTCCAATTGGCCAGCCCTCATTGCTGTGCTATTAGGATTCACCTACTCCTTGTCATCTTCTCCTCTCTCCACCTTCTCCTCCCTCATGGTCAGACCCTAAGCTGAGGAACGAAAACTCTGCCTCTCTCTCTTCTGCCTAGCTATAAGCTGTTGGCATCTATATTGACCCATCAGGTATAACTTGGGGGAGCAAGGTTACATGGCATCAATTGGTCTACATGAGGATCTCCTTGTCCCCAAGGCAACCAGGCCCAGTATTTAACATTACATTACATAGACCAAACCTTAACATGAGCTTAGCTTGATAAGTGGAAGAAAGGGATCTTTCTCCTATTTGGAGAGTCTGGGGCAGCCATTTAAGAACTCCATTCTGTAGAAAGCCTAAAAGGACACAGATAAGGAGAGGGACTTTCAAGCTGTCACTCAAGCATTGATTATGTGAGTGGTTTTGCTATCATCTAGGGATCTTGGGTCCCTGCTAATTAAACAATTCAATGGAAGAAAATAAATATCACTTACAACAAACAAACAAGTTCTGTTAAAAACAAAAGTACATACATACCAGCCCCCCATGTGGGTCCCCGGTTCTGGAAGGTGTCCCACAATGATCTCCTGGCTGAGGACAGAGTGAGAGCAGGGAGGGTCCTCTGCCCACGTCTCCACTGTCTGTTGGTCTTCAGCCCAGCCTGGTGTGAGAGGTCTGGGCCAAAAGGGTTCGAGTGCAAGCAGGGAGGAGAGATTGCCTGCCTCCGCTGCTACCTCTGCTCAAGTCTCCGCTGTCACAGCTCGGTCACTCTCAGGTGCTGCACCTGTCTCTCCACGCTGAGCCGGCCCAGATAGAAGCCGGCTAGCAGGCAAGGAAGCAGCTTGGTACCCCAGGAAGGTTCCGGGAGAGCGGATCTCTCCCCAAGTGTTACAGCTCTTGAGACAGAAACTCTCGGACACCAGGATGATTCTCGAACACACCTTTACTTCTCCTGAGTAGGGCCCTTATATACAGTTTTCAGGGTGGGTTAGGGTCTGACAGCAGATAATGCCTATTGGCTTGGTCGGAGAGCTTAGAGATACCTAATCTACATGTGAGAGGGCCTGAGGCACTGTTCCACGTGACTGATAGTCATAGACCTCCCTTTGGGAGAGGCTGTGGAGGGCCGAAGCTGAATGAGAAGAACCAAGGCCTGGGGGCAGAGCCCAACACCTGCCGTCCTGATAAAGGTCTGGGGTTCAAGACTTGCTCAACCAGGCACCCAGCTGCTTCCCACAGCCCACTGCCCCACACCCCCATACACAGAAACACTTCAACACAGGTAAAGAGAATTCAGAAACCAAATTCCAAGCTCCCTAGGAAAGCTTTGTTATTTTATATGTTTTCATTGTATGAACAAGTGTTCATACAATGTTTTGGGGCCTGTTCAACATAAACACAGAAGAGAAAGCTGACAGCCCATAGCATAATGAAAGCTGAGACATGTCCAGGACCCATCTTATATAAAGCCTAGCAAGTCAGCCGGAAGTGAGGCCATGAAGGTAAGAAAACACATTTCATCCTGCCAAGGCTTTGTTCTGGGTAAAGCCGGAAGTTTGTCATCTCATTGCATAACTATAGGTCTCTATGTCAGCATGCTTATCTGCCATTAATCCTCATAAACTCTCCAGTCCAGAAGCTTTGTAGTTGTAGATGAAAGGTCATTTGAGGTTGAATTTTGACTTTCTAATTATATTAATTTGGAAATTAAGAATGTCACAAAGTAATGTATTTAGGTGTCAAATTGACCAGGGGAAAACTTGAGATGGCTTATTTTGGTTGTCAATTTGACTGGACAGGGAATCAATTCAAAGGTGAGTAGTTAGGTACTCCTGTGAGAAATTTTTCTGATCAGACTATTTGAAGTGGGGAGACTCAGCTGAAATGTAGGCAGCAACTTCTCATGGCAGCCTGTCTCAGTTAGGGTTCCATGGATGTGAAGAGACACCATGGTCATGGCAACTCTTATAAAGGAAAATATTAATTAGGGCTGGATTACAGTTTCAGAGATTTTGTCCGTTATAATCATGGCAGGAAGCATGGCAGCATCCAGGCCAACATGGTGCAGGAGAAAAGACTGAGAGTTGTATACCTTGATCCTCCAGCAGTAGAAGGGGACTGTGTTTTATACTGCCCAGACTTGAGACTATATGAGACCTCAAAGCCTACCTCTACAGTGACACATATTCTCCAAGAAGGCCACACCTATTAGTGGTACTTCCTATCAGCCATGTATTTAAACACATGAGTCTCTGTGGGCCGTACCTAGTTAACCACCATACAACTCATACAAGAAAAGATGGAAGAAGAAAATTTCCTTTGCTTGCTTGTCTTTACTCTTGTTAGCAAGTTCATTTACTCTTGGCTATCAGTGCTACATTCCTTCACTGATACGAGAATTACCTACTTTAGGCTTCCAAAACATATTGAATGCAACAGTTTTTTAAGAATTCTCCAGGCCATCAGCAGCAGATTGGGACTGCTGAAACACTAAGCCTTGTGTAAATGTGTAAGAGAGAGAGAGAGAGAGAGGAGAGAGAGAGAGAGAAGAGAGAGAGAGAGAGAGAGAGAAATAATGTTTATATAGCCATCCTCTCATTTCTGTTATGTTCCCCTAGGGAACCCTGACTAATACAGCTATGTGAAAGCCCAAAAACTTAATTAACCTGCTCCCAGATGCCTAGAGGCCACTGTAAGAACACAATCAACAATAGTTGGCACTATTTCACCACCATAGCCCAGCTATCCTACTAGAGAAAACCCTGAATATTTCAACACAGCAGAAGCACAAGAAAATAACCTTAAAACCAACTTTGTGAAGATGGAGAGGTACTTAAAAGGAAAATAAATAATAAATAACTCCCCCTAAAGAAATCCTGGAAAACACAAATAAGCAATAGCAGTAAATTAATAAATTGTTAAAACAAGCCAGCCAGGAAAGAATACAACAAAACAAACAGACATCAATAACAAAATAGGTGAAAGAAAGAAATAAAACTACTCAAAATCTGAAAGTTGAAATAAAAACAATAAAACAAAAACAAAAACAAAAACAAAGAAACCATAAACTGATGGAATCCTGGAGATGAATGATCTAAGTAAGTGAACTTACAGATGCAAGTATAATCAACAGAATGCAAGAGATGGAAGAGAGAATTTCAGTCATAGAAGATATAATAGAAGAAATCGATACATCAGTTAAAGAAGATGTTAAATCTAGAAAATTTCTGACATAAAACATCAAGAACATTTTGGATGGCATGAAAAGAATAAACATCATCATTATCATCATCATTGTCATTATAATAGTATAAGAAGGAAAGTTCTAATGCACAGAAAATATCTTCAAAAAAAATCATAGAAGACCATACTCCATATACAGGCTGCATGTTTTGGGATAGCCCCCACTCCAGATGTTTGAGACCTACATGAAAACCAAGCTGCACATTTACAACATATGTGCAGGAGGCCTAGGTTCAGCCCATGGAGGTAGATCTGTGTAGACTAGGTATGCTCCACGGTTGGTGATTCAGTCTCTGAGAGCTCCAAGGGTTCAGGTTGGTTTACTCTGTTAATCTTCCTGTGCAGTTCCTATCTCCTTAGGGCCCACAATCCTTCCACCTATTCTTCTATAAGAGTCCTCAAGCTCCATCCACTGTTTGGCTCTGGATGTCTGTATCTGTCTGAGTCAGCTGCTGGTTAGAGCCTCTCAGAGGACAGCTTGCCCCTGTCTGTTCTCAGGCTGGAGGTTTAGATTCTGGGGGCTCTGGTTGAATCTTTTGATACTCATTCTAAAAAGGACAAAAGCACCCTCACTTTGGTCTTCCTCCTTCTTCTTGAGTTTCATGAGGTTTATGCGTTGCATCTTAGGTATTGTGTGTTTTGGGGCTAATATCCGCTTATCAGTGAGTGCATACCATGTGTGTTCTTTTGTGATTGGGTCATCTCACTCAGGATGATATTTAAAACAGTTGTTCAGTTATTCATGGAATATTATTTTTTTATATCTCTTGTATTCATTTTGCAACTACTTCATTGAGAATTTTTGTATGTATACTCATGAGGGATAGTGGATTATAATTTATATATTTTTGCTGGGTTTACACTTGATTTCACTATTTCAATATTATTTGCTTTGTGAAGGAGCTTATTGTGGTTCTGAATTTTTTTAAACATAACTCAAAAAATATTGCTTGTTTGAAGGCTCTATAGAATTTTTGTATAAGTATATCTGACCCTTGGTATTTTGCTTGTTTGTTTCTTTTCATTTTATTCTGTTTGAATGCTTTTTAAATTTTTTTGATTTGCTGAAAAAAAATTAAAAATAAAAATTAAAAAAAAATCATAGAAAAAATATCCCTAACCTAAATAAAGAGATGTCTATACAAGAAGCTTACAGAACACCAAATAGATTAGATCAGAAAAGAAGTCCCTCTATTACATAATAATCAAAACACTGAACATACAGAACAAAGAAGGAATATTAAAAGCTGCATTGGAAAAAGGCCACATAATATAGAAAAGTAGATCTATTAGAATTATACTCAACTAATCAATAGGGACTCTAAAATCCGGAAAGGCCTGAACATATACCTTGCCGACTCTAAGAGACCACAGATGCCAATACCCAGTAAAACTTTCAGTTACCATAGAGAGAGAAAACAAGATGTAGCATGACAAACTCAAATTTCAACAATATCTATCTACAATAATTCTTATAGAAAGTGTTAGAAGGAAAACTCCAACCCAAAGAGGCTAACTATAGCAATGAAAACACAGGAAATAAATAATCTCACAGAGAAATGTTAAAAAAAGAGGAAGCATGCATGCTCTCACGTGTGTGTGCAAACACACACACACACACACACACACACACAGAAAGACACTATCACTACCACCACCACTGTTGGATCCTGCAATTTTAAAGGTCACTGTTTTCCATGTACAGTGAGCTCCTCTGAGCTTGATGCACAATGGAGGAGTACTTTTACCAGCAGTGCTTCACCTTCTTTGACCTTATCTAGGGAGCCCTTCCCCCATCCTCTACCTGCAGAAAGTCAAGTAGCCTTGGTAAAATTACAGGTTCAGTTTCCTTTCTCCCAATAGGAGCCTGTCCAGCAAGCCTGGGGAATTCCTAGACTGCCTTTCTAGGAAAATAAGGCATCCTTCAGTACCCTAAGTTTTAGTTAATACTTACCTACCTACCCACCCTGGAAATCTCTACCTCCTTCCTCAAAACTATATAGTCATTGATTCAACCTGAACAGAATTGAACTGACTCTCTGAATCTGATCCCAGAAATTTGTCATTTCAGTAGTACCCAGAGGCCATTCTGAACCCTGTCCTTTGACTCTGCCCCCGTTGTCTTCATGGCCAACAGCCCTCAAGAAGAAGGGAGGCCTACAATGACCACCAACAAAATAACAGGAAGTAACAATTATTAGTCATTAATCTCTCTCAATTCCAAAAAATGACACATGCTGTCTTACTTTCTGCCGTATACAAGAAACATACTTCAGCATCAAAGATAGGCATTATTTCAGAATAAAGGGTTGGGAAACATTTCCAAGCAAAGGGACCCAAGAAGCAAGCTTGATTAGCTATTCTAATATCTAACAAAATAGACTTCCAATGAAAACTAATTATAAGAGACGGAAAGGATACTTCATACACATCAAAAGAAAAATTTACCAAGATAATATTTCAATTCTTAGCATGCATGCCCCAAAGCAAGAGCACCCACTTTGGTTAAAAAAAAATTACTAAAGTTAAATCACACATCTAACCCCACACGACAATAATGGAAGACTTCAATAACACATTCTAACCAATGGATTTGTCATCCAGACAAAAACTAAACAAAAATACTGGAGCTAACAGATATTATAAACCTGAGGGACTTAACAGATATCTATATAACATTTTACCCAAACACAAAAGAATATACCTTCTCAGGCTCTCACAGAACTTTCTCAAAAACTGATGACATATATAGTCACAAATCATATCTCAACAGATATATGAAAATTGAAATTATCTCCTGTAACCTGTCAGACCACCACAAATTAAAGCTGGATTTTATCAACAGAAACAATAGAAAGCCTAGAAATTGATGGAATTCAAACTCTCTATTAAATGATTCTTTGGTCAAGGCAAACATAAAGAAATTAAGACTTCCTAGAATTCAATGGAAATGAATGTGTAATGTACCCAAACTTTGGGACTCAATGAAAGTGGTTCATAGCACTAAGAATATTCATAAAGAAATTGGAGAAATCTCATTCTAGCAACTTAACAGAACCTCTGAAATCTCCAGAACAAAAATTAGCAAGCACATCTAAGAAGAATAAACATCAGGTAATAATCAAAAGCAGTGCAAAATTAATGAAATAGAAACAAGAAGAAGAATACAAAGAATAGATGAAACAAAGAATTGACTTTTCAGAAAATCAACAAGCTAGACAAACCATTATCCAGACTAACTAAAAGACAATAGTGAATATCCAAATTAACAAAATCAGAAATGAAAAGAAGGACATAACAACAGACACAAAAAAAAAAAAAAATTCAGAGAAACATAAAAACAGACTTTAAAAATATGTACTCCACAAAATTAGAAACTATGAAATAGTGGAACAATTTTCTTGATAAATAGCACTTATCAAAGTTAAATCATGATCAGATAAACAACTTAAATCGACCTATAACCTTTAAGGAAATAGAAGCAGCCATTAAAAGTCTCCCAGCAGAAAAAGGCCCGGGACCAGGTCATTTTAGTGCAGAATTCTACCAGACTTTCAAAGAAAATCTAATACCAATACTCCTCAAATTATTCCACAAAATAGAATCAGAACACAGTCAAATTCATTTCATGAGGCCAGAGTCATCATGATACCCAAACCATACAACAATTCAACAAAGGAAGGGAATTAACCTCTTGTTGTTCTTAACAAAATCTTAGTTGTTCAATTTTACCAAGGAAGACCTGGGAACCAGGTGCTGGGGTGAAATTCTGCTAATTCAGAGAGGCAGAGCAAAGCACCCAGCTGACCTTCTTCCTTAGCAGACATCCAACTAGGAATTCCCCTCTCTCATGCCACCTCAAACAACCTCTTTCAAGTTCAATGTTACTCCCTTGTACTTCCAATGTGTCTCTCCATCCATCATTCTGACTCCCTCTTACTCTCTATGATTTTTTTTAAATAATCCTATATTCATTTCTTGTCAACTGGTTGCTTGCTCTACCTCTTGACCTATCAGTGTCTTTATTTACTCCTGTTTACAATATTCAAGCAGAGACCTCTTGTAATAAAGGTGTGTGCTAAGGTTGAGCTACACTACAACTGAAAAACAGGTTTTTATAATAAGTAACATAATTTCAGTAGACACATTATGATCAAGTATTCTGCAACAATTACAGACCAATTTCTTCATGAATATTGATGCAAAAGTACTCAATAAAATACTTGCAAACTAATCCCAAGAACACAAAGAAACCAAGCACCAAGGTCAAAAAGTTTTCATCCCATAGATGCAGAGATGGTTCAATGTAAGAAAACTGTCAGTGTAATCCACAGTATAAACAATCTGAAAGAAAAAAAAGACATAATTATTTCATTAGATGCTGAAAAGGTCTTTGATAAAATGCAACACCTCTTTAACTCCTTTTTATGACAAAAGTTTTGAAAAGATCAGGATTACAAGGGACATACCTAAACATAATTAAGGCAATATACAACAAACCAATAACCAACATCCAATAAAATGGAGAGAAACTCAAAGCAATTCCACTAAAATCAGGAACAAAACAAGGCTTTCCACTCTCTCTCTCTCTATTTATTCAATATAGTACTTAATGTTCTAGCTAAAACAATAAAACAACTAAATGAGATCAAGAGGATTCAAATTGGAAAGGAAGAAGTTAAAGCATTATTATTCACAAGTAATATGATAGTATATATATATATATAAGTGACCCCAGAAATTCTACCAGAGAAGTGCTACAGCTGATAAACACCTTCAGTAAAGTGGCTATATACAAAATTAACTCCTAAAGAATCAATATCTCTTCTATATACAAACAACAAACAAGCTGAGGAAGAAATCAGGATAATAACATCCTTCATAATAGCCACAAATAATATAAAATATTTTGGGTATAACTCTAACCAAGCAAGTGAAAGACTCATATGACAATAATTTCAAGTATTTGAAGAAAGAAATTGAAAATATCAGAAGGTGGAAAGATCTTGCATGCTCAATCCCGCCAAAAGCAATCTGCAAATTCAAAGCAATTCCTTTCAAAATTCCAACACTATTGTTTACAGACCTCAAAAGAACAATACTCAACAACATATGAAAAAAACAGCATAGCTAAATCAATCCACTTCCGGAGGTATCACCATCCCTGAATTCAAATTGTACTACAGATAAATAATAATAAAAACACGTGGTATTAGCATAAAAAGACACACATTGATCAATAGACTCAAACCAGATGTAAATCCACATACCCAGGAACATCTGATTTTTGGTAAAAAACAAAAAAATAAAAAGCCAGAAATATCCATTGGATAAAAGAAAAGTATTTTTAACAAATGTACTGGTCTAATGAATGTCTGCATGTAGAATGCAAATAAATTCATATTTATTACCCTGGACAAAACTCAATTCCAACTGGATCAAAGACATCAATAAAAACTGGGTACACTGAACCTGATAGAAGAAAATGTGGGGAATAGACCTGAACACATTAGCAGAGGAGACATCTTCCTGAAAAGAACACCAATAGCACAGGCACTAAGACTGACAATAAATAGAGTCCTCATAAAACTGAAAAATTTCTGGAAAGCAAAGTGCACCTTCAAGATTATGAAACATTAGACTACAGATTAGGAAAAGATTTTCACCAACTTCACATATAAGGATTATTGTCCAAAATATATAAAAAGAAAAAAAAACTCAAGAAACTGAACATCAAAAATCAAATAATCCAATTAAAAATGGCGTACAAATCTAAACAGAATTCTCAACAGAAGAATCTCAGATGACTGAGAAGCACTTGAAAATGTTCAACATCCTTAGCCATCAGGGAAATGCAAATCAAAATGATTCTGTGATTCCATCTTACATCTGTCAGAATGACTAAGATAAAAAACACAAGTGACAGCTCGGGATGGTAAGGACAGTCACAAGTGAAATACTCCTCTACTGCTGTTGTGATTGCAAACTAGTGTAGCCACCTTGGAAATCAATATGATGGTTTCTCAGAAAATTAAGGATCAATCTACCTCAAGAATCAGGTATACCATTTCTGGGCATGTACCCAAAGAACACCCCATCGTACCACAAGGGCATTGTTCAACTATGTTCCTAGCAACTTCATTTTTAATAGTCAGTGAAGGGAAACAACCTATATGTCCCTCATCTGAAGAACTGATAAAGAAAAAATGGGGTTAATTGACACAATGAACTTATTACTTAACTGTTAAAAAAAGAACATCATGATATTTGTAGGCAAATGGATGGAACTAGAGCAAAATCTTTCTGAGTTAGGAAACCCAGATCCAGAAAGACAAACATGTTGTGTACTCACTTTTAATTGGATTTTAGCTGTAAGGATAATCATACTACAATCCACAAACCAAGAGAGGCTAAGTAACAAGGAGGGTGGGAGTGGGGCCTGTGAATCTGCCTGGAAAGGGAAAATAGAATAGACTGGACAGGGTGAGGGTGAAAACAAGAGGGATCAAGTGAACAGGTTATGTAGAGAGGAAGCCCTGGGACAGAAAACTGGAATTAGGGTGCATTTCAGGGGAGAGGTAGAAACCTAGTGCAATAGAAATTCCATGTAATATATGAGGGTGACCAGAATGAAGACCCCTAGTAGTGGGAGAGAAGTAGCCTAAAATGGCCATTTTCTGTAATGAGGTATGGCTTTCATAGAAGAATTGGCATGTCAACCCAACCACAGAACATTTGACGTACAATTTGTCCTAGCTGCAAAATGTGCCAGGATAAAGGTGGTCCAGAACTTTTGGGAGTAGACAGACAATGACTGATTCACCTTAAGATCCATGCCAGGAGAGGGAGTCTATGCTTGACACTGCCTGGAGAGCCAGGAACCAGAGGCTGAATAGATGAGAAACCTAGGATAGAACCAAATATCACTGGCCAAAATAATTATTATTATATATTCTAATGATATTCTGCTGCACTCATAGACCCTGGAACCTAGCATAATCATAAGAGAGACTTTATCCAGCAACTGATGGGAATCGATTCAGAGACCCACATCCAAACATTAGGTGGAGCTCAGGTAATCTTGTGGGAGAGGGGGAGGAAAGATTGTAGGAGCAGAGGAGTAAAGGACATCACCAAACAAAAACCAACCAAACAAAATGGAATCAACTCAGGGGTCATAGAGGTTCACAGAACTGAGTGAACAGTCAGGGAGCCTGCATGGCTGTGATCTAGGTCCTCTGCACATATGTTACAGTTGTGTAGCTTGGGGTTCTTGAGGAACTCCTAACAGTGGAAGCAGGGGCTGTCTATGACTCTTTTGTCTGCCTTTGGGACCCTTTGCCTCCTCCTGTATTGGCTCATCCAGCCTATGAGGGATTGTTCCTAGTCTTAATGCAACTTGATACACCATGTTTGGTTGATAGCCCTGGGAATCCTGCCCTCTTTTTTGAAGCTAAATGGAGAAGGAGTGAATCTGGGGAGAGGGAAGATTAGAGGAAGAGAGAATTGAATCTGGTTCCTGGCTCTATAGGCAATGTCAGGCATGGGCTCCCTCCCTGGTATGGGTCTCAAGGTGAATCAGTCATTGCTTGTCCACTCACAAAAGTTCTTCTTTCTATCACATTTCTTTCAAATGGCTGGGACAAGAGGAGCAAGATTTAACTGTGGTCAGGATGCAATTTATGAGAGAATAATAATAATTAATTAATTACCCTAGAAAGGGGAGAATGAATCCCGGTGACACAATTACTTTTAAAGATCAAAGCAGGAGAGATGGTAAGAAGAATTTAAGTATCAAGACAGCAGGAAGAATGGTTGCTTATAGTTTCTCTAGCTTCTCGATTTTTTTGGAATGCCTGTTAATTTCACACATATACTCTGAGTACTTATTTATCTAACAAGATATGCAGGAGAGATACATGAAAATATTTCTTTTGTGTTTCTTTCCATCACGACTTTCTTAGCACTAATGTGACTGGGATGATTCCCACTTCAGCTCTCTAACTCACCTCTCAGAGGTACACTGTTAATAGAGATGCTGACCTCCAGGAGAGCTCAAAGATGGAAGTACTGAGGAAGGGTCAAGGTAAGTAGTGGACAGTGTGGTAAGGGTAGTGAGGTGCATTATTTTAATAAAGAAGTGTTGGGAAAAGGCATTTCTCCAGCATAGCTTAACTTTTAGTTCTTTTAAAAATCATGTCTATCCTAGAGTTTTATTCTGTGAAGAAAATTTTAATTGGGGCTAGCTTACAGTTTCAGAAGTTTAGTCCATTATTATCATCATGGGAAGCATGGCATTGTGCAGGCAGACATGGTGCTAGAGAGTTCTACACCTTGATCCAAAGGCAGCAGGAGACTGTGTGTCACATTGGGCATAGCATGAGCATACAAGACCTCAAAGCCAGCCTCCACAGATGATCTCAAAGCTTGCATCCATAGTGACATACTTTCTCCAACAAGGCCATAATTACTTCAACAAGGCCATATTTCCTAATATTGCTATTCTCTATGCGACAACCGTTCAGATACATGAGTCTATGGGGGCCATACCTACTCAAACCACAGCAATGGCTTTTTGAAAATGTCACATAGATGGCTTAAACTTGCCTCCTACTGCTGAGAAAAAAAATTTCTAAAATGAAAACAAAACCCTAAAGTAGGAATTACGCACTGAAAGTATGGAACAAAGGACTACATCTAGTCACTGACATTCTTAGTGCAAGATATGGTAGTATGTATGGTGGTGTCAAAAATTCCAACAACTATAAAGATATTCTGCCATGGCTACTATCACCTACTTCAGCTAATAGCTGCCCCACCTCACAGGTTTTTGTTCTTTCTGAAGGTTGCATTTGCAAACATTATTTCGGCTAGGAGAAATGCATTTTTACCAGTTCTCCAAATCTTCTTGGTTGAGAGTTAAGTCCTCTCTAATTCCAAGATCCAGGAATTCCTCATCAGAATGACAGTAGCTTTAGTTTATGTCTCAGAAGATGAGCTTTTGTTTTAGATAGGGGAACTTAGAGAAGCCTAAGGCTGTATGCATGTGCTGTAGAAATTGCCAGATCACTCTGATCCTTGTTTGGGGCTTAGTCATGTCATGTAATATATCCAACACCTGCAACTTGAAATACAGGAATACCACTCTGAAAGGGAACTCATGTAAGTCTTTCTACTAAATTATGCAAATGTTATATTATCATTTAAAATCAAGAGAAGATAAAACCTGAAATAATTTTCCAAAGAGGTATTTTCTCATTGTCATCTTACATCCATCAAGTTAACAATCAAGATAGACCATTGCAACACCATCCTTGTCAACTTGGCACACAAACACACCGTATTTTTTCATTCTAAATTTTAATTAAAGTACAATTTTTTTCTTTTCCAATTCCATTTTCTCCCTCTAATCCTTTCTTTGGTTCTCCCTTTTAATACCTCTGAGATTATTGGCTTCCTTTTCTTTGGTTTTGTGTGTGTGTGTGTGTGTGTGTGTGTGTGTGTGTGTGTGTGTATGTGTGTATGTGTGTATGTATGTGTGTGCATAGTATGTATATGCCTGCACATGTGAATAACTATATAAATACAATCTGCTGAATTCATTTAGTGTTGTCTTAATTATCTGATTTTAGTAACAAATTATAGAAATAATCTTTGAAAGTATAGATTTTGTATATGGTTTTAGGAGTGACTACATAGTATTGTATTATCAAAAGGGGGCTTAACTGGGAAAGACTAATGCTCCTTTTTTCAGCAATTGTCAAATGCTTGTATCTCTTGGTCAAGGGATGTGGCTCCTTGGTTTTCCTCCTTCCATAATAATCTACTAGTGTTGACATTATTAAACACATCAGTTTTAAACAATAACCTTTCACCCATTTTCCCTGTAGACTTATAGCTATCTCATAATGTAAAATAAATTAAGTTCAACTTTCAAAGTATCCCGAATTTTTAGCAGTTGTAAACAGTACAAAAGTCCAAAGTCCAAGTTTCAGGTGAAACTCAAGGTAACAAATTAAATGTGAACACTTATAAAATAACTTGCAGAAAGCAAGTTGCATATTGTAAGAGTGATGAAATAAAATATTTGTATTTCCATAGGAAAAAATAGGAACATACCTAAGAATAACTGACCAAAGAAAGAATAAAAGCTGGTATAGGCAAAAAAGTCTGGGGTTCTGGGAACAGTATCTTTGGATCATGATAGAATCATCCAGGATCTAAAGAGCATGAGTAACCTTTTCAGTCCAACTCTATATTTGAAGCCCAAATAGCCCCTCTTATCCACAGCTTTCCTCAGTGTATACCATATGGTCCTGGCAATGATCATCTCTTGAGTTTGGGTTTCACTATTGCAGATTTATTTAGTGGTCTTTGAGAGATACTTCAGGAATTCTATCCTGGTTTTGTTCCTGTTGCTGTGATTAAAATCATAAGCAAAAGCAACTTGGGAAGGAAAGTGTTTATTTCACCTTAAAATTTACATTCCAGTATAAAGGGAAGTCAGGGCAGGAACATGTAAGTAGGAACTGAAGCAGAGGCCATAGAGGAACTCTGCTTACTGGAGTGTTTCCATGTCATTCTACAAGGGATCTAATTGAAGCCTATTTTTTTAGTTAAGGTTTCTCTTCTAAGAGAAGTCTAGCTTCTGCAAAGTTGAAAAGAACAAGAGCAAAAAGCTAACCAAGGCATACTGAAACCCTGACACATACACACTGGATGAGCTCAGTCAATCTATGGTACCAGGACATAAGACTCCATTATCCCCATCAATCCTGCATCTTTCATGAATGCAAAACAATACTATAGGAACAACACTGAAAAAGTTCTTGTGCCATTTGAGGGTAGATCCTGCTGCACCAATTTCTGTGTCCCGACCCAAAGGAAACACTTTCACAGAGAGCTGGTTTTGAGGAACAGAGAACCCCTTCAGCTGTATTCTGGGTTTAGGTTCCTTCCCTTCAAACAAATTTTCACTCACACAACCATTGGTGAGTATGTCTTGCCCTCAGAACAGCTTTTCTTTTGCTTTGAGATAAAGTGTTAAGTTTTTTTTTTTTTTAATAGCACTAATTTCATGGACAATCACACCAGTTTTTGTATCTGCTTTGTCTATAAAGTTAAATTCACATACTACACTCACACAGTTGAATAAACCATCACATGAGGACAGGACAAGTGAACCCTAAAGAAATGTGCCTACTAAAGTCTCTTATCCCTGAATTCTGAATGCTGAAAAAAATGTTTCTATAACTTGGCACAGATGTTTATGGTTTTCAGATTTAAAGGCTCTGTAACATTCTGGTACACCAGGGATGAGGAGTGTTTGGGGATAACAGTCAGCTCCCAAGTCTGTTCTGTGTCCCTGATCAAGTAGTGACTTGATTACAACAAATTTTTGTTTTCTGTATTCCCCTGGTGTTTGAGTTACGTTGGATCTAAGGAGAACCCACAACACAGATACAATGTGGCCATATTCTTTGCCAGAATATAACCTGCATGACATCTGACCTTCTTCCAAATAGAGTACTTGATCCCCTCTGAAAATTCATAAGTCAGTTCTCCACTGTTGACATGCCTTGACCTTCTGGTCTTCCAAACTCTCGCCAGAATGGCCTATTAATCTCTGTTCACTCTAGGGTCTTTCTAGCCAAAAGTTACAAAATTCTACAGTCCTCTTGCAAATGTGTTACAATAACTTCAAATCACAGTGTCAAATCAATAGCCCTATGACTTAGTACCAACTTTCTGTATTGGTTCCTTTCCTCATTACTATGACCAAATATCTAACAAAAGCAACTAAAGGAAAGAAGTGTTTAATTTGGCTCACCATTCACAGTTCACCACGAGATGGTCACTATGTTAGGTTGTGAGGCAACTGTTCACATTTCATCCACAATTAAGAAACAAAAAGAGATGAAGTCAAATGTTCAGTCACTTGCCTGTGTTTGTTAAGTCCAATTACCTTGGTATTTAGTACACTACTGCCTGTATTTTTAAGTTTAGTCTTCCTACCCTAATTAACCTAATCTAGAAAACACCTCACAGATTTCCTAAGAGATTGGTTTCCATTTGGCAGAATTCTAAAGCTTTCCAAATTGGTAATTAAGATTAACCCTGGCACACAGCAATCGCAAAGTGAAGCAAGACTGTAGATTCCCTGTCAATACAACTGTTGCTATAACTATCATCTACTCATTTAGCCTCCTCAGTTTATTTGTGTCGTATATACCTTGGAAAATATAGGGTTTATTTCCTGGAAAATGACATACATTTGTCACCAAGAAGTAAGTAAGTATCTCCAACTCAGTCTAGGGTTTCTTGGATCTGTTTCTGGATCTCTACTGAAGTAAATGGTGGAGGATAGGAAACTACAAAAAGGGATCTCAGAGCAAGAGCCTAGTATGTTCCAAGCGACCTTCTTTTCTCCTCCAAGTTTTCTATCACAGCTGGAGACAGAGATAAAAAGCTGAGCCTATGGAGAGCACACTACATATTTAAACAGTAACAAGCTCCATTAGGAACAGCAGATGAAGTGTCCTTAGCAGGGTTACTTTGACCTCTGATTGCCTGAGAAAATTTGACATTTGTCTGGCTCTTCACCCAGCATTATCTAGTGGAGGGTCCTATCTTTCTCACTGAGACTATCCTAGTCTATGGTTCAAATGATTTTCTTGGCCTGTTAAAAACAGTATGAGTTTACTTGATAAGACTGAACAAAGCAATCCAATAATCCCCTCACTTCCTTATCATTTTCTTTGCCTATTATGCAGTTTTTGTTACTAGAAAATAGTCATCATCTATGTAGATTGCTTTCTCAGCTGTAAGATTGAAATATTTGCCTTCTAAGAACCTCAGCATCATTGTAGAGCTCAAATAATGTAATGTGGGTGGAAACTCTTTGTAAACTTTAAAATGTTATACATTTACAGTCTGTTGTCATTACCACCACCACTACCACCACCACCACCACCACCATTATCAATATTAAGGAATTATAAAATCATAGATATTCATGGACAATAAACACTGTGTGTCTGATCCTAGATTGTTCAGTCCCTTAGGACATTTCCAGAAAAATCTTGAGTTGTCTATTCATTAAATCTCAGCAGTTTTTTAATCCTTAAAATAATATTTTCTTACTAAATAAAATTTTATTCTTTCTTACTCTTTGACAACATGGCTGTGGGCTTTTGGAGACTATGTTGGAATAGTAAGGCAGTGAAGAATGTGGTTCCATTACTGCAGATGGAAGTTTACAATACAGTTGTTAGAAAAACAGTTAACTCTAGTCAATATTTCATGTACACCTTCCCTGAGATCTGCATCTACCTCAAAGAAAAATCTTTGGATATTAGAGTGGATGTTACAGGTATTCCCTGTTTGACCTGACCCTCAAACTCCCCTTACCTGCTTTTCTTTTCTCTGGAAGTATTGCCTGTTTGAATGTCACCAGTGTGCATCTGATTGGAGTCTGCCAGTCCAAAGTTCTTGCAAGTGATTACTGGAAAAAGAGAGAGAGGGATTGGGGGTGGCATGAGAGGAAACAGACACACCAGGGTATGTATACTCTCCATCCCTGAGTCTAATATCATCTTGAGATTACTAGTTCCTTGATTCATAGACCCACTGCCTACTGTCTCTATATGAGATAACCTTTTTAGTTGAGAAAATTCTCTCTCCATTTACCGTTTTTCACTTAAAAAAATAAATGGAACTAGCTTGTCTTTAATGAATTCTGGAAGAGTTTGCAGTTCCCTTTGTAGTATGTAGCTCCTGTAAGTGAACTGAATGCCCATAGTCCTTCTATTAATGTATTGAATCTTAACCCCAATATGATGAGAGTAGGAGACAGATTCTTTAGAAGATATGGGATCATGAAAGGAGACCACAGTGATAATTTTGCCCCCATAAACACACTCAGAAACTATCTCACGATTTCTTCCATGCAAGGACATAGCAAGACAATGGTTATTTATAAGTCAGCAAGCTGACACTCACAAGATTTTCAATCTAGTAGTCTTGAATTTTAAACTATCACATCCAGATCTGTGAGAAATAAAGTTTAATTGCTAAAGCCATGCAAGCAGGATGGTCCATCAGAGCTATCTGAAATGACTAGAACAGTATGTAGAGTGGCTACGATCTCTTGTTATAGTATGAACAACTCTGGGTCTTGTGCTTCTTTTGAGTAGGTTAGATCTCATATAGAGTAGTGACTCTTTAAGGGCCTTGTCTTGAATTGCTCCATTTTGTTCAGAATATCAACTTTTGGAATAAATGTGAAGGTGAAATGGCATAATAGCTTATTTGCATAAATAATAAAATACCACATGCCCAAGACAGCAATAGGAATCAACTGATAAGCAATCTGTTTGTGCTGATAAAAACAATCAAAAACTACCATATATGGAATTATCAATGAATATGGCAAAATTATCTTATTCAAAACACAAAACAGAAGAGATACCCCATGATGCAGCACAATACACATGTCAATCAGACTTCAAGCTGACCCAGAGATATATCATTCTCTCAAAACACATTGTGGCAGCTGTTCAGAGAAAGGCCAGAAAACTAACTACTCGCTGCTCCTGGACTCAGCTCGCCAGAGTTCTGCATGCTATAGAGATGCAGTCCTCTTCAGTGCTTTCTAGATTTCCTATGTGCACAGATCTACAATCAATTCCTTAGCACCACTGCTAATGACTACACTGTTTTCTTTTTGGTTTTGTTACTTTTTTTTGAGCCTACAGCTTCTTTATCACTTTTAAAGCTTTTCTGTAACCAATTGTTTCTATAGTAATTGTGTAAAGAGATATATGTGGTCTGAGTTCTTAGATACTGGAAATTAAAATGAAATGGAATGGAGAACTTGCAATACACATGATAATGACTTTGAGTAAAACCAGATTAATAGTGAAATGAAGTCAACATGACTGATATATCTTCAGAGGCTATTGGTGTTCCCTAATTTCTGACATTGTGAAAAGATGGAACAAGTCAGCCATTATGACTGGCATAGCTCACTCAGGAGATTTGTTTGCTCTCTTATATCAGAGAGAATGCTACATGAAAAAATATATTATATCAGATATCTTATATCAGAGAGAATGCTGTGTGTCCCTTTTTACTTAAGGTTATAGAGTGCTCAGGTTTGGTCTTGTCCACTTCTCCTTGGATCATTTGTCCTGGATAAGAGTATCTTCCATTATCTAGAATAGTCTCATTAAGAAATTCACAAGGCTTTGGGGAATAATGTGATCATCTTATGTGTGTTTGGGAGCAATCATATTTTTTCTTTCAGACATTACAATAATTTTAATAACCAGGTAATTCCTGGTAACATCATTAATAAAATTTCCAACCCCCAGAAATATCAGTGAGCTAAAACATTTTAAAGGTTTATTTGCTCAACAAACAAAACAAACAGATCATTCATAATTATCAGAAATCCCCTGACTTGTTGACTAAATAAACTTAAGAAGTTTTTTGAATAAACTTAAGAGTTACTGTCTAAGAGTGGCAATAGGAAGATCTGTGTTTGTGAATATTTAAAAGAAATGTAGTTTCTTAGCTTCAAGAGGTAACACAAAGGTTACAGTTTCTTTCAAACAAATCCCAAAGGACTTAGCTTCATCCAGGGTGACAGACACTCAGATCCCCAAAGCCATGAGATGGATGGAACTGATGGTTGATACTTGACAAGATCTAAACTCAGTACAAGAACAGCCTTCAGCCATACTCTTAATGAATTGTCTACTCTAAAGCCATAATGTGGGTACTATAAATAGAACACAAGTCCCCTGCAAGTGCTAATCACTGAGCTATCTCCAGTTCTAACAGGAAGGCTTTTAATAACCTCTCATCCTTCAAGGAGAAAAGGGGCTGAAGATAAATTAGTTACCAATGGCAAATGGCTTAATCACCCATGTATATAAAATGTACCACCTGTGAAAACACAAGAAGTAAACCAGGCATGATGACATACATCTATAACCTCAGTGATTTGGAGTAACAAAAAGGAGGATCAGCATTTCAGAGTCTCTTTATACATCTCTCCTTCTGGATCCTCTGTAATAAAAAGCCTCTGTGATAAGTTAATAAGCATTGGGTTTTTTCTTCTAAGTTTTATAATATTCTCTTGTAGAATTAGAGGAAGTTGTTCTGGACCCCAGATTTATAGCTGGCCAGTGAAGAGTACAGGTAAACCACCACACTGGACCTCATGATTGGCTACAGAGGTTGTAGGTTTAGTTGAGATATAAGATACATCGAGTCTTATGCAGTCTTCAGAAAGATGACCAGATAGCCCCCATTTCAGTTGTTCAAGACCCACAGGAAGACTAAGCTGCACATCTGCTATATATGTTCAGAGAGGCCTAGGTCCAGCCTGTGTATGTTCTTTGGTTGGTGGTTCAGACTCTGAGAGCCCCAAGGGTCAAGGTTAGCTGACTCTGTTGATCTTTCTGTGGAGTTCCTATCCCTTTCAGGGCCCACAATACTGTTCTTCCTTAAGAGTTCTTCTGGCTGGGCTGCCTTGTCTGACCTCAGTGGGAGAGGAAGTGCCTAATCTCACATGGACTTAAAGTACTAGGATTTGGGGTTGGGGGAATACGTAGGTAAGTCCCCACCAGCTCAGAAGAGAATGGGATGAGGGATGGATAAGTATTGTATGAGGGGGTGATCAGGAGGGGTCAGTGAGTGGGATGTAAATTGAATAAGTAAAAAATAAAATTAAATTAAAAAAAAAGAAAGATGACCAGAGAATGAGATTTAAGGACACTCTACAGCAGTCATTTGGTAACACAATATATTTGGTATCAGAAGCATGTGTTGAAAAAGTTGGTAGGAAATAATACAGAGTTTGAGAAGTTTTTCTATAGTGGGTCTAGGAATGTGTCAACGATCGGAAACTGGATCCCAGACTTTGGAGCCTCAAAAGAAAAGAGGAGCCACCACTCTAGCCTCTGCATACATGTCTAGTACTACAGACTAATGTTTGTTTCCTTGATAATCCAAGAGAGGTAATGGTGGGAACCAAGCCAATTCTTACACTTTAAACTGTGTAGTCCTTAATATAATTCAAAGGGCATGGCAAAATATACACTAAACATCATTCACTTAGTATAGTCTACTACTGTGAGAATCCTAGAACTCTGTTTACTAGGTGACCTCAGAGAATGACCACATCCATTATTGCAACAGATCATTGAGTATTCCACATCTTTCTTGGAAGACACTTTGAGTTATACACTCAGTTGAGGAGGGGATTGGCTTATAAAATCAGTAGTACATCAGGTATTAAATATATGTGGTATATTTGTAATATGTATATATGTTCATATTTATATATGAAACAGAAACTCTAATAATTGAATATATATATATAATATATATATATATATATATCATATATATGTATCTGCTAAATGACAACGTTAATAACAGTCCAGTTTCTCAGAGAATGGAACCAGAATGACGAAACTCAGATGAGTTAACTGTCTATGGCTATGAGTGAATTTTCTCAAGTTCTAACATTTCCTTTACTTTTACTTTCTTTTTCTTTTTCATTTTTTAGAAAAAAAAAAGGCGTGGATTTTCAAAAAAAAAAAAAATCTGTAATGGATTCGGACTACAGTGCAGATTTCATGAGAGCTGGTGAGAGCTTCCGTGCATGCTGGTCACATGGTCCATGCTTCATTTTGTTCTGTGTTCCATTCCATTCTCTTACCGACTCATTCCATTACTGACTGAGGATTTACTTATCTAACTTAGAAATACTCAGAGGCTGTAACTGAAGTTCCATGAGAGAGCAGCAGCATATGTGAAGCCTGGATTCAGTCCCCAGTACAGAAGGGAGGAAGGAAGAAAGGCTATAGTTGTTTAGATTGAAAGGTGTTTACCATAAGTTTGAAATCTTCAAAAGCTCTAAATATCAAAACTTGGAAAATTGGGGAAAATCTGCCACAAAATAACAAGGAGCTTTACATATTCTGTATTTATGCATTTTGGAATGGCAATCATACTCTCTTTGCACAAATGTTGATTTTAATTGTTCATTATGCTGAGGATATGAACAAACATAACGTATTTCTGTACATCTGAACTCCAGAAAAAATATGGACTCTCTGTTTTTAGAATTTTTACTATCCAAGATCAATCTTGAAAACTGTCCTGTATCTTTGAAATGATTGTACTCTGCCTGAATCCTTCAAATGTTAGTAATACGTTGGGCATGGGTGGGAGAGGAGGTCAGTGGTCCCGTGAAGGCCGGATGCCCCGATGTGGAAGAATTAGAGGGCAGGGAGGTGGGAGTGAGTGGGTGAATGGGGGTACATCCTCATAGAAGCAGGAGGAGGGGGCATGGCATAGAGCGTTTCTGGGTGGAGGGAAATGGGGAAAGGGGATAACATCTGAAATGTAAATAAAATATCCAATAAAGAAGAAAAATGTTAGCAATAAGGTTCACTCCTCAAAGAATTACTTTTACTTTCCCTTGTTTGCAAGGTTAGTTCAACATTTCATTGTAAACACCATGGACTGTCAATTATGAATGAGCATAAAGGGATGGCAGGATGCTAACAGAAAAGAAAAATATGGAAGTGAGGCAACCAAGCACAGAGAAACTTAGAAACATGGGAATAGAACCAACACACACACACACACACAGCACACACACACACACACTCACCTTTCCTAGTAATGCATTTGCTAGCCTGGGAACCTCAATATACTGAGCTTCATCTGTATCAACTTCAAACAAGGAAATGTATTGTACACACTTGAAAACCCTATGGTAAACATCCTGCTTCCATTCAAACATATTCTACGGTATATATGGGAATGGGAGCAAAGGGTGTAACCTGGACTTAACTAGGTTAGATCAAGAAGGTTAGATCAAGAGTCACAGGAGATTGCATATAGAGAAAGGAGGCTCAGTCTAAATATCTGGCTCAAGATCATTCAGCAGCAGGTCAACTATGAACTGAAGTCAGAAGCTCTCTGACTTGAAGGTCAAGTTTGACCAACCATGTTTCAGTGCTGTTCTTTGGGTTTTCTGTTTGTTCTGAAAGAGGATGTTTGTATTTAGACTGGGTTAGCCTGTGATATCCCTGTCTTAGTCTCCTAAGTGCTAAGGCTGACAGCATGTGACACAACAGTAAGCTGTCTTTGTATAGACCTATTAGCTAGTCACTCTCTACTTGGGAGTAGAAATGTCTAAACCTACCTGAGTACAGGGAGCCACAGCTAGCACTTTATGACTGTCAACCTTAGGGTCAGAGCCTGTCAGCCGGCTTCAGTTGTTTATTAAAGACCCCTGAAAAAGAGTTTCTCCAAACTTTTCTTTCTTGCTCCAAGGATCAGGGACAAAACTAACTGTATGGCAGAACCTGGGATAGGTACTGTTATTTAGGAAAGGAGGCTGTGTGAGAAATTTTCTGCCACTTAATAATGTGTGCAAAGTGAATGTTAATTACAACGAAATGAAAAGCTGTGGACTCAAAAAAGATCATCCCCCTTCATTTGGAGAGCAGTGGCAGGACCTCTGCTGAGAGATCTCTGCCATAACTGAGACATCTCTAGAGAAAGTGAAGTATGTGGCCTTAGCCTGATTTTATACAGCAGAGAACAGAGATGACTTAGAGTCTCATTTGCTTGGCTCTTTTTGCCCTGGAATCACTTGCTATATAGAGAACATGGTTCCTGTACTTCCTGGTGTTTAGTGTTGACATGAATTGTAAGTACACAATATATCATCAGCCTGGGAATGTCAAGGATGTTAGGGGGAAAGAAACACTGCAATTAGAAGTCTAATTGGCAGGGTAAACAGACACAGTTCTCTAGAGGGTATTCTGTCTCGTTTGCCTTAGGTAGCTAACTTGTTACAGGCACTAAGAGGCAATTATTTGATTCAATAAATTATTCCCACTCCAACTTGTAGATGACTATGCATAAAATTTGTTTATTTTTAAGTTGGCCAGAAAATTCTACCTTATGTTTCTAATTGGTAGCAGCTGTTAGAATTGTTCTGTCAGCCTGCTGGCTGTGAAATATCAAGAGTATTTTTCTGTCACTCAAGGCTCAAAAAGTTAACAGATTCTGAGTCACTGCAGATGACCAGACATTGAAACTGGCCTTCAAGTTCTGATTGGTCAACTGTCAGTTGACTTTTTTATACACCCAGGAAAAGGTGTTCAGATATCTGGAAGTTGGGTAGTCCATGACTTTGATTCTTTGGCTACTTATTCCCTTAATTACCTTTTGAAAGTTACTAAATTTATTGTGACTGCTAGACTTTTATTTTAAAATTAGAAAGGATGGCCTTTTGGGGAGGTTTGTAAACTGCCTGGCATATGAAAAACACAGATATACAATTAATTTATTGTTTCATTTCTCACACAGACAGTGTGAATGCAGCTAGAAAACTCCCACTTGGTTGTCGTCCTTTTCATCATTCACCAAAGTGTTCATCTAATCCAGCTTCATTTTCAAAGACCAGAACAGGACTGCTGCTTTTTCTCTGTAGAAGCAGAACTTGCTCTGGTTTTGACTCTCAAACAATCCTTTTTAACTAACAACAAGCTGAAAACAGGATATGTTTATCACTAAATCATGAAGCCTGAAGGGCATCACCAAATTCAGATGTAATAGATAATAATCCTAAAAACTGCCTTTGGTGATTTCTATAGCTTATACAATAGCTTAGCAAAAAATGCAAATGTAGCCAAGAGGGTGCATATAAGAACTTAAATAAGGAGTAGAATGGAATTAACATTCTCTCTTAGTTTGCTAACAGTACCCATAGAAAAGTGCACTGCATTTATCACTTCAAATTATAGCTGTAGGGCTATCAAGGCCAGTGAGTCTGAGCCCAAATACTCCTCATGATTACACTGTAGTTGTAAATATGGGTGTGGCAATTATTCTTCAACTTCTTGACATTCTCTTCTTTGCCATTTGTCAGTATTTACATCTTACTCTTTCTTCCCTGGATTCTAGGCTTCTTATACCAAGTGACTACCACAGGTATGGCCTGACTGTATCTCTGATGCTTAGGATGCTTATTCTTGTCTCACTGCTCAGAATATCTCTCTCTTGGGATGAGTCCACAATGAGTAGATGGCCAGATGGAGGTGATAGGGTCAACACTACCAGCTCTCTTGGAGAGGAACAACATGAGTTAGCCATATTAGTGATTCAACTGCATCTCGTATGTTCAAGCTCTTTCAGCCTCTCTTTTTCTGCAGCCAAAAACACTGAGCAGAAGAGACTCTCAGCTGAGCCTCTCTTGGCTAGGCACTTTGAAAGTAAAATGTTGTTTATGATCACTGGCTAAGTTTTAGAGTGGTTTATTACAGAAATAGATAATTGAAGCACTGATTATACTATCCTGGAGAGGCTCACTCTTATGTTCCTTTGGAAATACATTTACTGAAAACGAAATGTGTGATTGCAGCTTTGGTTGAATGTTGTAAGATCTAATTCTAAACTCCTGTAAAATCATCCTTTAATCATATCCTTTATGCCAAGCTATTCGTTTGATTCAATTTTCACCGAGACCACTTGGACAAAGCTTCCATTGGCTTGTTTGTTTTGTTTTAAACCTAAAATGGATTTAGACATCTGCTATAGAAACTGGGTTTGCATGTAGAGTAGACAGTTTCCTGGCTTTGACACCCTGAATTGGAGACTCACAACTTGCTTTTTTAAGAAAATTTATATTTTAATTTACTGTTTTACTCTATGTGAAGGGATATGAGTGGCTGGTACGTAGGTAAGAGGACTACCTATAAAAGTTGCTTCTGTCCTTTGACCATGTAGGTACCGAACATGGTTCTCTGGCTCACCATTAGGACCTTTAACCTGGTGAATCATCTTGCTCAGTGTCTCCATCACTTTCTATCTGTCCTTAGCACAGACAGCAGTGTGGGGTTAGTATACATAGAAAGACCTTCATTTGACGTACATGGAGTTCTCTTCCACAGGAAGTGAGTTGTCCATGTGGTTATGAGTGTGTTTCCATTATTCAACATCACTTATGTTCAGATGGTAACAGGATTCTTTTGTTTACTTGTTTTGGTATGTTTTTGGGGGGTTTCAGGGAGGGATTTTTTTGTTTAATGGCCCAAGTCCATTTTATACTTTCCCATTTTGACTAAGCAATTTTCAAATGAAATTCTAAGTCTGTCTAAATAATTTACATGTTTATCTTAAAATAACACTTGTGCTAAGTAAAGTGCTTTAAAAGAAAACAACAGGAAAGAAACAAGTGTTAGATCTTTAAAATACACTGGAGATTGCTTAAGATAGAAGATGACTCAAAAAAAAAAAAAAAAGCAAACATTTATGGCCTTTCTTTCCCCCTTCTTCTCTCTATACATTTTTTGGAGTGTATGTATACAAATAATAGCAGCAAACACTCCTCTTCATTCTAACCAAACTCTTAGTGCCCTGTACTGTGTTTTTCACATAGAACCATCTTATTTCTGCAACACTCTTATGAGGTAGATGCTATGATTGTTTCTGTTTTTCTGGTAAAGAACAAGGAAAGTTTAAATAACTTGCAGAGGCTGATTAAAGTAGTGAGCTGTGAAAACAGGATTTCAACTGAAGTATCTATGTCATCAGTTCAAGTAGCTAAAAGAGACAATAGTGAACATCTTATCCAAAGAAAACAAGAACCTACCAATCACCGGAAGAAACCGTGTTCCTCTGGGAAAATGGTGCAGTCATATGTCAAATGTTAATCCCATTGAAGTAAAGCAAAGAGGGGCATAGCCACTCCTCTTACACAATAAGTTATAAGTAAGAAAAGAGCTGAAAAATCTATTATCATATCACATATCATGAATAACATGCTTATAAGAATTTCTTTAAATTATACACTTACAAATTAAAAGCATGCATCTGTATATACTATACATATATGCACCATGATAACAGAGTTACAAATGAGTATTACCAAATGTGTCAGACATCTATATATTCATTATTATTTATTATATGCATTTTATTTATAATGGTAATGTGCGAATTTTGTTGCTGTTATTGTTGACTTGACACAAGATATACTTATCGAGAAAGAAGGAACATTAATTGAAGGATTGTCTCCATTAGATTGCCTGTAGGTAAATCTGTGGACTTTTTTGTGAGAGATCTCAGTTTACAATGGCTAGTGTTGTTCCAGGAGAGATGGTCCTGGGTGGTATAAGACAGCAGGCTGAGCTAGCACAGGAAGCAATCCAGGAAGCTGCACTCCTCCATGGGCTCTGCTCCAGTTTGTGGCTCCAGGTTCCAGCTTTGAGTTGCTGTACTGACTTCCCTTTGTTATGGTCTATAAGCTGTCAGAGGAAAGAAATCCTTTCCTCCTAAAGTTGCATTCAGGTATGGTGTTTATCACAGCAATGGAAAGTAAACTAGGACAGGTAATATAGCTAAGAATAATCTAAATGTGTCATTGAAGGATTTTGTTTCAAATATCTTCTTCACCTAGGCTTTGCTTCTCATTGCTTCCCGTGTTTGGGATCTCTGAGGTCATCAGCATTCACAGTTCAATTTAGGGAAGCAAACCCTCTGCACGGCAGCCTGGCCAATGAGGACCAGAGGCCATGAGACAAACACTTCCCTTTTAACTTGGACTGAGGAGTCAGAGATGTATATACTACAGTTTCTCAGAGGTTCATATTCTGAGGAGTCCAGTCATCAAAAGACCAAAAATCTCATAGTGTTTGGTCCAATTCTGTATCCCTGATCCTGGCCTCTGCTCCCTGTAATCACATTCTCAAATAAGCTACTGGTAAATATTCACCTCAGGCTCATCTTTGGATAGCACTAAACAAAAGCAGGCAATACTTAAACTTATATTTTCCTTTATCTGATTATTTGTTTTATTGATATAATAAAAAAAATCAAAACTTCCACATGTAACATTATAGGTTTTATTGCCTGTCAGGGATCATTGTTTTGGTTTATAGCTTTTGAAAATAAAAGAACTGTCTGTAGTAAAAACAGGTTTTTAGGTTGAGAAACATTTATTGCAGGCTAGGAATGGTCTACCAATTCAAGTCAATAAAATAATGATTTATGTCTATATGTCTGAAAAACAGATTGAAATCATTCCAAGACATATCCCACTTTCAAGAAAAAAATCATGTGGTATCATACACAAGTCCTGCTGGATGATAGGATGACTTTTAAAGGGTTGTGTCTTGATTAAGCACCTAAAATATCCCTGAAATATGAAAGGGGTGGGACTGACTCATAGCAAATGGAAGATGAAAAGAAAGATGATGGATACACATGCTATGCAGTGAGTGCACTCTGCACTGGGTAATCACACTGTCATGTGGCGGCATCTTTTACTGACTCAAGTTAAAACTCTGTCTCCTTATTTGCCTAGCAAACATTTTTATCATTTCCAAGTAACTGTTTATAAGTTGGAGTGAAAGAAGGAGGAAAGAGGTTCAAATGGCATCATGAGACATCTTGATCCTGTCTGTCATCCTTTAGGGCAGTGGTTCTCAACCTTTTTAATGCTCTATCCCTTTAATACAGTTTCTCATGTTGTAGTGACCTCCAACCATAAAATTATTTTATTGTTACTTCATAACTTCAGTTTTTCAAATGTTATTAATCCTAATGAATATGTCTGTATTGCAGCATATCAGATGTGTGATTAAGGGGTCATGACCCACAGTTTGAAAACCACTGCTCTAGGGTAAGATTGAAATTCAGCATGGCAGCTTTGCTATATATTTCACCTGGATAACAGTTTCTTGTGAGGAGCCATTGTCAGAATTATGGGATATTTGTCTATAGCCTTGATCTTGACCCACTAGAAGCTGCTGGATTCAATCCCCCTGAAGTCATGACAACCGAACGTATTTGCACACATTTGTAAAAACATTTTCTTTGCATCAAAATTCTCTGGCCATTGAGAACTGCTGCTTACAGAAAATGCAAATGCTGATGGTATGGTGAGATAGATAAACCCAAAGCACAAGGTAGAAAGATTTACAACGCAATTCTAGACAATTCATCTAAACTTTATAATTGTCTAATTCTAATGAAAAAGTAAATATATAGGAAATATACTTTCTTTATATTTATTAATTAATTCTTAAATGAATATTAAAAGGAAGAGACAGGCAGGCTAGAGACAAAGTTTATGAAAGGCTTAGAACACAGAGATAGTGGAGAAGGTAAGATTTTTGTATGCATGGTGATATTATGTGGGCCATTCTGCTAGGAATGCATATGAGCTATGCTCTGGTAGATAAGAATGGCCCCCATAGACACATGTTTGGTTTCTAGTTGTGGGAAGTGTTTGGGAAGGATTCAAATATGTGGCTTTACTGGAGGACCTGTATCATTGGGAGTGGTCTTTGAGGTTTCAAAGCCCTCATGCCAATCCCACTGTGCCTTCTGACTCCTGCTTGTGGCTCAAGATGTGAACTCTGAAATATCCCAGGCTGCAGCCTTTCCTGAAATCCTAATGGACCCTAACCCACCCCCATACCATAACTCAAATCAAACTTTCTTTTATAAACAGTCTTGGTCCTTTTTTTTCCACAACAGACAAGTAACTAAGGCACATGCCATATTCATGTTTAACACAGCATTTGGTTAAACAATGTACACTTAATTCCAGATGTTTCAGTCAGGAATCTAAGAACACCTTTTACAGAAAACATCCACATGATGTCCTTTCTGAATAACGTCCCATTTTGAACCTCAGAGCCTAACCACAACTGCCATAGCTGATTGGACAACAAGTGGTCCATTGAAGGCAGTCAAGCCAAGTTCTGGGTAGCCCACACTGATGAGATCAGGTAAGAGGGGAAATCAGGTTCTTCCCTTTAAGGGGATGAGTGTGTAACTATGAATGCAGTGAGTTGTGACCCCAACAAGAGCCAGCAGTGCTCTTGACACAAATATTAGCAGTAAATTGTGAGTCTAGACAACATGCACAGAAAAGGAATCATGGAGTAGAATGTGAGGAAACAGATGGATATGTATGGGTATATTCACTTTCAGAAACGGAGATAGGCTGTCAATTATAGGGTCCCATATTTTGACATGGGAAGCGCTCCTCTGTTTTATACAGTATGTCACAAACCTCACCCCAGGGAGGGGGAGGAGAGCCTGAAAACTTACTCGCACTAACAGTGCTCCATTATGTTCTGTTTTATTGTTGTTGGGGGACTTATTGCACCATAGCTGTCTTTGGCCTTTATGTGTTTGTTCTTTCTCTTGCCTCCCTCCTCTTGATTCACTAAAAGCAAGTCAACAGAAGCATGGTGGGTTACAAGCTGTTCATAACCTGAGTATATTTGGAGCCAGAAATATCTGCCATATAGTCACATGTGAAATGTGCTCTTTGGATGAATTATGAACATGTAACTCGGAGAAAAATGTTTTAATCACAAACACTATTTGGAAATTGTAACCTTGCTTAATTCTTTTGGTCATTAGTATGAGTTATGAGTATTGCCTATAATAATATATATCTTATATTATAAATTTATTTATGTTATCTTTCATATTCACTAACCCTTCAGTCAAAAGCCAAGATAAAATGAAAATGAATTGTAATTGTGTTGCTATTACAAACTGGCTAAAGCGAGCATCCCCATGGGTAGAGATTTATGTACCAGCATCCGCTGAGGGCCTCATACCCTAGTAGATATTATCACATACCACACAAAAGGGCTAGTTCAAATCTTTCTTTTTTACAGCCACTAATAATATTATGCAGATAACCTCCCTGTGGCCTCATCTAATTCTATCTCCAAGACCCCACTTCTAAATGTCATTAACACAGCAATTGCGGAAAACTTCTAAAAACATATTTAATCCACAGTATCATTAATATGCTGAAGAGGTGGTTTATGGGTTAATATTTACTGATCTCATTTCTGACAGAGTAGTCCATACCTGTGTTTACATATAGAAAAATTGTCCATTTGTTTAAAATAGGAACCAATGTCCTATGGACTCATTAACTGAAACATAAATGAACCTGGGCTGTCAGTTTTGACAAATGAGGTTCTTGTTATTTAATCAAATATTAATCTGGATATTGCTCTGAAGATACTTTATAGATATGATTAACATCACATCTTCTGCCAGTTTAAAGAAACTATTGAGTTGGTTTAGGGTAAACATGTATCAAACTTCTTTTTTAGATAATTCTCTTGATGACATTTAGTGGGAAGGTCTTATTTCCTATGGGGAAAAATAATGGGGAGCCACAAAAACAGGTTTGAAACTTCAACAAATGCCAGTTGTAAGTGTATTCTTCAATTATTCACTGCTGCAATACATCTTTGGTTCATGTCCTTGTATTCATATACTGCATAATCTCTAACACTATCACAGATGAGAAACGCACTGGATATTTCATCCAAATCACAGCAGACATAGGCAGGCACCTGACTTTGTGAGAAATGCTTCAGAAAGATTGTCTGAGAGACTGAGGCTCTCTTCTCTTTAGCTACAATTTCATAATTTTGAGTTAGAAAGATCCCAGCACTTGAGAGGCAGAGGCAGGCGGATTTCTGAGTTCGAGGCCAGCCTGGTCTACAGAGTGAGTTCCAGGACAGCCCGGGCTACACAGAGAAACCCTGTCTCGAAAAACCAAAAAAAAAAAAAAAAAAAAAGAAAGAGAGAGAGATGGTAAATCCAACACACGATATTGACTTGACAGTGTAACCATTTCAATAAATTCATATAGCAGGAAGAAAGGGTGGAAGAAGGGACCAAATAGCAGAAACTCATTAAGAAACTATACAGAATAGTAAGTCCATAAGAGAGGCTTAAAATCTTTACGAAGTGCAACAGTGTTGAGCTCATGAAGTAAAGGAGATGGAAAAAGTGTAAGATCTGAAGAACAGAAGTTTTCTATGAAATTAGGTCTCTGAGAAATGTCAGAGAAGCTATACTCATGAAGTTGCATCAATATGGCTGCCTAAACAAGACCTGAATAACTATGACAAGAATGGATGGGCAAGTGTGGGACCCAGGGAACCTAACAGGGCCTCAACAGTAGGCAAAAAACTTCAGGAAACTAAGGAATGCTGAGAGTAGGGGAATCGACTCTGAGCAGTAGGACACCAGTGGATTGTCCAATTCCAAGTGATCAGTCCTGAAATCATATACATATAAGTCACATTCTATGGCTTAGCAGGCTGTATTTGTATATTTGAATATTTATTATGCAAATGTATGTGTGCATGTTTATTATATATGTTTAAATATATTTGAAAATATATAACAATATATTTTATATATTTTATAATATATATCTATTTTATACATTATATAATTATTATATATAATGGTATAGCAGTTGTTTTTATTACATATTTATTAATGTATACTATATATAAAAATTAGTGGCCATAAATTTTAGAGAGAATTGGAGAACACAAGAGAAGTTAGAGGAAAGAATGGGAAGGGGAAAATGATGTAATTATATCCTAATTACAGAAGCAAAATAAGATAATCTAAAAACCTTCTTTTGTCTAACTTTTTCCATGCTTAGCCCCTGTCTTTTACCACAAACATGCTTAGCACAAGTATATAAGAGGCCCAATCCAGAACACACATTCTAACTGCCAACAGACAAGGTTACCATTGTGCTTGTTCTTCCTGAAATGGAGTCTGGCCTTCAGCTCCTAGGACCATGCTATAGTCCTGACTCAATCTAAGTATCTAAGAATATGGGCATGCAACACCCACCTCAGTTTGGTAATGCTTTTGAAGTGGGAAAACTACTTAGTAAGATTCATAGACTTGTAAATGGAAGTTTGGATCATTTATTAGCTCTTATTAGAGATCCTTACTTCTTAAATAAATTCCTTCCTTCTGAATTCAGACAGATTTTTAAAATAAGTATAATATTTATATTTATATAGGTTATTATTAATTTATATATCTCATCTTTCATTTTTTAGATGTGTGTATATATGAGTGTGTTTTCATGTGAGTAGTCATAGATGTATGCTTATAGAGGTAGAGGCCAGAAGTGGGCATAGGATATCTTTCTTTTTTTAACATTCCATATTTTTTTAAATAAGTAAAACTTTGTTGTAAAGAACCAGCAAACAGAACATTATGTTGTTTACAGACCCAAAGTCTACATCTCAATGAACTACACAGGTAGAACAGTCATTCTGACATTGCAGATTCATGGTATATTTTACTTGTTCACTATCAACTATATTTTTATACTTTATACCACAAAAAATGAAAAATCACTGACTGAGTTAGAATTAGGCAATTAGTTTTATGTATTTTCTATTGATTATGTCTATTACCTGGATATCATTTTTTCCTTAACACCTAACATTTAGCCTTTCTTGTTTTACTTTCTACGTGGTATACTGTGTCTGCATATACAATTTACACACACACACACACACACACACAACTTTATTTATTTACATATATTAGGCTAGTATTTAAATATGAATCAATGATGTTTTTTTCTTTCTGAGATTTTTATGGTCTTGCTTAACATTATGACGTCTAAGTTCATCTACTCTCATGTTACTTTGTGGTTTTATTTTGCTTTAGACTGCAATCACATCCCATTTCATACATGTACTAGATTGTCATTATCAATCCATGGTGGTAGGTATGGAGTTCACTACATTCATGCCCAGGAAATCAGCTGGGTCACATGGTAGGTTTTAGAGAAATGTTCAAATTGATTTCTAGAATGGCTCAATCAATTTGCACTCTCACCAGAAGTAAGTACTGGTTCCTCTCGTTTCACCTCATCTCCAATATTTTCTGTCAGATTTCTTGTCATTCTGACTGTGATGAGGTGGTGTCTCATAGTAGCTTTAATTTGCATTTTCCTAGTTGTTAGATATATTGAACATATTTTTAAAAAGTTGTTAAACATTTTAGTTTTAAAAACTGTCTATTAAATTCATTATTTCATTTATTTATTGGTGATTTTATTTTCTCGATATTTACTTTCTGCAGTTCTTTGTAAGTTCTGGCTATCAGCCTCCTGTCTAAGCTTAGCTGGTTAAGATTTTTTTCCATTCTGAGGGCTGTGTGCTTTGTTGGTAGTTACCATCACTGTGCCAAATGTTTTAGTTCATGTGGTCTCATCTGTTGAAACTTGGGGCTGGTTCCTATGCTATTGGTAATCCATTCAGAAAATTCTTACCTACACCAGGGTCTTGAAGAATGTTTTTAAAGCATTTTTCTAGAAACTTCAAGGTTTCAGGCTTTAAATTAATATCTTTGATCTATCTTGAATAGATTCTTAAACAACATGGAAAATGTGAATCTAATTTTATTCTTCTGCAGGTAGAGATCCAGGTTTGCCTGCATCTTTTGTTGAATTGGCTTTTCAATGTAAGCTTTGTCATTTTTGTTGAAAATTAAGTAGGCATAGCTTCATCATTATAGCTCTACGGCCTCGAGTCAAGTCCTTTGATTTTCCTGCCCCTATATATGTTTTTACTGCTGGTACAAAGCTGTCTTTATCATTGTAGCTTTGTCGGATAGTTTCAGGTCAAGTACTATAATGTTTCTGTTATAGTTGTCCTAAACATTGCTTTGGCAGTTTGTGGTTTTTTTTCTAGTTCCAAATAAATTCCTGAATTGTTCTTTGTTTTTCTCTAAACTTGTGATATATCACATTAGAATCTTAATAGCTGCTGCGCTGAATCTCTAGATTAATTTAAGTAGGCTAGCTGGTTTCACAATATTAATTCCTAGAAGCCATGAACATAGAGGTTCTTCAATATTTTTAATATCTTCAATTTTTACTGTAGAAGTCTTGTTCTTTGGTTAGTTATGTTCCCTATGTATATTTATTTTGGGGGGGAAAGAATTTTGATGGTATAATTTTCCTAATTTACTACACACACACACAAACATACACACACATTACTGATTTTTAAAATATTGACTCTGTTTCCCATAATGTTACTGTACATGTTAATTATATCCATGGATTTTTAGTAGATTTTATACAATCCTTTATGTAAATAATAACATTTTTTCAAATAGGAGTAAGTTGGTTTCTTTCTTTCCTATTTTTATCCCTTTTATGTCTTTTTCTCATCTAATTTCTATAGCTAAAATTTTTAGTACTGCCTCAAATAAAAGAGCAATATATGGGCATCCTTTTTTCCTTCCTGATTTCAGAGGAAATAATATAGACTTGTTTCAGGTTAATGTATGACCTGTGAAGAATTGGTATGAGACCTTGCCTGGATTCACACTTCTTATGTCCTTTCTGGGCTTTTCTGTGAGATAATGCTTTTGTTTATAGTTTTAATCTTATTACTTCTAATGGTTCTATTTAAGCTATTTATGTCTGCTGGGTGTAATTTTGGTAGATGGTAAACGTTTAAAAATTATTTGATTTTACTCAGCTATTTGAAATATATAATCTCATGGCATTGATGGTGTGTATTTGACTGGAATCTGTTCTAATGACACTTTTTTAATTTTTTAATTTGTGTCTTTTTATTTTTGTCAGATTTATCAATAGTTTGTCAATCTTACTTTTTCAAAGAACAAACTCATGTTGGTGTTGTGTATATAGTTTTTTTTTTTTTTTTTTTTTTTACTCTGTTTCTTCATTTTCCCCTTAATTTTATTATTACTTGTCATTTACTATTGGAAGATTGATTGCTCTTTTTTATCAAGGCCTTAAGGTCCATTATTAGGATATTTATTTGATATCTCTTAGACTGTTCAATTTCAGCAGTTCTTTCCTCTTAGAACAGATTTTATGTTCAAGAGGTTCTGAGAGGTTAAGTTTCATTAAGTTTCTAGGAATTTTTAATTTTTTTTCTATTTCTTTTTCTCTTCCTTCCTTCCTTCCTTTCTTCCTTCCTTCCTTCTTTTCTTTCTTTCCTTCTTTCTTCTTCCCTTCCCTCCTTCTCTTCCTACCCCTCTCTCTCTATCTCTCTTTCTTTCTTTGTTTTTATGTTTGTTTGTTTCTTTCTTTCTTTCCAGTTTCAGTTCCTTCTTGGACATGTTAACAAAAGAAAAGAAGTTTAGTCAAAAAGACCAAATACCATGTCATCATCTGACTCCTCAGATCTTCCTTCTTCACTTCAACTATGTTCTGGTCAACTGGGGCAGCATCCATGGATTGTGAAGGAACAGCAGCAGGCACCACTCTAGCTACTGAGGTAGTCCCACCAACCACACATTGCAGATGATGCTTCCAATGTTGAGATTGGTCAGGACACTTGCAAAAAGGCCAAACCAGAAAAGATCTACATTGACATTAATTGCTTTCATGAGGGCATTAATCTTATCCTCTATGACAGCCATCTTATAATCATCATGCAGGATGAGGGCAGAGTATATGCAAGACATGTCTGAGACAGAGGCCATGTTGTGGACTGCCAGCATGGTATTAGTTACCCAATGAAGGGAGGGCTTAACCCCAATGTGGCCTTAGCTTCTTCAGAAGGACCAAGCACCTTGGTGCCAATTGAGGAAAGGCTCATGATTTTGTAAATGACTCACTGGTCTTTTGAAAATATATCTTTTAGTTGACAACTATTTTTGTAGTTTCTATACTTTCTCTATTGTTGAGTTTTAGCTTTATGGCATTGTATTCTTATAGGACACAAGGAGTTATCTCTGTTTTTAAAAGTATTTGCTAAGATTTGATTTGTGTCCTGTGATATGACCTATTTTGTGGAGGGGTCCATGTACAACTGAGAAAGTGGATATTCTCTGCCTTTGTGGTAGATTATCTACATATATGTCAGGTCGAGTTAATTTTTAGCTCAGAATTTCTTTACGTGTATATAGTTCAGAAGAACATGAGAGTGGGTTGTTGAAGACTTTAAATGTGAAAGTGAAGTATTGACATCTCCCACTCTTGTTGTTTCAGGAATTATGTGCTATTTTACCAAGGGGGAGGCAGCCCCAGCATGGTGGGGGAGAAGTCTTCTTTCTTCTCCTTCTTGTCGGTTTTTCTTGAGGCAGCAAAGGGGGAAAAACGTTGAAGGGGGTAAGGCTCGGTCTTACGAGATAATTAGGGTTACTGTATAATAAAAGTTTACTTATCTATGTTAGAAAAGCTTACTTACTTTGCTACTGTAGCTGGCCTGCCCTCTGGTATCCTCTGAAGCCAGAAACTGCAGTTTCTGGCACTTAACACCTCAGCCCCAAAACAGCAAAGGACTAAGTAAATAGCCTTTGTACTATTTCAGCAGGAACTGCTGGGCTCTAACTTATGCCTGCTAGTCTGAGGTTGCAGGAAGTAAAAACACTTAGAGAAGTTATTATAGAGTTTATTACTAAGTGTAAAAAGTTTCCTATGAAAGCTATCTAAGGAGAAAAGTGGAAAGATCCTAAGTGGGGAAAAGGAAAAAATTCTAATAAGGGAAAAGTTCTAAGGGAAAGAATTCTAAGCAGGGGAAAAGGAAAGGAAGGGACAAACCACTAACTACTACTACTACTACTGCTACTACTCCCTTTGTCTTTGTCTTCAGTTCTTATGCATCTTTCAGAGTACATGGTCACATGTTACAAAGTTCATCACAAGTTCAAACCAAAAATCAAATTATAAATTGAAATAGAAGTTTACAACAGAGAATGTTTATATGCATATCTATTAGGAGTAATTATCTGGCTAAACATCCATACCTGTCTAGTCCACAGGTTCACTGAAGGTTTAAAACTATAACTAAGAAATTAGTGAAGTTTGTATAGATAAACCCTGGCAACATTTTATCTTCTGTCCTAGCATCCCATAATAAATCATTAGTTCCCTTTTAGTGACCTTTGGTCAATTGTTTTACAACCTCTTGGAATGTGCTCTGCGTAGGAGAAAGTCTGGTTACTATCCAAGAGCAATCAACTGATGACACCTGGGAGACTGGCAGAGTTCTCATTGCAGCTCTGACCATCAGAAAAGGACCCAATAGCAGTCCTGCCATAAAAGAGCTCAATAATCATTGACATAATTTTAGGAATTCTTATAGGATCATCATTAAGACTTAAGAAGTCATCTATTTGTCTATATAACACCACCACAAGACAGCACATCTTCGTGGATCTGCTCCAAAGGGTGCACTAATACCCAGTGATTGTTACATATGTTTAACAATAATAGGGAAAGCATATTAATAGCAGGAATCTTTCCTAAAATAAGTCCCTTACAACCTTGGTGATTAAGCACTCACTTGTTGCAGATTATAAAATAATCCAAGGCAATTCATTTCAGGATAATCACCTGCTAATTATTAGCTTGTCCCATTATGGCTCCTGACAGTATTTTATGCTTTTTTGTGTTTGTTTTATGAAACTGGGGGCTCCAATATTCAAGGCATAAATTTTTGTAATTCTTTCATCTTCTAGATTGGTTGTCCCTCCTATTATTAATCTATTCTAATTAGTTTTGGTTTGAAATCTACCTTGTTTGGTGTCAGGAGAACTGTACCTATTTCTTCATATTTTTGATTCACTTGATAGTTTTTCAAAATTTTGTTATTGAGATTTTGGTATCTTTGCTACCTACATGAGCTTCTTGAAGAGATCATATGTTTGGTTCTTGATTTTTAATCTGGTCTATTAATCTCTATTATTTTAGTGATGAGTTGAGGCCATTTAAATTTAAGTTTGTTACAGAGAGGAGTCTTCTGTTTCACACGGATTTTTAGGTGATGATCTGTTTGGATGTGTTACTGGTATTTTCTTCCTTCACCTCTGTTAGTTCAGAAAGTTTATGAATTTCTGTCTCTGACATGTTTTTTTATTTCCCATGTCCAGTTTGCTTTTGAATTGAAATACATTTATTTCTCCATCATTGTTGAAAGATAGTACTCTTGGTTCATTGTTATTAAATTTCAAAGCTTGAGATATTTTGTCCCATATTCTTCTGTGTTTTATGAATACCAGTATAATGTTTAGGAATAATTCTGATATCTGTGCCTTTGAACTGAGTGGATGTTTTTTGCTTTTAGCATTATTTCTTTGCTTTGTACTTTTGATATCCTGACTAAAATGTGAACTTTCTGCTTTGGTCATGTTTATTGAGCATTCTATATACTTTTATGTTTGGATGTCTACTGCTTTCTATAAATTTGGAAAGTTTGCTGCAATAATTTCACTCATCTGTTTATTCTGTCCAAATTTACCTCTATTCTTTCTTCTATACCACCAAGTTTCAGGTTTTAAAAATGTATCCTCATCTTTTAATGTATTGCCTTTTGTATATATCTCAGAATTCTTGGGAATAACACTCATTTTCCAATTTTTCCTTACACATGTTTGTTTGCTTTGTTGTTTCAACTTTAGTCTTCATCCTTGAAATTCATTCCTTAACATCAGCAATTCTCACCCTATGGGCTGCATCCTGTTTGGAGGTTGCATAGCCGATATTTACATTATGATTCATAATAGTAGCAAACTTACACTTATGAAATAGCCATAAAATAATTTATGGTCGATGGTCACTCCACCATGAGGAATTGTATTAAAGAGTTGCAACATTAGGAAGATTGAGAACCACTGTTCTACATGATCTTGTCTGTTAATGATGCTGATTTTGGAGGATTTAATTTGATTGGTTATCTGTATTTCATATATTTCTGTTTTATTATTATTTCAATATCCTAAATAAATATTTTCTCAGTACATCAGATCTGAGAATCCAGTTTACTAACTGTTGCATTCACTTTGGGGACTGTTTTGTCAATATATTGGATAGATTTCTTTCGCTCATGGATGTTTGTTTAAATCTTGTTATGATTATTGATTTCATTTAAAAGTAAATCTTTGAGTTAGTTCTCAGTTATTTAAGCTTTGTTTGTAGCTTTAGATTCCTTAGTAAGTTGGTTGGACCTTGATGATGAACATGTCATATTTTTATGCTTCTTTATTTTGTTTTATGCCTCTCCTAGAGTGGGTTTTCCTTTTAGTTTTAATCTCCCATGTTTTCAGCCTTTAGGGATATTTTGTTTTCTATGACTCTTCTTAGAGGGATATCTGCATGCAATTCAACTATATGAACTGCTGAGACTCTATGTTGATTGAAAAATGCCTTGCCTCAAGAGAACAAAAGGTAGAGCTGTACACTAATTGCCAAGGAAACCAGATGAAGCCAAGTATTTGAGCACCTCTGCTGAAGGAAGGATAATAAACAGACTCACTGAAGTCTTTATACTATCTGAGGATACGTGATTAAAACCACAGTTCTATCATAACATCTGGTGCCACATTATTGAATATTTGGGATCAATCAGTGACTACTGGCACCTCAGAAGTCAGAACTTCAGATCACCACTGTCCTTAGAAGCCACTGAAACCATTACACAACACAATTGAGTCTCCAATGAAACAGAAACTCCACTTCAGTGCACAGCCAAAGCTTTATTAGACAAAACATCATTGGAAAAACATCACTGAGTTTGTTCTAAGTGTGATTTATGTACCCAGTGGAACTCCATTTTGGGGGAGGGTCTTTTCCTTTGAGAGTGGTTGTCAACTGGAAATAGCTTCTGTGTTAGGGATGGCAGCTCATATCTACTCCTCTCAGCACTGGGCTCCATCTGACTTAAAACTATGCAGACCCAGTGCATGCTACATGCTGCCAGAGTCTATGTTAGTTAATATGTGCATTAGTCTTGTTGTAACTAAAAATCATTATTTCTCTATCTTTCATTCCCACTGGCTCTTATAATCTTTCTTCCTCCTTTCCCTCAGAGTTCTCTGAGCCCCAAGGAGAAGGATTTGATGGAAACATCTTATTTAGAACTCAATATTCCAAAGTCTCTCACTCTCTTCACATGGTACAGTTGTGATTCTCTGTGTTTGTCCCCATCAGCTACAGAAAGAAGTTTCTTTTATGATAGCTAAGCAACTAATCATTTAGCTTAACAGACACTGATAACTGAGTTTAACAAAATGTCAGCAGGAAGCTAGTATCTAACATAGTATCTAACATCCATTCCTTTAGCGGAACAACAGTATTTGGTTTTCCCCTAGAATCCCATGGCTTTCCTACTCTCAGATTCTAGAACACTTGAACAGTTTCGCTCATGGCTTCCATCTCATGGAGTGAACCTTAAATATGGTCAGACGTTGGTTGGTTCTTCTACAGCTTTTGTGCCGCCATTACACCAGCGTGTCTTGCAGGTGTGTACCTGGGCTGGTGTTTGCTTTTCTCTTTTGACAGCAAGCAGAGTATCTTCCAGTACTATGAACTCTAGTCAGTAGGGGTGGAGGGTTAGGTAGCCACCTTGAAATATTTAGTGGTATTCAAGTTCAATGAGAGCTCTTGTCTCAAGGAAAAAAAAAAAAAAAAAGAAGGTTTGACTCATTGAATATGGAAAAGTCAAGCTGGTTGGTAACTAACATCCATCTTATTTTTTTGAGACAATTTCTATCACTGAATCTGAATCTTGCCAGGTCTGGTAAGATTTCATTCATAACTCAGCTGGCTAGAAAACTCCGGGGACTTTCTCAGGTTAGGTGACAGAGGCATATTAGCCTCCATGGCTTTGCACTTGTATGCTAATGGTGCAAACTCAGATCCCAGTGCTTGAAAACCAAGCAGTTTACTGATGTAACCATTTCCTGGTGATCTCTGGAATATTTTTAAGAAAGGTAAAACTCCACAGGATATTCTTTTTTTTTTTTTTTTTAAATTTTATTTTCAGCAAATCAAAAAAAATTAAAAGCATTCAAACAGAATAAAATGAAAATAAACAAAAGACAAATACAAGGGTCAGATATACTTAACAAGAATTCTATAGGGCCTTCAACAAGAACACTTTTGAGATTATGTTTAAAAATCAGAACCACAATAAGCTCTTCACAAAGCAAATAATATTGAAATAGTGAAATCAAGTGTATGACCAACAAAATATATAATATAGTCCAATATCCCTCATGAATATACATACAAAATTCTTGAATAGTTGGCAAAAAGAAAAATAGTTAAGAAGTAAAAGACAAAGAACATAACTGAGTCTTGCATAAGGTTAGAAAATGTTGAAACAAACTGGCAAATATGCAAATGCTACTAGGTGTCTGAATTATTCCTCTAACAGGAACCATAATGTCACTGAGAATGTCATTGGGAATATCAGAGACTAGCACAACTGCACAGCTTGGAATGGCTTTTCAACAGCACTTGTGAGATGATGAATGCAGTGCCTAATAGGCCAAGGAATTGGTAATGATAATGGCCATGAACCAAAGGATCATAAATTATAATTGAGGCAAAATTGAATGCAGTCGGCATGTGACAAAAGTTCAACCCTACAGTCCAGAATGTAAGAGGAGAGGGTGCTGTAAGGAGAGCCACCTTTCTTTTCAGCTTCATTTGTGATTTTTAACTGATATCCTAGAACAGACTTATACAAAATCACCACCATATAATGGTCCTCCTGGTAGACAAATATCTCTAAAATGTGAATGGTAAGGGTAAAAGGAGGCAATCAACAAAGGTTATCGACTCACTCATTCTTATATAGCACAAACTTGTTCTTATTATCTGTGTACTAGAAGTTGCTGCACAGAGGAAAGCAGGCCTTGCAGGATTCCCCCTTCCTCTGCCTTGAGTTTTACCTGCTTCTCCCAAGAGATTGTCCAATACTCCTCCACCTGAGAGTGGCACTTTATTGATCCCATTTTTCAAATACTAATCTTAACCCAAACTACCCTCATAAACATACAGCACAGTGTCTATACAAGAACAATCAGGAAGCAACATCATTTTTCCATCACAATCTACTTCAGTAGCTGGAGGGATCCACTAGTGGGAAGGAAGGATACAGAACTTCTAGTGGATTTGAATAACTAAACAAATAATTCTAAAGCTTCATGCAAAAATAAAAGGAATTTAGCACCTTATTGTTTATGTATTACCCAGAAGGATCATGGCTCAGGATTTTGGCTTAACCTCTTTCAAGATTGCAATCACAGGTGAACTGAGCCTACAGTCATTTAAGCTTTGATTTGAACTAGACAGCTGAGCTCCTCCCAAATGTCCCCCTCTCCTACCTGGCAAGGTGTTCATGGATGTTGATGAGGAATCTTAATTTCTTCATATGGACCTCTTTACAATTTCTTCATCTCCACACACAATTTCTTTCTTTCAGATGAGTTTTGTCAGTAACACATCAGCATTTCTACAATATTCTATGGGTCACATAAATTTGCTGTTAAATGGTATTTCACAAGGGCATGAGTGTCACTGAAAGTCACTGAGGTCCACTTTAGATGTGCTGGTTACCACAGTTTGCATGTCTCTCTGGGTTCTCTCCATAAACGTTCATGGCTCTGCACGTTTTCTTTACTTAGAAAGTTTAGCTACCTTTGCTTCCCTTTCAAGAGCCATCCTGAGAAAATGTGGTACTACTTGCTTCTTGAGAGCTTCTGTGTTGTGTACCTATTTTTCAATAAAGTCAGGACCACCTCACTGGAATAGCTTAGGCACTCATCATTACTGGGCAAGTGAATGATACAAGAATAAATGTTTATCATCACATCAAAGGGCATTGGTGGCATGTAACATTGAGCTGCCTTCGGAGACACCAAGATAATCCTCATAAGTATGAAAACCTTAATATTCTCTTATAAACAGCTGAGAGGATGCAATAAGTGTGTAGTATTCTTTGGCACCACATGAGCTTTGATGGAAATAGTCTTCCTCCTTAAAAGTATTTGAATTGTAATTTCCCACAGAGACACATTATTAAGAACTACTAAAGTGCCGGGCGGTAGTGGTGCACACCTTTAATCCCAGCACTTGGGAGGTAGAAGCAGGAGGATTTCTGAGTTCAAGGCCAGCCTGGTCTACAGAGTGAGTTCCAGGACAGCCCGGGCTACACAGCGAAACCCTGTCTTGAAAAAAACACACAATACCTAAGATGCAACACATAAACCTCATGAAACTCAAGAAGAAGGAGGAAACCAAAGTGAGGGTGCTTTTGTCCTTTTTAGAATGAGTATCAAAAGATTCAACCAGAGCTCCCAGGATCTAAACCTCCAGCCTGAGAACAGACGGGGGCAAGCTGTCCTCTGAGAGGCTCTAACCAGCAGCTGACTCAGACAGATACAGACATCCAGAGCCAAACAGTGGATGGAGCTTGAGGACTCTTATAGAAGAATAGGCGGAAGGATTGTGGGCCCTAAGGAGATAGGAACTGCACAGGAAGATCAACAGAGTAAACCAACCTGAACCCTTGGAGCTCTCAGAGACTGAATCACCAACCGTGGAGCATACCTAGTCTACACAGATCTACCTCCATGGGCTGGACCTAGGCCTCCCTGCACATATGTTGTAAATGTGCAGCTTGGTTTTCATGTAGGTCTCAAACATCTGGAGTGGGGGCTATCCCAAAACATGCAGCCTGTATATGGAGTATGGTCTTCTAGCTGGGTACCTCATCTGGCCTCAATGGGAAAGGAAGCACCTATCCTCTCAGAGACTTAAAGTGGCAGGGTGGGGGATACAGGAGGAGGGGGTACTCAGAAAACAAGAGATGGGGAAGGATTGTGGGAGGGGGTGACTGGGATGGGTTATAAAGTGAATAAGCAAAAAAATAAAATTAAAAAAGGAAAAATAAAGAAAAAAACAAAAAAAGAACTACTAAAGTTACTCACACTTTTTTAGGATTTTATTGTTACATTTTTCTTAGATATGTTGTAATCCTATCAGACTTTTTTCATTAAGACAATCATAGGAGAAACAAAAGAAATAAACTGAAATGGGTAACAGTTTGATATGTTTCATGATTACTGAATTGTAAACATATTATTCTAAATGTATTATTTTCCTAAATATGTGTTTTTACTCATTCATAAGATGGATATATTCTATTGTTTTATGTGTGACTTATTAAGGGTTAGTCTTAGTTTGAATTTCTGAATTCAAAATGAGCAAGAATTCTAGTAAAACCTTGGTTACCATATCCCCCTTTAATTCTCAGTGGAAAACCTCCACAGATGCTTGATGCAAATCCTTATTCTCTCAAGGAGTGAGAAATATCTGGGGGACCAGTTTTTTTTTTTTTTTAAATAATTGACTATTTTTAAAAGAGATACAAAGAAATGGCATGAAGTTAGGTAGGTAGGGAAGTAGGGAGGGTCTGGCAGAAGTTGCGGATGGAAAAGCATGATCGAAATATCTTATATAAAAATGATAATAAAAGAAAAATCCTAAGGTGCCAATATATAAATAAAATGAAGCTAGTTTAAAATACCACTTCAGCTCACTGCTTAGTTATCATCATTATATCTGCCAGCAAATATTGGAGTAGATGTAGAGAAAGAACCTTTATTTGCTGATGATTGTAGGTGTAAATTAACACTAATAGATAGTAGCTTGAATGTTCCTCAAAAAATTAAAACTAGAACTATCACTTAGGTATTTCACTCCTGAACATATGACCAAAGAACTCAACACCCTATCACAGAAATATTTGCACTCCGTATTTATTGCTGCTTTATTCACTGTAGCAAGGAAATGGTATAAACCCCATTGACAAAGATAAATGGATAATGAAAATCTAATATGTATAAAAAATGTAATATTATTGGAATGCTATCTTGTTCTTTAAAAGTTGAAATCACAGAACTTAAAGGAAACTGGATGAACTTAGAATGTATAACAATAAGTCACACAATCCCAGAAAGAAAACTATCCACATGTTCTTGTAAGAAGATTCTAGTCAATATTATCTGTGTCTATACATATATGTGCAATATATAGGTAATATAATATATATATGAGTACAGCTTAACATGTAGATAGAAAAAGAAAGAGTAAATGTTAAGTGATAAAGAAATATGAAGACCAGGTAATAAAGAAATATGAAAACTAGATGATAGACACATGACCAATGCAAAAGGATATGTTAATTATTTTTCTTATTTTTACTCTGCCATTAGTTTTTCATTTTATGTAGTTGATAAGTGCATGTAAATAAAATTGCTAAAAAAAAAAAAAAAAAAAAAAAAGGAAGATCCATTGGGAAACTCCACAGCTTCAGAGTGGCTTCTCTACCAGTATAGAAGTTCATTGAGATGACTAGACTTTGAGTCTGGAAAATCTCATTGTGTAATATTTTATTTGAAATGTGCAACATCTATACAATGGAATACTATTCAGCTATTAAAAACAGACATCTTTAATTTTGTTGGCAAATGAATGGAACTTGAGAATATCATCCTGAGTGACATAACTCAGAACCAGACACATATGGTATGTACTAAAAAATGGACATTAGCCATAAAGTGCAGGATAACCATGCTACAATCCACAGACCCAAAGAAACTAGATAATAAAGATGTTTCAAGAGAGGATATCTGAATCTCACTCAGAAGGAGAAACTAAATAAGTATCAAGGTAGATGGAGAGAGGGAACTGGGTAGGAGGGGGGGTGAAGAGAGGAATAGAGATGTGGATCAGGTATAGGGAGAGGTAGGCCTGAGAGCTAGAATGAAAATCATCAAGGGTTGGGGAGGCATCTTTGCTGATTAGATGGGGGCTTGGGATGCTAGAAGTCTATAGGGATGGCCCTGGCTTTGGTCCTAGTAGAGGGTAATATATGGACTGAGGTGGCCATCTCTTGTAACTAGGCGGGACTTCTGGTGGAGCGAGAGCTAAATCTATCTGCCCACAAAACCTTCAGCCCAGAACTTGTCTTGCCTACAAGATGTGCAAGGATAAGGACAGAACAGAGAAGGAGGGAACTGCCAACCAATGACTGCCCTAACGTGGGACACATCCCATGTGGGAGAGCCAACCCCTGACACTATTAGTGATATCCTTCTATGCTTGCAGACAGGAACTTAACATAACTGTCTCCTAAGAGGCTTCATCCAGTAGCGGATGGAGACAGATGCAGTGACCCACAGCCAAGCATCAGGCAGAGCTCGGTGAGTCTTGTGGAAGTGTGGGGTATAGAGATGAGCAGGACGAAGGGGTCAAGGATACCACAGGAAAAAAACACGGAATCAGCTAGCCTGGGACCATGGGGCTCTCAGAGCCTGAACTGGCCAACCAGGGAGCATGAATGAGCTGGACCTAAACACCCTACCTGTCTGCAGCAAATTTGCAGCTTGTTGTTCATGTGGGTCCCCTAACAAGTAGAACAGGGGCTAACTCCATCTTTGTTCCCTGCCGTTGAATCCCTTTCCTCATTACCTAGACTGCCTGGATAGGCCTGAGAGGGAGAGAATGTGCCTAGACCTGATGGGACTAGATGTCCCAGGGCGGGTGGTATGCAAGGGAACCTTTCTACGCTATAGATGCCAGCCCAATTTATACTCTATACCTCATGGTAGGCATATTGCAAAATGTGATTATCATAATCCTCAAGGCTAAACCATGCCTCCTAGCAGTAAGCACACATCACAGTGATGTGATTTGATGATGGCATTTGGTGTTTGGTTCTAGGCATACTTGGCTTACACTCAAGCTGCCCATTATCTCTAGTTTTTCTAACACTTGAGTAATATCAGCTATGGGGTACCTACCTAGACACAATGTAGCACTCATGCTGGGGTCTGGTGTCCTCAGTAAGATGCTTTAGGACATTTGTCTTTCATTCCTGCTCTCTGGTGTCACTGCTATGACTATCTGCTATAATTCAGGTCTTTAAAGAAAGTGGGGTGCATAACAGCCCCATTGTCCCCTCTTTTTCTCTGAGTCACTCTACTTCTGATATTATTTTTCCTATATCCTTTATTTACTCTCCAACCTCAGACTCTCAGTGAATTTTTAGAGAGAAAATACCATCATTGTGGCCTATGACTTCCACTTTTTGCACTGCCATTTATCTGAGCTAAGGAAGCACAGAGCAACAGAGTGTATGAATTGGAAAAGGGAAATAAAACCAGATACAGTAAAACCAAATATCTAGATAAATTCCTCAAAGTATTTTCTAGGTGTATGAAGTCCTTTAAGCCCAAAGCTCACACATTGTTACTGTACAAAGATAGAGATGGAGGTTCCTAAATTTCTAATTATTCTAAATACAATCTTCATTAGTCTCAAGAGGTGACTTCCAAATTCTGGACCCACCATACAGACACTGTGTATAGCCTTCTCTTTTCAGACCAATATTATATCCCTAGACTGGACCTATCCAGGGAGACAGGTAAGACGCAGAAAGCTACATTAGCCCAGTGTCTAACAGGCACTTTTTTGAAAGGCACTTACCATTAAGCAGCCCTTGGTGAGAAAACCCACCCATAGAACCAGTTGCACATCTATATTTGTAAGTGAGTGATCCTTCCAACACTTTGAAAAGTATTTCCAACTTTACAAATATAGTTATTTGACATCTACTCTTTACCCAGAGCTGATTGAGAGCTTTTTTATTGTTGCATCAACGTTCTCTATTGCTCTTAATGTGCAAAACTGACAGATGTTGATACTATTGCTGTCAGTGTGTGAACATGTCTGCATACCTGAGAAGCTTTGCTAGAACAACATATGCACAAAAATACATATGCACATCAGCATATGCAGCTTCACAGATGATACAAGCTTGAATGATTAACGTCCTTACAATATTTTAAGTGCCTAAAAATAGCTTTTCAGGCTTGGGCTTTGGCTCCGGCAACATGGCTAAATGCACCAAGTAGGTAGGGCTTGTCAGGAAATGCAGGGCCTGCTATGGTGCCTCCCTCCAGAAATGGTGAAGAAAATTGAAATCAGCCAGCATATCAAGTACATTTGCTCCTTCTGTGGCAAGATGAAGTTGAAGAGATGAGCCATTTGCATCTGGCACTGTGGTCCCTACATGAAAACAGTGGCCGATGGGGCTGGACCTACAACATCACCTCTGCAGTCACAGTGAAGTCTGCCATCAGAAGACTGAAAGAACTGAAAGACTAGCAGAAGCCCTACCGTCTGAGACTTACCTAGCCTGCAATATATGGGTTACTTTACAGAACAACAACAACAAAAAGTACCTAAAAATATTGCAAAATCAGTTGCTGTTTTCCTGGACTATTTTTCCTCTGCTTTATGATGTTCTGCTTTATGATGTTCATCTTAAAAAGAAAGCAGTCTAAAATAAATGGCCTAGTATATGCTTCTGGCAATTGATTGTTCTCCTCAATTCCAAACAAATATTTTTAACTCCAGAGACAGGCCATGGTAGATGTGTGCTGTGTGACTACGAGAAGATGGAAACTAATGCCTATTTGTTACAGGTAAGGAACTAATGACAGACTAGTTGAAAGAATTACACCAAAGTCCATCTTGGCCAACAAATGACTTCATTGGAGGTAGAGGAATATGGATGAGGAGTTACTTGCAGGAGCATATTCAGAAACATTTCTCAAAAGCAATGTTCAAAAAATTTGTAAGTCTCCTTTCCTTATCAGTTTTAACAGCTTATACAACCTTTAGGAGTATGTGTATGGTAGTGATGGTGGAGGTATACCAATATTTCATGTAAGCTTCAGGAACTTTCTGAGACTTGTAAGTTGTTTACTTCTTGAGCTTATTAAGTTTTCTTCCTAAGTCTTTTTAAAATATTTTCAGTGTGTGTGTGTGTGTGTGTGTGTGTGTGTGTTACCTTTCAAGTGTCTGGATGATGGCAGAAATCAGAAGCAGGAGTCAGATGTTTCAAGAACTTTACTTAAGGACAGTTGTGAGTTATCTGATTTGTGTGCTGGGAACTGAACTCAGGTCCTCTGGAAGAATGACAGGTGGTTTTAACTACTGAACCATCTTTCAGACCTATTTCCTAAGTCTTAATGAGTCTCTCTCCAGCATGGAACATTTTGAATGACAGACAACAAGGCACAAACAACACATAAACTGAAGTTATTATTAAGAGCATTATTATTGGAAGTGGAATTTCCAATCTTACAGACTCTAATAATGCTATAGTCTCACATTACTATACTCCTGGTTTTGTTTTTTTGTTTGTTTGGTTGGTTTTTTGTTTTTTGTTTTTTATTTTTTCTGGAACCTTTGCCTATACCCCTCTGTCTTACTTTTATATTACTGGGAATAGACTCCATGAAGAAGAGAACTTTTAAAAGAAAAAAATTGATTTGAGGCTCATGGCTCCAGAAGATAGTAAATTCCATCTCTGCCACAGCAGGAAACATAGCAGCAGGCAAACAGACATAGTTCTGGAAGAGTAGCTGAGAGTTTATATGTTTAGACAAATCTACAAGGCAAAGACAAAGAAAGAAGATAGATAGATAGATAGATAGATAGATAGATAGATAGATAGATAGATAGATGATAGATAGATAGATAGATAGATAGATAGATAGATAGATAGATAGAAAAAATAGATAAAATTGAGATTGCAAATGCTGTGGCTTTTAAAACTTAACCAACCACCCTACGTAACACACTTCTAACAAGGCCACACCTCCTAACTCTTCCTATGGTGGTTGCTCTCATTCAAACCATCACACCCTCCATTTCTCCACAGGAAGTTGCACAATAGAAACTGGTCTTTCTCAAGGAACTTAAGTGACTTGTTTAAGCACCTCACTGGTGGGCAGGACTGTTGCTATTCAAGTGAAGATTTCCTGCTTTCCAGGAGTGAATACTACACACCACCACCACAAATGTGAATTAGTGATTTTGTAGTGAAAGCTAGAAGGATCTACCTCCTTTGGCTTTTAGGTAAAGAAGCTGGTGCCCCAATCATCAAGGTACCAACTCACTTCGGTGCCACAAATAATTATGGGCAAGTCTGATTCCTACTGTAGTAGCTATATGACAGTGTATTGTCCAAAGTAGTTCTTGACTTGCCTTCTCTCCAGGAATGGAGTAAGCAGACCACAATGTAAACAAGAAGGAGTTTTTTTTTTTTTTTTTTTTTTTTTTTTTTTTTTTTTTTTTTTTCCATGCAGAAGTAACAATTCAAAAAGGAAAACCTCAGAAAAGTAATCAGAAAGTCACTACTTAGGTGTGGCGATTCAAAACAGGGAACAGAAGTTCTGAACTTTGGGTAGTATTGAGGTGTTGATCAATACAGGTTGCAAGTATTGTGTCTCCGAACTCCTAAAATCCCTGAGATGCCAAGCCAGGGACTCTGGGCAAGGTTATGTTCCCGGTTAAGTTACACTCTATAAACTTGCCACAGGCGTCCTAGATGCCTACTGAGAGCCTTTCTTTGAAACACAATTCTGAGGAGAACAGGTCACCCGAAAAAGTATCTAGGGCAATGGATCTCAAAGGCAGGGTTGGAGCAAACTCTCTAGTGAGTCATGAAGGTGGGTCTTGGAGGAGTGTACCTGGCAAATTTCAAAGGCAAGTCTTCCAAAGCCCTTTCCTCAAACAAGTCTGGAAGCAACAGTCATAATTTTTCCTCTCCCATAGTCTCTGGAGTCTGATTTTGGAAACTTTCAGGTCCCGGAGCAAAACCAGGAGTTTACTAAGAACTGCACTAGTTCTGGGCCAACAAAAGCTCAGGTGGGCTCTGACTGGCTGATTGTATATATGCAAATGAATTGAATAATAAAATCCAATCCGAAGAGAGACCTGTCAAAACTGGAAAAAGTTCTCCCTCAGCTGCTGCTTCCTGCTTCCTCCCCATCTTTCCTCAATGTTGCCACAAAAGCTGAAGAGGGAAGGGAAGGGAAGAGAGTAGAGTAGAGATCCTCCAGCATTCAGTGTTTCTCGTTCTTTCCCCACCACACGGCAACTTGGGAAAGTTCGTGTGAGTGGTGGCTTCTAGAGTTTCCAAGCTCTGGCTGCAGATGCAGGCTCTGATAGAGACCCTGCTAAACATACCAACAAATGGTTCCTGCTTCTCTGAGAGGCGGAGCTCTGCCAACATCGTGTTACATGTAATGTGTGTGTGGGTAGAGCCTTAAGTCAAACCTGCACAGAGTTAAAGCACTAACAACAATAGAGTGCTGTTGTTTTCAGTCAGAATTCATCAGGGGTGGGAGCGAGGAGAGAGCACAAGGAAAGGTTCCTACCAGGTATCCATATTCACTTAGATCTATCCAAGAAGGATTCAGCACACTGAGGATTTTGCCTCTGCCATAAATTAGAAATCATTGCTACATCTTTTCTCAGCTGAGACTCACTGATGATGTTTTTGCAATTAAGTCCCTGTTTGGAAATCTCTGTAGCCCCTGGTCTTCCTTAGGAACAAAGATTTCTACCTTCTAATAAGCTTCATACCCAGCCCTCCTACTGTGGAGACAAACAGAGAGCTATCAGGTCTACACACTAGACAGGTGCTTTTGAAGTTCCCTCTTAAAAGAAGGTGGCTTCATTTGATCACATCTAATCTGGAAGAAACTTGAGAAAGAAGGTTATATAAAATTAACTTTCATTTCTTGTTGTTATAAATAGCAACATATATGACTTTTTTTTACTTAAATTACAAATAAAGTTCTGATTTGCTTTATGACTGCATGTTTGTTCAAATGGTACCTCATTTTGCCTTCTTGCATGGATGGGCATAGTCCAGATGGAAGTGTCTGACCACATCTTGTGGACACCATCACAGGCTTCCTAAAGCCCTATGAATCATGTTCAAATCCCTTGAAAAGATTTGACTCTGCGGATGAGCCCCCAAGCCCCTGATTCTTTGCTCTGCTAGTTTTGACTGATGTTCTATCCAAATATCAAAACACCAGCCTAGAAGGGAGTGCTGAAGAGAAATTTCAAAGAGTAGCTTTGATGTCAGTTCATTACACCCACTGAACTATACACATGAAGCACCTTTTCCTATTTAAGAAGAATTCTGCGACTCCCGAGCAACTCAATATTGTTAAAGAAAACTCAAGTTTCAGTGTATTTAAATATTAATTTTGATAAATTTTGATAAAAACATGAAAAACCTGGGCTTGTTCTGTTCAGTATCAGATACTGGCAATATTGCCTACTCCATGATCCTGGTCTGTGCTGGACTGTGAGAATGGATGGTGTTCACCAATCCAAGTTACCCCATCAGCATTAAGAATACTCTCTTCCCCTGACTCTCTTAAATTCACATGTATCTCCATGGCAGATTCTCCCCAATTCAGCCCAGGTCATAGAGCTCTTTCTATAGTCATCTCTTCTTTCTCACTTCAAATAACAACAACTCTGGAAGACTGAAGGGACCTAAATGCTTAAAGTTGCTGCAAATAACTTCCCAACTCTCAAGACAAAGTGACAAGAAAAGAAGAAACATCTTTATCATCCTTAAAATTTGCAAAGTTGTGTTGGGACAACATAATGTCATTGTCCCCACTAAAATGATGTCCTCTCTTGATCCAGCTGACCTGAGGTAGCAATCCTGGACTGTCGCTGAGACAGCTGAGGTCACAGCATACAGTCTGTATCTCTTTCTGCAGGATGGACCATACATTCTTCCGGCTTCAGGAGGACTGCCTGTTAAGACCTCATAAGTAAGACCAAAATCCCCTCCAGCCACAGAGCAATGCTTGTCTCTGAGGTCATTCACACCAGGAACATCCTTAGTCTGTGGTTGACCCATAAGTTCCTGAGCACCTCATGGGGGGTCTATTGAAGGTATCCCTGTGGTCTCATTTTTCTTTCTGCTAATTGATCTTTGGTGCTATGTTCCTCACACAAGAGTAATCTTCTCATTGAATGTTTCCCACAAGATTGATGCTTAAAAGCTGCTGTAATAGGAACATTTCTGGGTTTAAATTTTTGAGATGCATGGAGGCTCCATCCTTCAACTGGGGGCTGTGCCTATCATCTGGAGGTGAGCTCTACAGGTTGACTGCCCCTTTGTTGGATATTCTGGATAAAGTCATTGCCATTGGCTCCTGGGAGCCTCTCACTTCCCTGGAGTCTGGGGCTTTCTAGTGACTACCCTCAGCTCCCCATGCCCCTCTGCTACACACTTCTATTCAATTTTCTGATTCTTTGTACTTCTCTCCTATCTCTTTCAATACCTGTTCCTGCCCCCCTTTTGTTCCCTCCCTCCTTTATCTCCCTCCCAGGTCTGTCCCTCACTATAGTTCCTGTGATTATTTTGTTTCCCGTTCTATGTAGGATTGAAGCATCTACACTTTGGTCTTCTACTTCAGCTGCATATCATTTATGGGTATTCTGAGTTTTGGGGTTAAGATCCACTTCTCAGTGAGAACACATCATATATGCTCTTTTGTGTCTTGTTTATCTCACTCAGGATGATATTTTCTAGTTCCATCTATTTGCCTATGAAGCCATTGCTTTTAAAAGCTGAGTGGTACTCCATTGTGTAAATGTATCACAATTTCTGTATCAGTTCTTCTGTTGAGAGATATCTGGGTTGTTTCAAGCTTCTGGTTCTTATAAATAAGACTACTGTGGAAATAGTGGAACATGTGTCCTTGTTATATATTGGAGCATCTTTTAGGTATATGTCCAGTAGTGGTATAGCTGGGTCTTCAGGTAGAGCTATTTCCAACTTTCTAAGGAACCACCAGATTGATTTGCAAAGTGGTTTTAACCAGCTTGTAGTCCCACCAGCAATAAAGAAGTGTTCCTCTTTCTCCACATCCTCACCAGCATCTTCTGTTATCTGAATTTTTGACCCTAGCCATTCTGATTGGTGTGAGGTGAAATCTCAGGGTTGTTTTGATTTACATTTTCCTGATAACTAAGAATGTGGAACATTTCTAACTGTTTCTCAGCCATTCAAGTTTCCTCAGTTGAGAATTCTTTGTTTAGCTCTGTACCCCATTTTTAATAGGGTTATTTGGTTGTCTGGAATTTAACTTCTTAAGTTCTTTGTATATTTTGGATATTGGCCCTCTGTCAGATGTAGGGTTAGTAAAGATCTTTTCCGAGTCTATGGTTGCCATTTTGTCCTATCAACAGTGTCCTTTGCCTTACAGAAGCTTTTCTATTTTATGAGATCCCATTTGTCGATTGTTGATCTGAGAGCATGAGCCTTTGATCTTCTGTTCAGGAAATGTTCCCCTATGCCAATGTATTTGAAGTTCTTTCCCACTTACTGGATTCAGTGTATCTGGATTTATGTGGAGGTCTTCAATCCACTTGGACTTGAGCTTTGTACAAGGAGATGAGAATGGATCAATTTGCATTCTTCTACATGCTGACCACCAGTTGAACCAGAACCATTTGTTGAAAATGCTGTCTTTTTTCCACTGGAAGGTTTTGACTTCTTTGTCAAAGATCAAATGACCATAGATGTGTGGGTTCATTTCTGGGTCTTCAATTATATTCAACCTGCCTATCTCTGTACCAATATCATGAGGGTTTTTTGTTTGTTTGTTTGTTTTATCACTACTGCTTTATAGTACAGCTTGAGGTCATGGACAGATAGTGATGATGCCAGTAGTTCTTTTGTTGTTGAGAATGGTTTTCACTATATTGGTTTTTTTTTATTCCATAAATGTTCCACCTAGGAATTCATCCCATCTGCAGACAACAAACCCACACTATTGCTCATGGAAAGAAGTGCTTGATGACAGGAGTCTGATAGGGCTGTTCCCTTAGAGTTTCTCCTAACACCTGAGGAATACAGATGCAAATACCTATAGCCACCAATGGACTGAGCCCTGGGACCTCAATGGAAGAGCTAGGGGAAGGACTAAAGGAGCTGAAAGGGACTGCAATCCAATAAGAAGAACAATATCAACTAACTGAACCACCTAGAGCTCCCAGGGACTAAACCACCAACCATAGAGTATATACAGAGGGAGCCAGGACTCCAGATACATATGTAGCAGAGGATGGCCTTATCTGACATCAGTGGGAGGGGAGGGAGGCTTGATGCCCCAGCATAGGAGCATGTTAGAGGGGTGAGGCAGGAGTGAGGAAATGGGTGGAAGAGCACCCTTATAGAGGCAAAGGAGGAGTGTCGGGGGATTGGACGGGGTTGGTAGAGGTAACCAGGAAGGGGGATATCATTTGAAATGTAAATGAATACAATGTTTAATTTAAAAAAAAAAAACTTCTCTAATGATCTGTCTCAGGTAAAACAGAAGGCTCTCCCATTTTTTTTAATTGCAACTTTTATTTACATTTCAGGTGTTTTCCCCTTACACCCTTTCCCCCCTCCCTCCCAGGAACTCACTATCCCTTCCCCCCTCCTCCTGCCTCTATGATGGTGTACCCACACCCACCCTTCCCAGAACCTCACCTCCCCACCCTCGAATACCACCCCCCACGATGTCCAGCCTTCGTGGGACCAAGAACCTCTTCTCCCACTTATATATAGCTCCCTTGCATATATAGCTGGAGCCATGGGTCCCTCCCTAAGCGCTCCCAGGCTGGTGGTTTAGACCCTGGGGGCTCTGGTTGGTTGGTATTCTTGCTCTCCTCATGGGGTCCTGTACCCTTTCAACTCCTTTAGTCTTCACTCTATCTTCTCTGTTGGGAACCCCATGATCAGTTTAATGGTTAGCTGTGAGCATCTGCCTCTGAATATGTCAGACTCTTGCAGACCTCTAAGGAGACAGTTATGTTAGGCTCCTGTCAGCATGCACCTCCTGACACCCACGTCAGCATCTACCTTTGGTGACTGCACATGGAATGGATACCCAGGTGGAATGGTCTGCAGACGGCCCCTCCTTCAGTTTCTGTCCTGCACTTTGCATCCATATTTGCTCCCTTGAGTATTTTGTTACTTCTTCTAAGAGGGACTGTAGCCCTCCCACACACACTTGGTCTTCATTCTTCATGAGATTTATGTGGTATGTGAGTTGAATCTTGGGTGTTTCAAGCTTCTGGGCTAAAGTCCAATAATCAGTGAGTGAATACCATGTATGTTCTTTTGTGATTGGGTTACCTCACTCAGGATGATATTTTCTAGTTCCATCCATTTATATAAGAATTTATCCAATTCATTGTTTTTAATAGCTGAGTAATATTCCATTCTGTAAATGTACCACATTTTTTGTATCCATTCCTCTGTTGAAGGACATCTGGGTTCTTTCCAGTTTCTGGCTATTATAAATAAAGCTGCTATGAACATAGTGGAGCATATGTCCTTGTTATGTGTTAGAGCATCTTCTGAGTATATGCCCAAGAGTGGTATAGCTGAGTCCTCAGGTAGTGATATGTCCAATTTTCTGAGGAACCTCCAGACTGTTTTCCATAGTGATTGCACCATCTTGCAATCCCACCAACAATGGAGGAGTGTTCCTCTTTCTCCACATCCTCACCAGCATCTACAATCACCTGAATTTTTGATCTTAGCCATTCTGACTGGTGTGAGGTGGAATCTCAGGGTTGTTTTGATTTGCATTTCCCTGATGACTAAGGATGCTGAACATTTCTTTAGGTGCTACTCGGTCATTTGTATTTCCTCAGTTGAGAATTCTTTGTTTAGCTCCATACCCCATTTTTTAATAGGGTTATTTGGTTGTCTAGAGCCTAATTTCTTGAGTTCTTTGAATATATTGAATATTAGTCCTCTATCAGATGTGGGTTTGGTAAAGATCTTTTCCCAATCTGTTGGTTGCCATTTTGTCCTATTGACAGTGTACTTTGCCTTACAGAAAATTTGCAATTTTATGTAGTCCCATTTGTCAATTCTTGATCTTAGAGCATAAGCCATTGCTGTTCTGTTCAGGAACTTTTCCCCTGTGCCTAGGTGTTCGAGGGTCTTCCCCACCTTCTCTTCTATTAGTTTCAATGTGTCTGGTTTTATGTGAAGGTCTTTTATCCACTTGAATTTGAGCTTCGTACACAGAAATAAGAATGGATCGATTTGCGTTCTTTTGCATGTTGTCCTCCAGTTGAACCAGCACCATTTGTTAAAAATGCTGTCCTTGTTCCACTGGATGCTTTTAGCTCCTTTGTCAAAGATCAAATGACCATAGGTGTGTGGGTTCATTTCTGGATCTTCAACTCTATTCCACTGATCTTCCTGCCTGTCTCTGTACCAATACCAGGCAGTTTTTATCACTATTGCTCTGTAGTACAGCTTGAGGTCAGGGATGGTGATTCCTCCAGAAGTTCTTTTATTGTTGAGAATGGTTTTCGCTATCCTGGGTTTTTTGTTATTCCATATAAATTTGAGAATTTCTCTTTCTAGTTCTGTAAAGAATTGAGTTGATATTTTAATGGGGATTGCATTGAATCTGTAGATTGGTTTTGGCAAAATGGCCATTTTTACTAAATTAATCCTGCCGATCCATGAGCATGGGAGATCTTTCCATTTCCTGAGATCTTCTTCAATTTCTTTCTTCAGATACTTGAAGTTCTTGTCATACAGATCTTTCACCTGCTTGGTTAGGTTCACCCCAAGGTATTTTATATTATTTATTACTATTGTGAAGGGTGTCATTTCTCTAATTTCTTTTTCAGCCTGTTTATCTTTCACGTAGAGGAAGGCTACTGATTTGTTTGAGTTGATTTTATGACCTGCCACCTTGCTGAAGTTGTCTATCAGGTTTAGGAGTTCTCTGGTGGAGGTTCTGGGGTCACTTAAGTATACTATCATATCATCTACAAATAGTGATATTTTGATTTCTTCCTTTCCTATTTGTATTCCTTTGACTTCCTTTTGTTGTCTAATTGCTCTGGCTAGGACTTCCAGTACTATATTGAATAGGTAGGGAGAGAGTGAGCAGCCTTGTCTAGTCCCTGATCTTAGTGGGAATGCTTCAAGTTTCTCTCCATTTAGTTTGATGTTGGCTATTGGTTTGCTGTATATTGCTTTTACTATGTTTAGGTATGGTCCTTGAATTCCTGATCTTTCCAAGACTTTTACCATGAAGGGATGTTGTATTTTGTCAAATGCTTTCTCAGCATCTAATGAGATGATCATGTGGTTTTTTTCTTTGAGTTTGTTTATATAGTGGATTACATTGATGGATTTCCGAATATTGAACCATCCCTGCATTCCTGGGATAAAGCCCACTTGATCATGATGAATGATTGTTTTGATGTGTTCTTGGATTCGGTTTGCTAGAATTTTATTGAGTATTTTTGCATCAATATTCATAAGAGAGATTGGTCTGAAGTTCTCTTTCTTTGTTGGGTCTTTGTGAGGTATAGGTATGAGTGTGATTGTAGCTTCATAGAACGAATTGGGTAGTGTTCTTTCTGTTTCTATTTTGTGGAATAATTTGAAGAGAATTGGTATTAGGTCTTCCTTGAAGGTCTGATAGAATTCTCCACTAAAACCATCTGGTCCTGGGCTTTTTTTTGGTGGGGAGACTTTTAATGACTGCTGCTATTTCTTTAGGGGTTATGGGACTGTTTAGATGGTTTATTTGCTCCTCATTTAACTTTGGTGCCTGGTATCTGTCTAGAAAATTGTCCATTTCATCCAGATTTTCCAGTTTTGTTGAGTATAGGCCTTTGTAGTAGGATCTGATGATTTTTTGAATTTCCTCAGTTTCTGTTGTTATGTCTCCCTTTTCAGATCTGATTTTATTAATTTGGGTACTGTCTCTGTGCCCTCTGGTTAATCTGGCTAAGGGTTTATCTATCTTGTTGATTTCTCAAAGAACCAACTCCTGGTTTTGTTGATATTTTGTATAGTTCTTTCTGTTTCTACTCAGTTGATTTCAGCCCTGAGTTTGATTATTTCCTGACGCCTACTCCTCTTGGGTGTATTTGCTTCTTTTTGTTCTAGAGCTTTCAGGTGTGCTCTCAAGTTGTTAATGTGTGCTCTCTCCAATTTCTTTTTGTAGGCATTTAGAGCTATGAGTTTTCCTCTTAGCACTGCTTTCATAGAGTCCCACAAGTTCTGATATGATGTTTCCTCATTTTCATTAAATTCTAAAAAGTCTTTAATTTCTTTCTTTATTTCTTCCTTGACAAAGTCATCATTGAGTAGAGCATTGTTCAGTTTCCACATGGATGTGGGTTTTCCCTTGGTTCTGTCATTATTAAAGACCAGTCTTAGTCTGTGGTGATCTGATAGGATGCAGGGGATTATTTCAATCTTTTTGTATCTGTTGAGGACTGTTTTGTGACCAATTATATGGTCTATTTTGGAGAAGGTACCATGAGGTGCTGAGAAAAAGGTGTATTCTTTAGCTTTAGGATGAAATGTTCTATAGATATCTGTTAAATCCATTTGGTCCATAACTTCTGTTAATTTCAGTGTGTCTTTGTTTAGTTTCTGTTTCCATGATCTGTCCATTGGAGAGAGCGGGTGTTAAAATCCCCCACTATTATTGTGTGAGGTGCAATGTGTGCTTTGAGCTTTAGTAAAGTTTCTTTTATGTATGTAGGTGCCCTTGCATTTGGAGCGTAAATGTTCAGAATTGAGAGTTCATCTTGGTAGATTTTTCCTTTGATGAGTATGAAGTGTCCTTCCTTATCTTTTTTGATTACTTTTGGTTGAAAGTCGATTTTATTTGATATTAGAATGGCTACTCCAGCTTGTTTCTTGGGACCATTTGCTTGGAAAATTGTTTTCCAGCGTTTTACTCTGAGGTAATGTCTGTCTTTGTCACTGAGGTGCGTTTCTTGTATGCAACAAAATTCTGAGTCCTGTTTATGTATCCAGTCTGATAGTCTACGTCTTTTTATTGGAGAATTGAGTCCATTGATATTAAGGGATATTAAGGAAAAATGATTGTTGCTTCCTGTTATTTTTGTTATTAGAGGTAGAGTTATGTTTGTGTAGCTACCTTTTTTTTTGGGGGGGGGTGTTGGAAGATTACTTCCATGCTTCTTCTAGGTTGTAGTTTCCTTCCTTGTGTTGGCATTTTCCGTCCATTATCCTTTGAAGTGCTGGGTTTGTGGGAAGATATTGTGCAAATTTGGTTTTGTCATGGAATATCTTGGTTTCTCCATCTATAGTGATTGAGAGCTTTGCTGGGTATAGCAGTCTGGGCTGGCAGTTGTGTTCCCTTAGGGTCTGTATGATATCAGACCAGGATCTTCTGGCTTTTATAGTCTCTGGTGAAAAGTCTGGTGTAGCTCTTATAGGTCTGCCTTTATATGTTACTTGACCTTTATCCCTTACTGCTTTTAGTATTTTTTCTTTGTTTTGTGCATTTGGTGTTTTGATTATTATGTGACGGGAGGTATTTCTTTTCTGGTCTAGTCTGTTTGGTGTTCTGTAGGCTTCTTGTATGTTTATGGGTGTCTCGTACTTTAGGTTGGGGAAATTTTCCTCTATAATTTTGTTGAAGATATTTACTGGCCCTTTAGATTGGGAATCTTCACTCTCATCTATACCTATTATCCTTAGGTTTGGTCTTCTCATTGCATCTTGGATTTCCTGAATGTTCTGTGTTAGGAGCTTTTTGCATTTTGCATTTTCTTTGACTGTTGTGTCAAGGTTTTCCATGGTATCTTCCGTGCATGAGATTCTCTCTTCTATCTCTTGTATTCTGTTGGTGATGTTTGCATCTATGACTCCTGATCTCTTTCCTACCCTTTCAATCTCCAGAGTATTCTCCCTTTGAGATTTCTTTATTGTTTCTATTTCCAGTTTTAGATCCTGGATGGTTTTGTTCAATTCCTTCACCTGTTTTGTTGTGTTTTCTTGAAATTCTTTAAAGGATTTTTGTGTTTCCTCTTTAAGGGCTTCTACCTGTTTACCTGTGTTCTCTTTCAATTCTTTAAAGGATTTTTATGTTTCCTCTTTAAGGGCTTCTACCTGTTTACCTTTGTTCTCCTGTATTTCTTTGAGGGAGTTACTTATGTCCTTCTTAAAATCCTCTATCATCATCATGAGAAGTGATTTTAATTCTGAATCCTGTTTTTCCTGTGTGATGTGGTATCCAGGGCTTGCTATGGTAACACTTTCTAAAAGGCTTAACCACTCTCTTCCATTCCATCTTTAAAAAAAAAAAAAAAAAAAAAAAAAAAAAAAAAAAAAACGTTTCTGTATTATAAAATAACCTTGCTTGTATCTGGCCTATTCTGATGCAGTCAGAAACAAGAGGCAGAATGTATTTCTCTTGCAGGTGGTTGATTTACAGCTTGTCTCATGATTAAGGATGGGTGCATCTTACTCCCATCAGCTTGCAGCATGGGATTTTTGAAGGTTTTGATGTCTAAATGCCATATTCCAGTGAAAGGAACAAATGGATTTAGGAAGTCTTAACAAGCATCATCTTAAGAAGTACTGCTGACTTCGGGTACATTACCAACTAATCACTGCTCCTGTGTAGACACTTGTCCCCAATCCAGAGGAAACAGTGACATTCCTGTTCATAGGATAGGCCTGCTTGAAATGAAGTAGTTTAAATTCAATGGAGAATGATAGAAAGCTTACTGTATTTCATATTGGGGAGCTTAGCTCTATAAGCCCCACTGAGAGATCCTAAATTCACCTCACAAAGGCATGCTCATCAAACATGATAAATGGGATTTCCCAAGACCCCATGAGCTAGTTAAATATGTCCTTTCATGTCTGGGCCACATTTAGTCTGTTCTACCTTACAAAGTTGTCCTCTGCTTTGCTCTGTGCTTCAAGTGGCTGACATTTAATTACCAGAGGGAACTCCTACCATGACAGAAGATATTTGCATGGTGGGCAATTCCAGAAAGACATAAAGTAGACTGAGGGCTTGGGGGATGGCTTCAATAGCTTTAACCCAAAGTTACAGGTTGACTCTAGGCATTTCTCCATGAAAACCACATTTTCTTTCTGGTCTTCCTATTCCCCAGTTCTAGCTGCAGCTTTTCAGTTCTTAGTTGTTGCCTGGACTGTTTTTAGGGGTTCCTTACCTTGTACACTTTCTCTAATCCTAATAAGTTTATTATTTCTTCAGAAGACCCTCCTCAATTTCCCCTACTTTAGTGTATCAGTACTATAATGATATGTTATATTGTCCTTAGGCATCTTGGGAGCTGTGCCTACCAAAGGTAGGGACACTTAAAAGATAGACTTTAAAACAAATCTCATTACAGCACAGAATATCATTATATTATATTGGTATTACTATAATGACCAACTTTAATCATTTTATATTAACATCATTTAACTTTATTTTAAATGTATCTGTATGTGTGTCTGTGTGATGGTCTGTGCACATGAGTAGAGGTGCTCACAGAGTCCAGAAGGAGAAACTGGATCTCTGAAGTTCAAGTTACAGATAGTTGAGAACTTCTTTCCCTGGGACCTGGGACTAGAACCTGAGTCCTCTGCAAGAGCAGTAAGCACCCTTAAAACTCCTTAAAGCCTCTAGAACTTCATTCTCCCACAAGTTTTACATGTATTTATTTTCCAATGATCTATATGTGCTCTTTAGCTCAGTTTGAGACTATCAAATCACAAGTGCTTTTAACAAAAATTTATGAGTTTGGGCAATGTTCCAGGCTATTATCCTTCACCCAAGCTCAGCCCCTTGGAAATTCAACACACCTCTGTGACTTCTTAACTCGCATAGCCTTTCTATCCATCTCCATTATGTCACTTCCAGTTTTTCGAGCCATTACCTTGCCTATTAATTCATCTCATTACCAAAATCTGGGGTACCTGCTGAATTCTTTAAATATATGCAAATAGTAGAACTCTCAATAAAAAATTACTTTTACAAGAAGCCTTTCCTAGAATTGCCTTGTAACTGAGACCCTGTGCATATTCTTCAGGGATCACATTCTAAGTCACACGGCATGTTCCTTTGGCTTTATGCTTATCTTTATCACCTGATTCAGACCTCCAAAAAGTCAGAAATATACCTGTGTCTCTACCTCATCTTTCTTAACAATAGCATGCCTCCAACATGGATAAAATGAATTTAATAACTTAGCAATCAATAGGCATCACCATGACAGTCCCTTCTCAGCCATCCAATGTCCTAAGCTCTTTATCTGATGAGGAAGAAATTAGCAATGCTTGGATTCTGACAAACTCAGATATTTTCTCTTAAGGCTGACATTAAATTCTGAGAAAGGGCTTCTTCAGTCGAGCTAAAACAGAGAAACTGACCATTCAGAGCTACCCCAGTCACAAAGAATTTCAACACCTCCACCTTCTCAGACCCACTCCTATCCATATCCTTAAATAACTAGGCAGGACACCTGTCACAGGGAAAGTCTACCTAACTAAAAAAGAGCCTCAATACCCAGCTTGAACTGTGCTGAGTCAGATGCCCAAAATACGTCTGGCCAGTGAGACACAAATAGACACAAATAGATATTTACTGGTCCTGCTTCCTTTCATCCTAGGGGCAGATTCTAATTTGGTACAGAAAAATACATACATACATATATATGTATATATATTGAAATGACTAAATGGGAAAAATGTACGTGATTATTTTAAAGGTATATACAAATATATTTTTAAATGGTTACTCACAACTGCCATTTCCCATCACTTCATTACCATGGAATTGTATCATGGGGTTGGAATTCCCTATAGTAGAAATGAGATTGAATGTCACTACAAGAATAGGATAAAGATTATTATTGTTATTCTCTTTTCAGCTATTCTTGCTCTTTTCTCTATTAGGAGCAAATATAAACTGAAGCAAAACTGACTTGGCTTATTTTAAAAATAAAGAAAAGTGTGTAATAGAGCCAGTTTCCCTTCTGTACTGGACTTGAAAGAGGTTACAGATGATGCTTTTTCAGTCTGTTTTTAAGTACCACACAGATTTGTTTAACCTCATTTCTGTTTTAAATTCATGCTCCTATCTCTGGCTTTTTTCATTATTTTTGTTTTGACACAATTTCTGTGTCCCTCAAGGTTGTAGAAATATTTCATGGAAAAGGAGACAGTCAAAACAAAAATTGAACAATAATTTAATTTGAGTCCTATCTGCCCACATGCTTGCAAAGAAATCATATCATTAGCATCAACTGGAGAATTGGTGAAGATGACAAAGGGTTAATAGGAGGGGACCTGAGAGGGGCTAGATGGAGGAAAGGAGGGAAAGAATGATGTGATTCTATTTCAGTTGAAAATATTAAAAACATAACAAAAGATTTCTAAAATTTAAAAGATAATGTGAAGTGAGCAGTCCTTAGCATCAAATCTAGGACCAGTGAGCAGGTGGGACACATTGGCATCTTCTCGTGCAAGGACTGGGTAGAAAAGAGAAATAGCCACCCAGAGTTGGCTCATTACATCAAAGCTCACTTCTGCTCTCCAAAAATGATAATGCCTCTATATTTCTCCCAAGCATAATTCATAACCAGATATTATGGGCCCTATCTTTCTAGGAAGAACATAGGTACACACATCAATGTGTTTATCAAAGAATGCTTGAATGAGCTTTAGGAATACTGGCACTGATTTGTATTTTTATATTAAGTCTTTTAAACAGGGAATATGATGGTTCTGCCATGATACTGTATTATTTGGAGCTGAGCTGTGCTGTGCTATCTTCCTTGAGCAATGGGAATAATAACACAAAATCTCTTGGGCAAGATGATGCTGAGTGCTTACAAAAAAACTGCAGAAAGGAAAATCAACATAATAAGACTAGAACTGTCAGTGCTAGGCAAATTTGGTTAGTCCCCAAGATACTGTAAGAAGACATGTCTCCTTTCCAAGTGCAAGGAAAGCAGTTAGCTCTTTTCTTAATGAGAAAGTACCACCTTTAGTAGCCAAAAAGCTTCAGTGCTGTACTTGGAGACAGAATCTGGGAGGATGCCTGAAAGTTAATTATTGTGGTGCCAACATGCAGAGTAGAGTCACTATATATAAATATACACAAATATTTTGTAATATTTATGCTTATAGTTGAATTGTAATGTGTTAAATTATGTTAATAGTCATAAAAATTAGTAAGCCTGGATTAGTAGATTCAGCAAGGGTCTATGCATCCATTTCATAAAGCCTTCAAATGAGGTGAAAGATATTAGAAAGGCTCTGGGGTTATGACAAATCACCTGCCTGTGTCACTAGAACAGCCTAATCTTAGATTTGGGGCAATAACTAAGATTTGTCAAGGTTTCTATAGCATCTTAAAATATGCTAGTTATGTTGAAATAATTAAAGATTCACTAGGTTTCAAAATTAACATTGGAAGTTCCCATGTACCCTTTATCCAGTTTCCCCAATGATGATCCATTCAGGGCCAGAGTTCATGTCAAAACTAGAACCTTAGCATTGGTACAACACATTGGTATTAACACATAGTACTTTGGGTTATTTATGAGGAATTTTACAATACCTACATAAAATGTGTAATAATTACATCAGGTCACAAGCACATCTATCACACTGGGCATAGAAGTCATTTCTTTATGTTCAAAATACTCAAAATTGTTTCTACTAGCTATTTTGAAATCTTCAACTAATTAATTGCATCATTCATCATTAGCCTACTGTGATATGGAACATTCAAAGGCATTATTCCTATCAAGTTGCACCTCTCTATCCATAAGCCTTCTTCTCTCCAGACCTCACCCAGCAACCACCCACAGCTCTGATCACCACTCTTCTGTTTTTTACTTCTTTCGGACTAGTTTTATCTTCCTCTCACAACTTTTTTCAAAAAGCTTTTATTTATGCATATTTGAAGATGGACAGGATTATGAAGTTGGATTCCATGTAAATTACGTGGGTTGATGCCCGCCCCCAATCAGATGCTCTGTAAATGATCTTGAAGAGATAAAAGGTAGATGCTGCTGCCTGTTAATCCAGTTCTGTGAGATGTACTGTTCCTTTAAATACTTGTATGGTTTAAACGTTTGCATCTTTAAACATCCTCTCTGTAAACATAAAGAATGGTCTCACTTCTACAGAGAGATATTATGTACGGTTCCTAACCTGTATTCTTAAAAAGCGTGTGTGTAATTTTTAAGATGTAACTTAAGCCATCTTAATTTGGTCTACTAAGGAATCCAGCTCAACAGCTAAACACTTAAGACCACACAGTTAACATTAACAGCAGGTTACCTCTTACAACAAACTTCTATCATTCCCTGTAGCTAATTCTGCATGTACTAGTCTTAGAAGTAAACACAAGTTAAAACAACTTGACAGGAATTCCCCAAGTGGCTTGTTTTCCAAAGTACGAAGATCAAAACCCTGAGTTTCCCTAGGTCTTGTAACTCTCAGCAAGGTTTGTGAATGGAAATAACAGTGCCCAATCACATTCTGCTTTAAATGGTAAATACAGATGATATGAAAAGAAAAAAAAAGTGTGTGTGTGTGTGTTTTCTTTGGATATGTGGATATGTGCACATTACCACAGATTCCAATAAAGACCCGCGGCTTTGGATCCCTCTGTAGCTGGAGTTCCGGGAGGTTGTGAGCCTGCTTGACATGGTTGCTAGTCATCAAAGGTCCTCAGCAGAAGTAATTCATTTTATAGTCCTGTATGCTCATTCCTTCATTATGGCCAAAACCAACTTTTGTTTTCTTAATGAACCAAACCTAGACATGAAACATACCTCTACTTGTGCTTCTAACTTAATTTTCAGTTTTCTAAAATCTATAAATTTGCTTAATGCAGCATTTGCAAATAATAAATCATTTTTTCCATGAATTTATAAATTCACTTAAATATGAAGCCTTGCTTTAAAATGCAGTTAACCAACTTTTCTAAGACATTCCAATAAAATCAGGAATCCAGTATGGTAAATTTTTTTATTTTGTTCAGTCACCTTGAAAGCAGAAGACTCAATTACTCAGCAAGAATTCAAACTTCATTTCTTATTTCTATTTACTCAATGTAAAATAATAATATTTTTATTTATATTATATATGTATTATATAACTTTATTAAGTTCTTGGGTTATATTAATCTTGACTGTTACAAAACAAAATAGTGTCACTCAAGTCTACTAAAGTTATGGGTTTGGAATATTAATTAACTGATCTTTGATTGTTTCATGGTATCTGATTGTTGGTATCACCCAGGATCTTTCAAAGCTAGATAAGCGCTTACAAAGGCGTTGTTGACAATAGATCTTTATTTCAAATGAATATTTAAAAGAACATGCCTTTAAATACAGTAAAGAGGAAGGAAAACATTGCTTTTCTTTTCCTGATCTATGTGCCCAAACTCATTACTGTCGCCACTTTATTCATAATTTGAATAATTCTATTAGCATGTTTGAAATGTTGACATGATTTATTTTATCTTATTATGAGAGAACTAATCCCGGATTTTGTAATCAAGAGATGAGTCTATAAAGCCTTCTATTTTCCTTGAGTCCATCACATTGATTCACCCTCCAGAATTTCTTTCTAACAGGCTGTTCTCTCATTTTTCCTGGTCTTAAAAAATGCCTTTCTTTCCAGAGACTTTCTTTCCTCATAGTCTCTGGAGCTGTGCCAACAAAAAAGATTAAAAACCCAATATATACTTCATAGGAACAATACTATTTCATATACATCAATTATTCCATAAATACCATGTTAAACAAAACAAGCATATACTATTACAGTCAATATCTTGATCTTGTTTTTATTTTAAAGCTGTCCTTTAATCCATTTTAATGAATGATGTTTGTATTTAGGCACTTACATGACTAAAGTGGCACAACTTTTTGCCTGTATACTCCTAAAGTAATACTCAGAGTTCCCTCAGAGAATCCTATGTTCCCAGAAAAACAAATGTTTTTGTCATAGGGTGATTTTTTTAAAGTCTCAAGAAAAAAGGGTCAACTTCCTTCTATTCTATGATCTACATTTTTTTTGAGACTCTCATGAATGATTACTATATTTCTACCCCTGTCTTTCCTGTAACTCCTCCTGTGCCCCCCCACCCCCACTTCACTTCTTCTCAGATGGTGTGTGTGTGTGTGTGTGTGTGTTTTACTCTTCCATGTTTAATGTGTGTTTTATGAATTGAACTAAAATCGTTAGGCTTGCCAGCAGGCTCCTGAACCTGATAAGCCAACTTACTGAACTTCCATATTTCCCTTTACTGACAAATAATAGTAAACATCACATCTGAATTACTCTCCATGTGCAATGAGAATGTTATGACACCTGTGTATTGGATTTTCAGCAACAGAAGTGAGGAAGCCCTTCCTGGGGAGTTAGTGTTTTCGTTGGCACAGGTGCAGACTCTCTGTATAATAGTCACTCTTGGTCGTGGGTAATAAACAGCAGGGTAATTTTGTACAATAATTTACTTTGAGAACTAATGCTTTTAATTAAAATCTAAGAACTACTGTTTTATTTTTCCCAATGAAAACATTCCTAACTTATTTCTCATCAGCACATGTAGCACTTCCCCCTTATTTTTAGACTGTGTTATAGAACATTCTCTCATTGCTATTGCTGATTATTTATATTCAGATATGATCTACAATAAAATTTATCATAAGATATAGCCACTTCCAGACACCTATGCAAATTCAGGTGTTTTGTAATAAAATTATACTAAGAAAATTGTTATTTTTATTTAGAAGTATGCTATGGGGATTCTATAATATCAGGCTTAAATTTTTAAATCTTAAATTTTAAAATAATGACTACTTCTAGTCAACTATAATGATTTTAAAGAATTTTTAAACATATAAAACACTCATATTTCCTATATTTTAATTAGATAAAGGAAAAATGTCTGCAAACAAGTTTGCTATACACAAACAGTAGCATGAATTAATCTTAAATAGGATATTAAGGGAAAAAAAACTGGCTGACCTTAAAAACAAAGTCTGTATGAGTTCATGTATATTTAGTAAATCTGAAAACCTAACTACTGCCTACACCAGAGCAGGATTACAATTTTTCATGGCAATGAGCATAGAGAGTTATGTGACCTTGAGTTTTGGCCTGATTTTACTTATTTAATTTGAATTAAGTATTGCAATAATATGGTTGAAAGATGGAGAACATCCCATCATTTTATGCATGCTGCTGATGACTGCTGGTCCATTCCAGCAGGCATTGGAACAGCTGCTTTGTTTTCATATTTCAGATTTGCTTTTAAAATACTGTTTTGTAAAGCATTTGGGGGTGAAGAAGACATTAGTAAAATATCAGGGTGAGTTGAAGAGATGGGTCAAAAAAGGAAAAGTATCTGTTGCTAATCCAATTATTTATTTTTACCTCAACTTTATGGAAAAATGGGACAAATGAGCCAAACAGAATTAATGGATGGGCTGCCTACCAGTGTTCCTTGACAACAGAGATGTATTCCAGAAGTTTTCTCCATAGGCTGAATGAATTTGTGATATAAAATGCATAAAGGATGTAAAATCAAATTTCTCTACTTATATTTATTTAAGATAATGCTGTCTCCCTGCAAACAAACAAAAAGCAAAAGACCAGTAAATTAACATTCTGATATTTTCTTCTAGACTTTCCTATCCTCTGATGGCTATTTGTTACATCATCATTTCCCATGATATAAGTCAGTAAGCAATTGGCTTAAATACACTTTGCTACTACTTTCCCATAATTTTCAAATTTCTGGTTATTATTATCATTATTGCATGATGTAGAAATTATTAAGGGAGTGGATGGGATGTGAGCTCAGACTTTGTTGCTATAAGCTTTCCTCAAGGACATAGCTTCTGTTTCCCTTGGCATGACTGGACACACTCACCCTCTGCTTGATGAACTCGGGTGCAGCCTTGTCTTTGGGGACCTGAAAACAGCTCTACAGTACATGTCTAAGGTAATATGGCATGAAGCTATAACTCCCTGATTATGTCCAGCAGAACTTGGAGTGTTTGGGGAAGAAGGAGCCTTCAGCACTGGCTCTTGCTTGTTTGCCTGCTCAAAGTCTTTGTTACTTGTGTCCATTTTTGAAGCACACAGTCATGGGATAGCAGAAAGCCATAGTTGCTGGTCTTTCATGGCAGCCATCCAGTATTTGAATTATTTATATCTATAAATCTAGTAATAAAATTAAATGTGTAATCATTTTTAATAGAGACACATGAGTTTATTTTTGCTTCTGTTTGTTTACAATGTCATATAAACCATAAATGAATAAAATCCTGAGTGACTTACTAAGTGAATGTTCATTGTTTTCAGGGACACTGCCATGATGAGAACTCCAAGGCCTCAGATGCATGGGAAATTTGAAAAGTCATTACCCATATGGCCCAGGTTCAAGGAAAATGACAGAGTTTTCCTCAGAAGTTCAGGTATGGGTATTTATGACAATTAACCAGTTTGTGCAAAGACTAACAATTACAGTTTCTCCTTTATGATGTTTACAGCCTGATATTGCTTCTTCAGACACCTGCTGTAGAGTTTAACCAACCTCTCCCCTCTACTGATCTAATAGACACAATGAATTTGCAGATTGTGGCAGATTAGAAAACTTGCACCTGATGCTGAATTTACTGTATATGTTTCTGTATATGTGCCCTTTTTAAAATTACCTTGCTGTACCTAGTAAGGTTGTGAGACTCAAGTCATGATAAATCATCCTCTTATGTAGGACTAATTGTAATCTAGGGTAGTGGTTCTCAACCTGTGGATCTCTACACTTTTAGTAGTCATATATCAGATATCCTCCATCTCATGTATTTTCATCACAAGCAACAACAGTAGCAAAATTATATTTATAAAGTAGCAATGAAATAATTTTATGTTTGGGGCCACCACAACATGAGGAATTCTATTAAAGGGTCACAGGACTGAGAAGTTTGAAAATCTCATTTTCCATGGCAGTAAGGAAGACTTTGTTGTCAGAACAACCTAAGACAAGCTCAGTCTGGTTTATGCAATAAAAAGGGGGAGATGTGGAAAGCTTTTAGAGCTGCCTGGCAGGAATCTGACATTGGCCAAGGACAAGGAAATGGACTGCAGGCAGGAATCTGACATTAGGTTGGAACAAAGAAGTAATCTCAGGCAGAAATCTAAATCCTAGACTAGAACAAAGAAGAAATTTCAGGCAAGAATCTAAATTTGAGACTAGAACAAAGAAGTAATTACAGGCAGAAATCTAAATCTTAAGCTAGAACAAAGAAGTAGGCGTCAGGCATGAAAATGCTTTGGGCTAGGATAGGGAAGTAGGCACAAATATTTTGGTCATCCTGATAAGCCCTTAGAAATAGTGATCACAGGAGTGATCATAGGACTCTGTATATTGTCATGCGTGTTCTTTGACTATCTGGGTTTATTGTCTTGCTTGTTCCTTGACTATTTGCATCTATTGTATTGCTACTTCCTTAACCTAGAACTGACCTTAATACTTGCATGTAATTTAAAAAGTATAAAGGCAAAAAAGGAGGAAGAGGGATGGGATAGGGGATTAATGGGGGGGGGGGTGCAATGGGGAAGGGGGATGGCATCTGAAATGTAAATAAATAAAATATAGAATGTAAAAAAAAGGAAGTTTGAAAATTTCTGATCTACAGCCACAAATACAAAGCAAAAGTTTCTAAACAATCTAACTGGAAGAACTTTCCGCAAAGATGGAAAGATGCTCTATATGTTGTTCTTAAACCCTGAAAGACATAACTAGCATGAAAAAGAATTGAACTTTTATTTGATTTATCTTAATTTAACATTATGTAGTCAAAATTCCATGTGATTGCTTGCTACTGTTGAGATAGCTCAATCTAGAAGAGATTATGCAAGATTACCTTTATGATCTTCACCATATGTTTCTTGACTTGGATATATAACAGCATGGAGTATAGAAGAAATCATAGATAACTTATACTATTATTATATCACAATAAGATATTTTATGTAAAGATACCATTAAATTAAAAGAAGAGACAACTGAATGAAAATAAACATTATGTCACCTTTAAGACAATTAACTCACGTGTATAGATATAGATAGATAGAGATAGAGAGATATAGTACACAGATAGATAGATAGATAGATAGATAGATAGATAGATAGATATCTTGTAACCTGGTAGGAAGCATAGACTACACAAGATAGGCAATGTTACTGAGCAATCGCTTGTCTATGATGGCTATTCAGCTAGCAAATCAACACATGAAAAGGTACAAAGGTTCATTAGCTATTAAAAAAATGAAAGCTAAAGACAGGACATTCCAGAGTGAATAAAGCCAAGTGAAAGGAATTATTAAATATTGGCAGTGTTGTCAAGAAGCTTGAGCCCTGAACACTGATGGTGTGGATGTAAACTGATTGAAAAGCAAGGCTCTGGATTCAATCCCAAGCATCGAAGAAGAAGTGTAAGTTGGTACAAGAGCTTCTGAAAACAGTCTGATACTGTCTATTAAAGTGGAATAATGATTGACTATGAAGCAGCTTTCCAGTGCTGGGTATAAATGGGCACCTATGTACAAGAAACATACAACAATGTCACACCATATCATGCATAATGTCCAAGTCTAAAGTACACTGAATGTCAAGACTAGAATAATAAATTAGTATATTGTATACACTATTAAATGAAATTTTATTCATATTGACATAAATATGAACTGTTTTACATATAATAACAAATATAAGATCACAAAAACAATATTGATAATCTGTTCTGTGAGTCATAGTAAGTGATTTCTCCCATGATCTCAGGTGCTCTTTCCAACAAAGAATTGACTAATAAAATTCCTCCAGTGCTATGGAAGGTCTAGGCTGTCTGCACACCATGTTTATGAACCTCACCCATTATACTTCTCCTCCTCTTCCCCTCCTCCTCCTTCTTTTCTCCTCCCCTCCTCCTTCACCTCTTCCTCTTCATTTCCTAATTTACCTACAGCCTGTGGTTCTCAAACAGTCTCATCCATGATTCTACCAGTCATGTTGAGACCACATGTTAACACTAATGTGGCTCAGAATAGGGGCCATATTAAATACACGCATGCACACACACACAGACATACACACATATTACACACACATGCGTGTGTGTGCATGCGTGCTTGAGATATTTCTAATGTATATATTCCTCAGAGTTTTAGGTACAGAAAAAGTAAACCGAGAAAAAGTTGTAGAATGCAATTGTCAATATGAAATGAGAATAAGGTAAGGAGCCTGGCCATCAACTCCCACAGGCATGAGCAATGTGCGAAAGCAGGGACTTGGCAGCCTTTTAGAGGATTTGGAATAAAATACACACCTTTTTTTTTTTTTTTTAAATCATTTAAGATACTGAGGCAAATTTGTGTGAAGAAACCAAAACAAAACAGCACAAGAAGTGGCAGTGAAACATTTCAAAACATCTACAAGATTCCGGCTTCCAGCCTTCTGTGGAAGATTTTCAGTGACGCCATGGGTCAAAGAGAATACACTGAAGCCAATGACTATTTCAGCAAAACTTGAAGCCATTTGCCTTTGAATGTTTTAAAATAGAAAAAAAAAATATTTTTGCCATTTTAAAATATCCAAAGACAGCTTTGACACTAGATTCCTTTGGAACAGCATCAGAACGAGAACAATTTAGAAAATAATTACTTGGCAAAGAAATTCTGAAGGCAGGTTGACTTATGAAGTCAGGACGACTTATGAAGAGGTTGAAAGGTTAAAAAAATGGAACAATGCTTTAAAAACAGTGGTACTGGTCTTCAAATATTAATTATAATAGTTCCTTGGAATCCTAAGGAAAAGCCATATGCAGATAAAACAGTACAATTAATATATAATAAAGCTGGCTTAAGGGAATATTCTACATGAGTACAAAGCACTATTTTATGTATAATTTGAGAACAATTCAGTGACAGATTTGAGAAAAATGAGAAATATTCACACCTTTCACAATTTGCAAAAAAGTCCCAGAAACACCCAAGTCCTGGTGTCTGTCTCGCACACCCCATCGATGCCCTGGTCCTGGGTCTGCCTCCCACACTTTCCACACAGACCCCTGAAGCACCTTGCTCCCTCCTGCCCTGAGCATTGAACCCAGATCAGTACTGGATAATGCTTTACCTCAGAATTTCAAACCTGCCTCTCAAAACATTCTTTATAGTTCCTTCCTAATTTCCTTTATCAAACTTAAGTGCATTTTTTATCACCTTCCTCTAACACATGTGGGCAACTGTGGTATGGCAATCATAGCATTATACTGTAATCATTTATCCTCCTAAATCGATAAATGATTGGCTCTTCTTTAATTTTTAAACCCCAGTACCTAAACCAGAATTGGCTACAAAGTTAATATTCAAAAGATCTTTGATGAATAAATGGCATGTCAGCACACAGGATGACATCTACACGTAAGAATTCTAGGCAAAATTTACAATTTCTGTGAGGAATAAGTTGACAAAAATAGATTACAAAAGTGTATGTATAATTCATTTATAGCTATAACAGAAGGAAGACTTTATAGACTCAGAAATAAAGCCATGAAAATACATTCTCACATCAGGGCACTAAGACATCATTTTCCACTTTTATGATTTTTCCAATATGCATGGCTCTACTATAACTAAAGAGAATAATAGGATGTACCTCCCTCTGTGGCAAGTTCCAGCTGAAGACCATGAAATATATGATTGCCCCACAGTAATGAGCACCTGCAGTACTGCCAGTACATGGGCACCCCACATACATGGGCACCCCACAGTACATGGGTACCATGCAGTACATGGGCGTCAATTTCTAGATATTTTATTGAGGTTCAGGGTATTAAATTATTGGAGACAAGCTTAGGAAAAGAAGGTAGTTAGGCTACACACAGAGTTCTAATTAAATAGAAAAGTAAAATTATACACTCAGTACAAACTACTCTTTGAATACTGAAGTTGAGTATTTTCTTCTTTTTTTTTTTTTTTCAGGTTACTGACATGAAATATAAACCTAAATAAACCTCTCAGTTTTTTTAGGTCAATCTGTTTCTCTGTTTCTGCCTCTGTCTTTCTATCTCTCTTTCTCTGTTTCTGTCTGTCTCCATGTCTCTGTCTGTCCCTGTGTCTCTCTTCCCCTCTCACTCTCTGTGTGTGGGTATGTGTGTTTCTGTTTGTCTGTCTCTCTCTCTCCCCTCTTTCTACCTCTTTTGGGGTCTTGCTAGCTAGTTAAAGTTGGCCTCAAACACATGACAATCTTCCTTAAACAACATTCCATGTTCAAGCCTGTGCTGTTTCATCTGACAATCCTGTTTTCATGCTGAGCATTGATTGATTGCTACAGTTACTCAGTAAATTACATATCATATGAAATATTCTATACTTTACCTTTAATTAACATCTAGTGAGATGATTTTGTTCAACTGTGGGTGAATATGTCATTGGTCATGCATAAATCTGATACTTGGTATACTGACTATATGTTTGTGGTAATTTTGTGTTTAAAAATTATATTATTATTACATATACATAACTCTACTTCCTTTGTCTTTTCCAGCTCCTCCCATGATCCTCTACTCTATCTCAAATTATTGACTTCTTTAATTATTATACAAACCAAAGTTGTTGAGTCTATGTAGTAATATATTTGTGTGTGTGTGTGTGTGTGTGTTTGTGTGTGTACAAACTGCTGAGTTCACTTAGTGTTCCTTGTATTGTTTACATGTTTAGTACTGACCACTCTTACTAGATAACCTATCAGGGGATCACCCTGGAGAAAATTGATTCTCCATTTCTTTGTAGGCATTAATTGCCTGTATCTCTTCATCTGTATCTGGGGCTTGGTGAGATTTTTCCCATCATGTCGATTGGTGGCATAATGTTAATTGTATTATGAACACTGGTTTTGTTTTCTATCTTTGTGTTTATTGGGATATTACATGAGAGAAGGTCATGTGTTGCTACAAGGCAAACATGAACCCTGCATGAAAATCTGTAGGACAATAGATAGATCCTACGTTGTCTGTAGCCATCTTTGGCTACTTTGGGAGTTTCTTTCTCCACTCTTCTCTATCCTTTTTCTTCCACCCTTTCAACCTCCTAACACTAGATAAGAAAGAAAAAAGGATAGAGAGAAAAGGAAAAAGATCCCTGAATAAAGTCAGGAGTCAGGAAGGAAGCAGTTACTAGATTACTTCCTGCTGATTGGGGATATCAAGTTCTTTGTGGCAAGTTTGATGCTTGCCATCAGGATATCTAATTTCTTATTCTTCAAATTTCTTCTTTCCACATGACTACCTAACAAACTGTGCCAACAAAAACCAACCACAAGCAATAATTAACCAACAACTCACCAACAATCCACAACTACCCACCCCTCCTATCAGGGATCTAGTATTTATATATCCTCTAAAAACTTCCCAGAATTCCAAATGTCACATAATCGCAGAAACTACCTGCAGCTGGCAAAACCACCCTCTTTCTCTAGCATGAGGTAAATCATATCTGCTGTAAAGCAGCCCCATATCCTCATACCTGGGTACCTGGGATTAAAAAGAAAACATATTCTTATAATATTTCTGTGTTTTTCAAAGAAACCAAAACTTTAAAATTATCACTACAATTGTCCTTTCATTTAATGTTGAAATTCTGTGTACTGATGACTAGCTGTTTAATCTACAGCTTAGGAAGATAGAGGGAGCTATGGCTGTCCGAATTTCTCTGGATACACTGGTGAAGGGAAAAGGCCTACATAACTATTCAGACAATGCTGCTCCTCCCAGGGGAAAAGGCACATATGGCTTTTCCTGGGATATGGAGGCTATGGGTATAAAACTGAAGAGAGATTATCTAAAATCTTTTCATTAGATCCAGATGGAGGGATCTGGAAACCCACAGAGATATATGAGTAGGGAATGTATAATATCAGATTCCTTAGGGCAGAAAATGGGTCTCACTTGGCATCAATCAAGGAAACATAGAGAGAAGGAGTTACCTTAGGGAACCATTCCCCAGGGTCTTGTGGGGCATTGTCTGAGAAACCAGTCAGCTCTTCGTTACTATAGAGATCACATAACCACAAAGCACAAGTGCATTCTGCCTTGGAGAATTATCCAATCTGCTTTCACCATGGTATTTGCACAAGGAAATAATGCAAAAGTCAAATGGGGAAGTCAGCAAGACCAAAATTCTTGCTGGGAGAAGCAAGTCCCAAATGGAAGATGCAAGAAGGGATTACACTAAACTGATTCTATCTTCTCAAAGCTCATGAGGAACTAGATGCCATGACTTCTGGGTTGAGTGTTTGACTTCTTAAGCCAATGTTGCACCATTTCCTAGCCAAGGAGAAAGTCACCAGTCTGTAGGAGAAAGATTACCATGAGCAAAGGTTACCATCGAATTTAGTTATTTAAAAAAAAAAATAGTGTCTGTTTTAACTACAATTCACACAGTAAGGTTCTTAAATATGTAAGAATAATTCTACATAAGGAGAATTTGTCTTAGCACCCCAGAAAGTTAGATAGCTAAACTTGCTCAGTTTCAACTTTCTTTCTAATGTGATTTAAACCTTAGTGAACCTTTGATAATCCCATAATTTTCCTTTCCCTTTGGATGAGAAAACTCAGATCACTACACATAAATTAAAGAAGAAAACTTGCAAAACAGTCTCGCCCCCTCATTTTACAAATAGTGAAAAAGATGATTCAGAGTTTAAAAGAGTTGCCCTCAACTCCACTGCTGACTAATAGCAACTCAACTTCTGACACTCACATTTCCTTTTTGGATCAACTTCAACATTTTCATCCCTGCTGGAAAGACACCCCCAGTCTGAAAGGAGTCTGAAAATAGAAAAGAAGTGGGCAGGATTTTTTTTTAAACAATGCTAATCAGAAGTTACAGTCTTCTTTACATGAATGTCACAGAGGTTCCCACAAAGCAAACTTAGAGGGAGTGTAGGAAGCTAATTACCTCCTCTAGAATCCCTTAGTCATAGCCCTTGTAACCCGAGGCAGTATGAAATACAATTGTATTTAGCAATGTGGATTCAGAAGACTTTAGATGCATGTTAGAAGCTCATTTAATGTCTTCTCTTCTCATAAAGTTCAACAACATTTAGAGTTTTGTTCTTGTGTTCACTTAAATGGAACTAAGACTATAGAGACAGAATATTATAATTGATAATTACTAATGTCTGTTTGAAATTAACATGGAAATATCAAACTTATATGTTAAAGTGGATTTCTAGTGTGAAACTGAGTAGACTTTCAAAAAAGAAAGTAAGGCTTATATGTCTCAATATACATCTTCCAGTAACTCTTAGCAGTACATTTAAATGGTTTCCTTGGGTAAAGCATGTATCAACAAAAAATTCTGGGAAAATGCAAATCTATTAGCCTGGCAGAGTGATGTCATCTTTTCTCAGTATATTTTAATGAGATGGCACAACACTGTGTATATAAAACTTTGACTGGGGCAGAGAGATGGAGAGCTGATGCTCGGTCAGTTGCCTGAACATGGGACCCATGAAAGAGACTCTGGCACCAGAGACCTTTGTTCAGAAGGCATCAAAACCAACCTCGGGATTAATACTGTAAGCGACTTTACCGACTCTGAAACTAATGAGCACATAAAGAGGGAGAATGATCTAGATGACCCTGGTAGCCAGAACCTGGAAGCCAGCTTTCGTTTGATGTGTCTTCTCAAATTTTATACTTTGAAAATATGGAGAACTCTTTAAAAGCTTTGGGTGATCAGTCTACTAAGGAAAGAGATGGGAACTCAAGTAAGTCATCGAATGACGACTTGGCCTACAGCTACATAGAGCAACCCCAACAAAATAATGACTTCTCTAATGTTGGGTTTCTTCAGAGACGAGCAGGAGAAAAAGTATTAGAGACCATCTGAAGTCTGCCATGGCTGGGAATGCCAGGGTCCAGACCCCAGTGTTTCCCAGGAGTAAACAACTCAGAGAGACTCTCCTGTCTGAGGAGATCAGCGTTGCTAAGAAAGCCATTGAGTCACTTCAGATGATCTTGTCCTTTTTATCGCTACTCAGCAAAGTAAGAGACCTCTATGTTCAGTTGAAAGCAATCAAAAAACTATATGGTAATACTTTTTATAAAACGGAAGACCAAATTTATAATTCAAATAGTATTATAGTATTAATCCAAATCAGTGGAAGCAGGTGATTCCTTGGTTCTATACATCATCTCAAATGACCAGAATATCAGTTGCGTTAACCCTGCATCCTTATCATGGACTTCTTTCCTTCCTTATGTATCGCCCTTCTCAAGCCAGGTTTTGTCTCAAGTCAGGCTTTGTCTCTTGCCTGAGTAGTCTGCAGTCCACTCACTAATGTGCCCTCACTTAAGTTTACTAAGGCTAAGGAAGCTGAGCCCTGACACACTTCTAGAGCAGCTTCAGTGTTTTAAACAGTGGACCACACAACTGAATTTTCATCCCTCCAACTCTGCTTCTGACTTTCTCCTCCGATTAGCTTTTATTGTTTCTTTGCAATTTAGAGTTGTTGAAATTCCTTTGAATGCTCAGAATCTTAAGTGAAAGAAGTCAGTAATAGCAGTTAAAATTAAACACATTTAAAGATGGCTAAGATTTAAGTGCAAAAAAGACTGCAGTATGGGTCTAGAGAGTTGGCTTAGTGGTTAAGAGCACTGGCTGCTCTCCTAAGGACCCAGGTTCAATTCCCAGTACCCACATGGCAACTCACAACTGTCTGTAACTGCCTGTTCCAGGAGATATGATATCATCACACACACACACATACAAGCAAGAAGAGCACCAATGAACAAAAAATAAAAATCATTAAAAAAAAAAAAAAAAAAAAACCTTTGACTGGAAATGGGTTGGGGAGAGGAGATAATTGCCTCACCCAGGCAGGGCAATAAGACACTCAGAGAATCAGAAAGTAAGCTGCAGCATCATATTTGATACTTTGGATCTTATGTTGTAACTGGGAGTTGTTATCTGGACAGTAAGACAGATGTAGTAGGACCACAACCAGTCACTACACTCTGAGCATAAATAACTGAAGAACATTTCTAGCAACAAGTACAAAATAGTCAACAGATAGAAACCTGTACCTGTTGTGTACCATGCAGATGGCATAACAGAGCATCCTCATAGGTCATCCTTCCACCCTCTGACATCCACTGGGGAAGCTATTTCTCATATTAGTTGGCTAAGGATGCTATAACAAAATACTACCATAAACTGGTATTCTAAGCAATATGTATATTTTGGTGAGCAGTTCAGGGAAATGGAAACCTGAAGTTGAGGTTTTAATGAGGTCATATCCTTGCTTGCAAATAGTATCCCTCTAGTCTATGTTTCTTTGCCTTCAATGAATGTGCATAGGGAGATCGCCGTAGTCCATACACATATAAAGATACCTATCCCATGGTGAGGACCCCTTCCTCTTGACCCCTTCCTCTTGGCTCTTCCTAAGCCAGATTGCTTTCCAGATGTTTCACCATCAGATGTATGGTTTGAATGAGAATGTCTCAACAGTCTTATATAGTTGCATGATTGGTCCTTAGCCATTTGAAGGAGTAAGATGTGTAGCCAATTGGAAAAATTATGTAACTGGGAATGAGGTTTGACATTTCAAAAGTCCATGCAATTCCAGTTGGATCACTCTGCCTCCTGCTTGTGGATCAGGTGTGAGCTTTCAGGGCTGTTTCAGTGCTATGTCTGCCTGCCTGCTGCCATGCTTCCTGCCATGATGGTCATGGATTTGCCCTCTGGAACTTTAAACCTTCATAAACTATTTATTCTTGGTTATGGTGTCTCTTCACAGCAATAGAAAAGTATCAAAGACAGATGTTGGTACCAGGCAGTCAGCTATTGCTATGATAGTCCTGACCATGAACATACTGTTTTTGAACAAATGGAAGTTTTGTGGATTTGAACTGGAAAGTGGTTGGATGCTTTCCAGTAGGGATTAACAGGCCATTCTAGTAAGAACTTGGAAGACAATAATGTTCAGAATAATGATGACTATGGAGGCTCCAGCTCAAGAGGTTTCACTGGGAAACAATATTAGCAATTAAGCTACTAACCATTGTTTTGATATTTTGGCAAAAATTATGTCTGTTTTTTCTTTGCCCTAAGAATCTTTCTGCAGCTAAATTGAAGAGTTTTGAATAAATTTCTTTGGCAGAGGACATTTCAAGACAGCCTAACACTGACTCTTTCATGTGGTTATTAGTGATGACTATTATGCAGATCTAAAATGAAAAAAAAAATCAGATAAAAAGAAATACAAAATGTACAGTTTTAGGGAAAAAGAAAAACATGAAAATTTAATAATGAAGCCAAGGATTATGCTAAAAAAAAGAAAGATAAGGGTAAATGGAATAAAGGGAGCTGTGCTCTCAGTGAAGGATAACCAAGTTAATCCTACAACTTGTCAAAACAAAGATGTAAGGAATTAACTGTTCCTAAAGACCAAGGGCAAATCAAAGCCTAGGCTAGTTTCCATCCCAAACAAGAGTAGAACTTGACAGCACTGGCCAGAAGATTCTGGCTGAAGAGTCATGAAACATGCAGAAGTAAAGGTTTTGTGGAATCTTCTTCCACACTTATGGAAAGCTTCTTGAGGCCATGCTTATTACTGTGGCATTTCTGCTTGGAGAATGGGAAAGGCCATTGTATAAAGCTGTGAAAGTAAAACCTAATCTGTATTGTAGACTCCAAGATGTTGGAGATGCCAGAGCCATGAAATATATGTCAAGGAGAGATACAATATTGGGAGTGGAACCAGGAGAGAGAGAGGAGAGAGAGAGGAGGGAGGGAGAGAAGTGTTACACTCAGCAAAGCTGGAGAGGAAGATCTAAAGAGCCATTTAAACCCTTGATATCATCAGAAGAAGAGCTACAAGATTTGAACATTGTCTTGGCAAGATTTTATCTTGCTTTGGACCTAGATTTTCTTACTATGCTCCTATTCATACCTTTTGGAATGATAATATATTCTATACTGTTGTGATTAGAAGTATGTAATTTCCTTTTCATTTTACAGGGATTTGCAATTATTAAATTGCCTTGAGTCTTAGAAAAGACTTCAGACCTTAGACATTTAGATGATTTAGTGTTCTCTATATATTTTGGATATTAGTACTCTGTTAGATGGGAAGTTGGTGAAGATCTTTTTTTCCATTCTCTAGGCTGCTGATTTGAAGGCTGTCATTTGCCTTAAGAAGCTTTTCAGTTTCATGAGGTTCCATTTATTTTCAGTCTTAGCACCTGGCCTATTGACATTCATGAAGCTATCTCCTGTGCCAATGCATTCAAGGGAGTCTACACTTTCTCTTTAATTAGGTTTAGTATTTCTGGTCTTATGTTAAGATTTTTGATTCACTCAGACTTGAGTTTTATGCAAGATTAGAGATATGGATCTACATGCATTCTTCTACATACTGACATTCAGTAACATTAGCACCATTTGTTAAATATACTTTCTTTTTTCTATTGTGGCATCTTTATTTGTATCATATTACAAACAGATTTTAATGAGATATTTCCAGAGTCACTAAGGGAAAACAAGTGTATCACAGCAATGCATACCTAGAGGAGAAAACACATAGTTTCACAAAGTAGCAGATTGTACTTTTTATTCGATATTTCATTTATTTACATTTCAGATGTTATCCCCTGTCCCCATCCTCCTGCCCCATTAACCTTCTATCCCATTCTCCTCCTCCTTTTTTGCTTTTATACCATTTAAATTACATGAAGTCTTAAGGTCAGTTCTAGGTTGAGGAACTAGCAATACAATAGATGCAAATAGTCAAGGAACAAGCAAGACAATAAACCCAGACAGTCAAAGAACAACCAGGACAATAAACAGAGTCCCGTAATCACTCCTGTAATCACTATTTCTAAGGGCTTATCAGGATGACCAAAATATCTGAGCCTACTTCACTGTCCTAGCCCAAAGTCATTTTCATGCCTGAAGCCTGCTTCTTTGTTCTAGCTTAAGACTTCCATTCCTGCCTGAAATTACTTCTTCATTCTAACCCAGTATTTAGATTCCTGCCTGAAATTACTTCTTTGTTCAAGCCTAATGTTAGATTACTGCCTGAAGTCTACTTCCTCATCCTTGGCCAATGTCAGATTCCTTCCAAGCAGCCCATTTCCTTGTCCTTGGCCAATGTGAGATTCCTGCTAGGGAGCCTTAAAAACTCTCCACATCTTCGCCTTTTTTATTGTATAAACCAGACTGAGCCTGTCTTAGGTGGTTCTGGCAAGAATGTTTTCCTTACCCATCATGGAATATGCATTATCCAAAGCAATGCACTTCTGTCTTAGGTTGGTAAGACTCTGTGCAGAATCTTACCCATCCTTGGCTTGCCAGCCTGTTAAATTAATAACTGTCTGGGGTCTGTTTTCAGTTTCAAGGTATATACTTTGGCTGCCAACCTGTTGATGTTGTAAAGATAAGCTTTATCATGATGGGCAGGAATAAAAGTATTCCCTGAACAAGAAGGAGCTAGCCTGATCAAGATATATATGCCATTCCTGAGGTTTGACCAAAATGGAAATACTGACCTCAAGCTATGGATAATTTTATCAGCATTATCTGTAGCATCAAAGCTCAACAGAGCAGCATTCTTTAAATTCATTATCTTGCTATGCAAAGTTAAACCACCCAGAGAGGTGTTAAATTATGCCAAGTACCCTACATGTGTCTTTAAACTTTTTTCTAATTATAATGACTATTGTTGTAAATTTTAAAAGTAACACAACTCCAATAGTATTTGTCATGACACTCTAGATGGCTCCTAACTCTTTAAATCCTGAACCTCCTTCGGATAATTTGAATAGGATATAGAATATCAATCCATTCTTTCAAACACCTATATAAATCCTCCTGTATACTCAACACATTAGTAACATTTTTTTTTTTTTTGCTAAATATTAACCAAAATAGCTGTCTTAACTTCTGTGTCAAAGCAATTGCAGAAGCAGTAGTGCTAGCAATTAATGAAATTAAAGCTGTTATACAAGCAATAATCAAGCCTGCTACCCTCTTGCTTCTGCTTAAAACCTAACTCACTTCTTCCAGCACTTTCAAGCTTTTTTCAGAGAAACAAGGTTTTCTTTTTTTTTTTTATTTTAGTTTGGTTTTTCAAACAGGTTTCTCAGTGTAGCCCGGCTGTCCTGGAACTCACTCTGTAGACCAGGCTGCCTCGAACTCAGAAATCCGCCTGCCTCTCTCCCAAGTGCTGGGATTAAAGCGTGTGCACACGCTGGCTAAATAAAGGTTTCTAATACTCAGGCAGTAAAACAAAAGCTGGTTCATAGACCCCCATAACAGACATGCCCGGTTCAACACACTAATACAATTAGAAAGTATACAGTCAATGCACTAAAATTAATACTGTAGAAAGACAAAGTAATTTAACTTGACAATTAAAGAGCCTTAACATATGTACTAACACTTGTTTGAAATCCAGATCCTGCCCCAACTTTATCTCTTGCTATCATAATATCATAGAGAACTACATCTTAACTGCATTTCTCATATTATACGGGTTTTTTTTGAGTGCCTTATTTTCAAAAACTATTATAATTTATTCAAAGAAATAGAAATATACAAGGGAAAAGTTAATAAAAAATATTCCTGAAAAAATATCCAGGCTGATCCCTTTGCCAGGACACGGCAAACCAGCAAAAGGAAAAGAGCCCATTAGCAGGCAAATGCTATAATATACACACAGAGGACCTGTGCAGTCCATGTAGGCCCTGTGCTTGCTGCTTCAGTTTCTGCCAGTCACATATGCATTTTGCTCAGTTGATTTAGAGGGTATGGTCCTCCTGGTGTCCTCCATCTCCACTAGCTCTTAAAGTATTTCTGCCACTTCTTCTGCAGGGTTCTCTGAACTCAGAGGGAAGGAATTTAATGGAGACATCACATTTAAGCTGTGTGTTCCAATGTCTTCTGTGTGCAATGTCTGCATATGGGTCTCCATGTTTGTTCCCATCTGCTACAGGAGGAAGCTTCTCTGATCACGGCTGAACAATGCACTGATCTATAAGCATAACAATGTTATTAGGAATAATTTTATCACTATCTTTATTTTAGACTAATAGTATTTGGTTTTACCCTAAGTCTCTTGGTTATATATTCTCTGATTCTTGGTCATCCATGCAGTGTTGGGTATGGATTGTACCTTGTGAAATGGGCTTTAAGTCAAGTCAGACATTGGTTAGTTATTCCCACAAGTTTTGTGCACCATTGCCCTGGCATATTTTGCAGGCAGGACAGATTGTAGGTCAAAGGTTTCTGTGATTAGGTTGGTGTTATGGATTTGGTTTAATACTTGCATTATGTTATTTGGGTTCCCAAAATAGCATGAGAATCTGTGTGAAAGACATTCAGGGTCCCTGCCCCCAATTGGTTCTGATTCATAAATAAAGTTGCTAGCAGCCAATGGCTGGGAAGGGAGACAGAGGCAAGACTAGAATTTGTAGGCAAAGGAACAGAGGAAGAAGTCAAATCACCATGCCAGGAGAGGAATAAGATCTAGGCTTGAGAGCTGCAGAGAGAGAACATATCAATCATGTAAGAGTCAGGAAAGAGTAGCCCCAAAGTGCCCCCCTGATGGGTCTAGAGTAGCAAAGATGGAATATAGATTTTAGTAAGTAATAACTCAGGAATATTGGAGGGGAGGTATTAGCAACATGGAATTTATGGAATGGCCCAGCCCTTAAGCTTTCTAAGGCATATTTAAATACAAGGCTGTGTGTGTGTGTGTGTGTGTGTGTGTGTGTGTGTGTGTGTGTGTGTATCTTTCATTCAGAAATCCAGAACATTGGGGCGGGTAGTAGGGAACTCTTACCAATGTGCCAATGCTGCCAGGGTAATTTGAAGTAGCATTAACCACTAATGCACAGGCTGGTGTTTATGTTTCTCTTTTGATAGCATACAGAGTATCTTCCCATACCAAAGAGACTGGTACATATGAACAAAGGTTCCATGTAGGCACCAATCAGCATTTCCATGTTTCATGGGTTATGTGGATGTTGCCTTCAGGAATGAAGTCTTGCTGTAACTTTGTGGAGAACAAATTATTGTCTTGGACAGTTTACATTATTTGAGGATTTTCATGGAACCCCTTCTGCCAACAACTCAATTGAATATAACTCAGTCCTGGTACCATAAGCTTTATTTGATGACAAGAGATGGCCAATTCTGTGTCTTGTTCCCTCACTATTTGGAGATTTCACCAGGTCCATACCAACCCTTAAATGGCCCTAGATTCTAGGATTTTCTACCGCACATTCCATCCCTCAATCTCCTACCTGATCTTCCTATTTCCATCTTCCTGCCCCAGTCTATCCATAAAATGTATTCTATTTTTTCCTCCTAAGGAGATCCATGTGTCCCTTTCTACTTCTTTTCTCTAACCTAACATATCTGGATGTTGTAGCTTAGTTAGCATTTATTTAATGGTTAATATCCACATATAATTAAATACATATGATATTTATCTCTCAGGGTCTGTGTTATCTCACTGAAGATGTCTTTTTTTCTAGATCCATTCCATTTGCCTGCAAATTTCATGTTGTTATAGTTTTAACAGCTGAGTGATACTTTCTTGCGTTAATGTACCACATTTTCATTATCTATTATTCAGTTGAGAAATATCTAGGTTGTTTCAAAATTCTGGCTATTATAGATAGAGCAGAAATGAACATGTTGAGCAAGAGCTGATGTGATGGTTTTGTGTTGTATCTTACTGCGTTTTATTTAGTTATGTTTTGTTGTTGTTGCTTAGGAGTCTTTTCTTTACTATTGAGAAACAGAGAAGGAATGGATCTGGATAGGAGGGGAGGTGGGAAGGAACTAGGAGGAGTAGAGAAAGAACTACAATCAGGATATGTTGTTGAGAAGTATTTATCTACTCTAAGAGCTTACTGGTGACGTCTTTAGGGTCTTTTATGCATAGAATCATATCACCTATAATCAGCTATATGTGACTTCTTGCCTATTTATATCTCAGTTGAGTCTCTTGTCAAATTCCTTAAGAATATAAGCACTGGATTGAATAAAACTGGTAAATGTAGACACTGTCCCTTTGTTTCTGATTTTAGTGGAAAGGCTTTGCGATTTTTCATTTAGCAGGATGTTATATATTTGTAATATATAGACTTTATTGTTTAAAACATGTTCCCTCTATCACTAGCCTTTTAAGGACTTCTATAATAAAGAAAAACTTGGTTGTTTCAAAGACCTTTTCTGTGCCTACTGAGATGACCCTGTGGTTTCTTCTCTTAAGTCCATATGTGATTAATTGAATCGACTGATTTACATATGTGGGAAAAATCCCTTAGTCTCTAGAGTGAAGCTTAATTGACAAAGATAATGAATGACTTTGTTATGTTCTTTGAATTTGCCTTGCAAAAATGTTTAAATTTGTATTCATCAGGGAAATGATTAGTCTATAATAAATTTGTTGTCTCCTTTTTATAGTTTGAGTATCAGGATATCACTGGTTTTGTAAAAAGTTTAGAAGAGTTATTTCCTTTTCTGTTTTATAGAACAATTGGAGACGTGGTGACATTGGTTATTCTGTGAATCACTCTGAACCTTGGCATTTTTCAGTTAGGAAGATATTTTATTACTACTTCTACTTCATTGTTATAAATCTGTTTGCACTATTTTTATCATTCTTGTTTAACTTTGGTAAGTCATATTTATTTAGAAATTCATCCATGTATTTTATATTTTTCCAGTTCAGTGGAGTATATGGTTTTTGTTTCTTCTTCATCGATTTATGTTTTCACTATTACTTGTGTGTTTACTTGGCCTATTGAAGCTGAATGGCTGAGTCTTGTAGGGGCTGCCAGGGTCTAGGCTATGTATGACCCTAATAACTCTGAAAATGTGAACGATAGAAGTAGCAAGAGCAGAAGACTGATTGTCATTACTTGGCATTTTCAAGAAAAATTACAGCAGAATGTTTAGGGATAGCAATATCAGCTGTGGCAGCCACAGAATCACCAAGAGAAGCTGACATTCTGGGATCTGTTTCTAATACACGAAACCATAAGGACTTAGGATAGCAGATGCCCTCCTTTCTCTCATAACATCAGGCTAATGCAGTCAAAATAATCGAATTATCTGTGCTTTCAGATATAGTCAGTTCCTTTAAAATTGTGGATTGGTCTCTGCCAATGATCCTTGAGCAAGATAGGATGCAAGAAGAGATACCGAACCATGGTGATGCTGAGTCAGAAAGGGGTTCAGTCAAAAGGCATGTGCAATCTCCCAAAGTCTGCCAAGTAATGCAACCTTCAGTTACTAATCTGGAGGAGTTTAGAGCTCAGTTTGGGATGTGGAGTTCAGAGGTTTAGGGGTGGTCCATTTAAATCATTGCATTAAATGGGAAGGAACCTATATCCAGGAGACTTTATGTACTCGAGTACTAGGAACTAAACTATCAAGAAGTATGAGAACTACAATCTAGTCCTAATATAAGTTTAGATTGCCCCTTGTTGACTGAGTGGGACTTTCCCAACTTGGTCTGGCCTATCTCTGTGGTGATGGAAGTGGTGATATTCAGGAACCAGTGTCCAAAAGACTCTTCTCACCAAAGGTAGAGCAACTGAGAGATTTAGAAGGAGGAACATTTAAGCTGTGTTCAGTTGGAGTCTGATTTTACTTTCTCTGAATACTGGTTAGGCTGTTAGAAGTCTGCCTCTGTCCCATCTTTGGTAACTGCTACAAAGTTTTAAGAGGAAAATATAAGACCAAGCAAAGAAAGCTTAGAAATTTACAAAATAGTGCTATGAATTTTAGTTTGCATAATGTTAAGTTGATAAAAACTTCTGTACACTTACATCATAGAAGATGTGTGCCCCAGGGGACAATAAACATATGAAGAAAACAGCATTAATTAGCATGACTGTTCTAAGTTTTTATACATTAATTTACTCTTGAAAGAAAAATTAGAATCCTTAAATTTATCAGCTGAGAAAACAGTATCATCAAGTATGGATAGACTTATGATCGCATGTACAAATGCCTCTCGCTTAGCCATAATTCTATTTAACAGAGCCCTAAAGTGTTATTCAAAGACTTCACCATCCAATAAAGACTTAAATATGCATTTAGTTGTAAAAAGTCTGACAAAATTAACTGGAAAAGGCAAGAATTTTTTAAATAATCTTTTATCATAACTTATCTTTAAAACTTCCTGCACTATTATAATTTGCCTAGTTTCTGTGAAACTTCCATAACATAAAACCAAGAAAGCACATATGTGCTATCAGTACTCTGGCATGTGTTTAATCTCTTGAGTTATTTCCATCATGCAATGAACTGCATATATGTGTATGCAAATATCTAATAACAGCATAAAGGGTGGAAAACTTTTAATGATCAAACCCCACAAATCGGGATTGGGGTGAGAGCTCAGTCATTCAAGTGTTTTCTCTGCAAGGTTGAAAACCTGAATTCAAGAGCCCATATGAGAAAGTAACTGGGCAAGGTGGTTGATCCTTGTAATATCATCAGTGCCAGATAGGAAGAGGCGGATGGATCTCTAAGGTGCATTGGCAGCAACCTTACTCTGGTTAATGACTAACCAGGACAATGAGAAAAATTCTCAAAACCTAAAGAGGACAACCCTTAAGAAGTTATGGCAAAGATATACCCTTAGTCTCACAGTCATAAAATACACTGCCAAGGTCCTGCTGCAGCAGCATAAGGAGGGTCTTGAGAAAGGTGGAAATGGGAACAGCACTGATTCAATAATGACTTGGAGTCAGTAGTAGATGCTAGTTCAGGTACTCTCTCTGTTCCCTGATGATTCTTTATTCTTCAGATGAATTTCATGATATCTTGAATCTCTAATTCCTAATTCCTAATTTCTCCAGAGAGAGCCTGAACAGTCTTTTATTTACTAAAGCTACATCATCAAGGCTTTGATCACTTGTTAATAATTATTAAAAATTGTTAAGTGTACATAAACTCTCTAAGTCTAAGATCAACAGTCCCAGCCCTGTTTCCTTAGAGCAGAACCAAGCACAAAGCAAAAGCACATTTCCTTATAGGTTTACACAGCCTGTTCTTCACAAGGAGTTGGCCACAGTTCTTCTAGTTTACTGGTACAGCAGACAGCAGTATTTAGTAACTGCTTTCATGGAAGTACAAAAAAAAATGGTAAACTACTAAAATGAAAATGAATCCTTATGAGGTTTTAAATTTATGTAAGCAAAACAGTAAAACAGTTAGCTCTCTCTAATATCTTTCCAGGCATTGTTATCTTCAATTCTTCAATCAGCTAGAAAAACAGAGCACTAACTTTTATATACTTCTACATCATCTTTAAATTCTCTAATCTTCATTCCCTTATCCTAGCAATTCCATAGCCTCATGTACTCTCCTTCCAATATTATTTATTCCTAAATTATATACAAATTCTTATTTTTCTATCCATACTCTTTCTTCTTAAAGTCATTCTAATCTCTATCGTTAATATCTCTAAGTTCATCCTGGCTAACCAATGCAACAGTCATGGGACCAGAGGGTACATGTAATGATTCCAAAGTCATAGTCCGGCATGTATCATTTCCAAAAAGGGCCATGTAAGTCTTCTATGGCCCTTATGATTATATTGTCTAGATTTTTTCTGCTGAAGACCAAGCAGAAAGGCCTGTCCCTCATCCTCCACAGTCTCATGATCATCTCCATTCCTCATTCCTGTAAACCGCATCTGTTTCATTTACTATGGCATGATAAGTTCCAGTAATAGGGGAAGTATATTCACAAAAAAGGAAGATTGAAAGGAGAGTAGTAAAGACAGCAGACCAACTTGGGTGCAACAGCAACCATCAGCACATGTGTAGTCATGGGATCAATGGTCTGGTGGTGCTCCAGGGACAGGAACTATGTCACACCTCCCCTTACACAGCCATGCTGGACCTGGCAACATACATTCTAGCACACTTGAACACACATGTAAATTGACATGAACACTAAACCACATGCACACACACACACACACAACACAACAGAGAGAGGAGAGAGGAGAGAGAGAGAGAGAGAGAGAGAGAGAGAGAAAGAAAGAAAGAACCACAAATCTAAAAACCTCAAGTAGTATGAATTAAAACAACACCAAAGTACCTCATTCCTTATCAATAGACAAAGATAATTGGGAAAGAAAATGAAAGTGAGTTAAACATACATAAGATACTTAAACACACTAACAGCTCATTTCTCATCAGAAGCCATAAAAACTAGAAGAAAGTGAAAAATGTATTTAATTTGGAATGCAAGAAGAAGCCAGTGGTACTTATCATAGAAAAGAATAAGCAAGATATATCAGTATTGACAGGAAAAGTATTTGATGAAAAGTCATCACACTTCTGTCATAAAATTCTCAGCAAATTTGTAATAAAAGAGGACATTCTCACCCTCAGGGTATTCATTAAAAACCCACATATATCATACTTAATGGAGCATTATTGCAATCTGACTTCATAAATTTTAGTCATAAATAAGAATAAAATGTTAGGATCAGCCACTTCTCACTGGAGGGCCAAGCTCAAGCAATTACAGAGGAAAATATATCAATTCACTGGTATAGGAAAGAAGAAAGAAAAATGATTTTCTAATCACACAGGACACGATCTAGTATATAGAAGACATTAGTTCATTTTCTGTTATTATAGCAAAATACTTGAAGCTAAGCACTATATTTTAAAAAATGTTTATCTCATACTTCTAGAAATTTAAGAATTTTTTACAAGTCTCAGTATAGGTCTTATGAAAGACTTCTTGGCATTTTGTGAGAGGAAGTGCAATAGTGAGAGATCACATGCCAAGATAGGAACACAGAAAGAAACAGTAGGAATAAGCCAAGCTTGATATTTCTAAATGGAACTCTTTTGTCTCATTTAACAGTTCTTCCTGAGAGTAGCACCCTCAGTGATCTATTACTTCCATCAGGTGCTCCTCCTGAAGATTTCACACACCTCCCAACACCTATCTAGTGAGATCTACTTTCAACAAGAGAGCACATAGGAGACATTCAAATCATATCCAAAGTAGGGAATGGAAAACATCAAGAAACACACACACATTACATACTCAGTCGTATGCACATAATGTATGTGAAATTTGCATATCTAGGCCGGGCAGTGGTGGCACACGCCTTTAATCCCAGCACTTGGGAGGCAGAGGCAGGCAGATTTCTGAGTTCGAGGCCAGCCTGGTCTACAGAGTGAGTTCCAGGACAGCCAAGGTCTATACAGAGAAACTCTGTCTCAAAAAACAAACAAACAAACAAAAAAGCAAAAAAAAGAAATTGCATATCTAAATAATTGAGGGATGAGTAACAAGATTAGAAAAGCAGAAAGACAAATCGAAATACAAATTGATTGTTTTTGTATTCACAAGCAGCAAACAAACTATATATGAAATAAAACAATTTCAATTATAATAGTATGAAATAAGTAGAAACTTACCACATTTAACAAAAGTACAGTGAAAACTATGAAGAAATTTTGATAAACAAATAAAGATTTAAAACTAGAAAGATGATTTCAATTTTATTATCATTAAGCAGCAATACTGTTCAAATTTACCTGTAGATATAACAAACCCCATTAAAAAAGCATGTGCTTTTCTTCTGAAATTATAACCTCATCTTGCTCAGCCTCTCTTTTACAAAGGTTATCATGACTGATTTGACTTCATCCAATAGGACTGCTGAGATAATCCTTTTCTTCTAGTGTCAATTTAAGCTATTTTTTCTTTTTTGTTTTTGTTTTGTAAGTTCCTTCAAAAGTTGAAAATATGTTTTGGGCTCACGATCTCAACAGCATTTAAAACCAAGACAACTGAAAGCATATATCTATACACAAATCTGTATTTGAATGCTATGGGGCATTTCATGGAGAGACAAAAAAGTCTGTTTGCTCCACACAGAGATGTTGTGGGAGATATTAAAAGCAGTGGCACTCAATCTGTTTGTGTTACAGAACCGCCGTGTTTCTGACTAGTCTGTTCAGGTGGCCAGAGACACCAGCCCTGCCACCCATGAGACACCAGCATGGGAGATGACTGTGCCAGTCTTCCACACTGTCTCCACAAGGCTGGGCTGAGGCCAGACCATCCGCCATCCATGTGGCACACAGCAGAAAATGAGATTCTAATGTTTAAGATTATCCAATAGCTTTATATATTTGGTAATGCTCAAATATCAAGATGCCCACACAATTGGAAGTGTTAACCAATTAACTAACCTAGATAAAAGTTGTTACCCAGGACTGCTCTCAGTACATGCGTGGTCATCCATGGCTCCCTCCCTCCTCCTCCTTCTCTTCCTCCTCCTCCTCTTCCTCTTTCTCTCCTTACTCCTCCCACTTTAGCTCCTCCCAACTTACAGGGAAAATTCCCTGCTACACAGAGATTTTGTCATAGACCAAGCCTCCTTCCTCTGTCCAGGAGGGAAATAGCTGCATGAATACTCCACCCCTTTCTCTAGCTATCATATTCTAATATGCAGATCTCATCATTTTCTCCCATTTATATTTGAGCACTGAGCCACAATGCTACAGTAAGTATCATTTATTTGGGGGAATTTTGAGCACAGTAGTTGCCAACTTGATGGATTTGACTCAACATGAAAACTGCTCTCTAGGGATATATAGAAGGAATTTTCTAGATAAGGTCATTTGAGGTGGAACGATGTGCCTTAATTATGAGCTGTGCCATTTCATGTCTGAGCTCCAAGCGTGAATACAAACAGGCATTGAGTTCTGCACAGACTCTGATGAGTCTCTGCCTCCTGACTATAGATTTGGTGTGACAGACCAACTATTTCCTGCTCATACTACCACATATTTGTTGCAGTGATGAACTCAATCCACTGGAACTATAAGCCAAATTAAACCTCATCTTCCCTCAGCTGCTTTTGTCAGTAATTGTTACAACTGCATGTGTTAATTAACACATCAAAGACACCTTAGAGATACACCAAAATGTGTTGATGTCACATTAAGGAAGAAGATATATTTCCTCTTTGAATAGTTCAACCGAGATTGTGCCCAAATTTGAAATCTCGACATCTCTCTGTCCTCAATCTGTCTGTATTTTGTGGTTACTGAGCAGTCTGTTTTGTTTCTGTCTGTTGTTTCTGTCTGATATCTCTGTCCCTGCTGTCTGTTTCTTGTGTCTATGTCTAGTCTGGGTTTCTGCTGGTGTGTGCCTCATTCTGTGACTATTTCTAATAAGAAGCTTTGTTCTGTATTTATTGAACAACACACACACATACAAACACATACATACACATACACAAATACATACATCACATGCATACACACAACACACAATCATAAACACACACAAACACACACACACACACACACACACACACACACAACACACAACACACAATGGTATGGGAAAAGATTAGAGATTCCTACAGAATTCTACCAGAATTTTCTAGGGAAGAATTTACTTTACTAAACCGTAGCACTCAAAACCAAAAACAAGTATTATCAACCTATATCCACATACTGCTCCCAGAATTTATAAGTCCTTTATTTTTTTAAAGAGTTCTTTTAATCTGTTGGCTCTTTTCCGCAAATGATTACCACAAAATGCATGTTCACAGATACATTATTCTGGGTTGGGGCAAGCCTTCATAGCAAGGTTAAAGTTGTGCATTTAGTTAGGTGAAAAAGAGGTTTCATGGGAAACCAGACATAGTAAGATTGGTTACATTGTCCTCTTAAAGGCAGGTTATACTTATTAAACAGGCTGAGTACAGAGTAGGACAGCAGGTTAAGTATGTAGTCTTAAATGATGTCAAGATATGTTATTAACTTATCTGTGATGTCCAGTAAAAGTTTAGTCTCTTTCGAGTCTAATATTTCAGAAAAATGTATCACTGTACAAATCCATACAAATTATACTCAATTATTAATCTCTACAGTAACCACTCTCTACTGTAAAACAGAAGTCTCCCTCTATTAATGAAACTGATAACAGCAATAATGAGAATAAATATAAATGTGATAGAAGGTGATTTGATAGGCATATCACATCTATTTATTAAAAATACAGTGCCTCCCCCCCACTGGTACCTATGACTTTCCTTGATGCAGGTATTTATATTGGCTTCTATTCCAGGGAATTTATGACAATGGAGTGAGAAACCAGTCAGAACCCAGTTAATTGCACACATAACAGTCCTGTTGTTGTTGAACTGCTGAGCACACCTTGCTTGGCATCTCGGCAGTCTAGCATGCAGTGACATCTCAGCAGCACTGTTGGTTACAATGCTCTCCCAGAAGCCTGCATGGTCCTGTCTCGAACTATGAAATGGATCTTCCAGCTCATTTCCAGCTCAATTTCTCCATTTCCCAAAGTGTGTGGTACTTCATCAATAGGAATTTATTTCTTTTTCTGCCATGTAAACAATAACAGTGGCAGTAAATAGCCTTTAGGGTTTCTGAAGCCGGGGTCTTCCTTATCAACAACTCATATGGAGATAACCCACTGGCATTACAGAGATTTTTACCTCTAAACTGTATGACTTCAAAGAAGTATATCCCACTCTCTCTTGGTTTCTTTGCTTAAACTCCATACAAATTCTATCACTACTGGATTAAAAAATACTTTAAAATTTTTGTAAGACACTTAAGGTTTATTATGCTATTTAAAAACTCACAAAGAAAGCTGGGCATGGTGGCACACACCTTTAATCCCAGCACTTGGGAGGCAGAGGCAGGTGGATTTCTGAGTTCAAGGCCAGCCTGGTCTACAGAGTGAGTTCCAGGACAGCCAGGGCTACACAGAGAAACCCTGTCTTGGAAAAAAAAAAAAAACCTCATAAAGAATGTAAAGGATCTTTGAAGGCTCACTGTTTTCTGTTCCAAGAAAATGCCAGTTGGTCTTGGATAACTAAGGAGATAATAATAAAGAAAATTCTAGTAAGCATAGCATGTAACACTCTCATGACTTGTGTCAGTGTCTTCTTAAAAGACCACCATTATGTACAACATGTTGGAACACTATCTCATCTTGTCCTCCATATCTAGTTGTTTTCCATTAACCACTCAGTCTCTTCTGCTAGGGTGCTTCTACCTCCACTGTAGGACTACTGTGCTGCTCCTAGCCTAGTGACCTCGTTAGGGCTGCCTTGCAGCATGGCATAGGCCCAAAGAGAAACAGGATTATGATCTAGACTCCCAGCCTACCAGTGGATCCAGATGCCATTTTTCCAACAGTCACCAGGCCAACACCATTGCCATGGACTTTCCACTAGCCATTCCTGACTGCTGAAAATCCACCAGGCTGGGTGAAATACCTTCACCCCACTACACATTATTCCAAGAAAGAAGGACATGCTTAATATTTTGCCTGCACTACTTCATCAGTTATGTCTTCCCTGAACTGTTGCTCAGGATTTCAAGGCTTCTCAAAGCTCACTAGGATATCTCTTAGCTTTTATTTGCCTTTAAGTAATCCAGCCCCCTTTGTCTGCTTTGCTGTCCTCTCATATCTTCTTGATCGCCTTTGCATGCTACAAACCAAGGCGTATGCCAGGTAAAAGCTTCTCTTGCCTCATCATTTTAGTTACAGTCCATGTTGCTGTGATTAAATGCCTGACAAAGACAACTTAAGGAAGAGTTTGTTTTTGCTTACAGTTGGAAGTTCACTGTGGTAGGGAAGGCATGTTGTCAAAAAGATGAGGCCACTAGTCACATTGCTCCACAGTCAAGAAACAGAAAGGAATGGCTATTGTGCTGATCTCAAGTTCCATTTTTGTTGGGTCCAGAACCCCAATCCATGAAAGCAGTGCTGTCCACATTTATGTGGTTATTGGTCTATCCCACTTCAATTAAACCCAATATAGAAAGTTCCTCACAGACACGTTTAGCGGTAATCCTTCTAGGACACTCAGTATATCTCCTTTCAAGGGAATTTGCATTTTCCCAAGATGAAGCCGGTGATGGGTGGGCTCTTACCTCCTTGGCCCCTTCCCTATTGTACCAGAACAGCACACTGGGTGTCTCTTCAAGCATACTAAATATCTCAAACAATTGCCTATGCTTTTAAGGGCCCCTTACCTTGTCTGCAACTTTTTTTTCTCTTCCCAACAAGCCAAACATTTTCCATGTATTTTTGTTGTTGTTCTGTTTTCCTGTGCTGTATTACACTGTAGACCGGGTAAAAGTAGTGAGCCTAACGTGGCACAATATGGATATGATTCTGACGTGAAATTCCCTTTGCCAAAAAAATGAGTCCATTACTTTTCAATTCAGCCTCACTCAAATTCTCAGAATATGGGAAGAGTGTACAGAGAGTCTTTGCCAGAAGGTAACATAAAGGGCCTTCAGCCCAGTTCTTGGCAGAACCCTCCTTTCTGTATAAAACCTCATAAAATGAGCCTATTTTCTGTTTGTCTAGGGTGTTTTGGTTTTCTGAGCTTCTAGTAGAATAGCCAGTGGACCACACTCCCGTAATTGAAAGTGATAAAACTGATACCATCTTGCCCTGACTCCATTTTGTGTTTGCTTAGACAGTTTTGAGCCCTCTTAACCCATACAGTCTTGTCTTCCTTGGCAACTTGGCATGGACAGCACAGAGACCACTGTTGCTTGGCAAAGTTTCAGCTTACAATATCACAGACCATAATTCTTTAGCATCCTTTTACTTTTATCTTTGATGATTCTCAGTATGTTTTATGGGAGTTTCTTATCTTTTTCCTTTGGGAGATTTTGGATTGGCTTTGGTAGAGGATGTGAATGCATACAATGGTAGTCTTTCTAAACAAAATGATTTTTGGAAATAAATCTCAGCCACCTTGGGTCCATATAGTGTGATAACTCTGCCTACTCTTATGAAAGAATCCTCATTGTGCCCCACTGTTTTCACCAAGAATAAACAAGTTAAAGAAATTATCACTGAAAGATGGCTTTAGGAACTTGCAGATACTTATACATAATATCAGAATACAAACAGTGGGCCCAGACTCAGAGTCTGAAGCCTTGGCCATTGAGGGCAAGAATTCAGTTAATAAATATAAAATAGTACCCATAATTGACTCTCTGGGTATGTGACTTACACGATGAATAGCAAGATCTGGTAATGCCCATGAGAAGCAGATTCTGTTAAAAAGTTAGACGATTTGAGCCCCTCTACCACATACTGATGCATACATTGAAGAAATTTAGAGTAGTATGGCATAATAAAAGAAGAATAAGATATCAGGGACTTCCCTTTGGGGAGTGTATGAGCAGAATGTGCCTCTATTAAAGGCTAAAGCACATAAGCAATGCAATTAGGAAACAACTCAATGCTTGTTATGCTACATGGTATGGTACAAACAGTGCTCCCTGAGAAATGACAATATTTTTATGACCTTTCCAACTTGGGCCCAGCAGAATACCTCCCACAAAGAAGAGTGTGAGAAAGTAGAAAGGCCATTTTACCATCAGTGAGTTGATAACTTGAGAATACAAGAGCATTCATGGAGTGGGCTTCAAGAAGCTTGACCATTGGACATGCAAAGAAATCTGGAATTTTGTAATGAAGGAAATGACTCTAGATGTGCACATTGATACCAGCCTCAATAAACCATCTGAGCCAAAAAAATAAGAAATGTCCACATCACATCTGAGTATGCTTATCTGGAAAACCTAATGACGATGACGATTCACTAAACAAGCTGTACACATTGGCAACTTAAGTGTGTCTTACATGTTCAAGGATCTACAGTCAGTCAATGTGGATGAGCACTAATCTTATGAATGTCAAATAAAGTTGCAGAACTCCAGAAAGAAATTCAAGAATTTGATCTTTTAATGTTGTCTCACATTTTCTATATGTTCCTATTTTTTCATTTTCTTTGCTTATATTTTCTATGTCCTCTACATTATCTTGAGTTGTATTTTGTCTCCTGATTGGTTCATTCTACTTGTAAGCATTTCCTCCTGAGTTTTCTAAATGGTATTCTGAGGTTTACAATTCTATCTTTATTTCAGCCGTATTCTCTTGAATGTTCCTATCTCTTTATTACACTCAGTTTTAGAATCCTAAATTATCTTCATTACTTCATTCAGATGTGTATCTGTAGTTTCTTGGACTATCATTCAAGCATTTATTGCTATAATGTTGGGTGCACTGAGGTAATGTTCATGTCTTTCTTAAATTTTCTTGAATTACTTGAGAACACTTGTGATTGCTCTTTTAAATCCTGTTTCCTGGGCTTCATCTAAGGTATTGATTTCAGCTCATTGATGCTCCACTGTCATACACATAAGCCTTTGTTGCATGTCTCTGCAGTATTTTAGGGGAAGTGCAATTCTCTCTCTCCAACTCAGTTTGATTCTGCTAGTCCCACTTCAGATGCCAATTGTGTGCATGATTTCTTCTGGTGAAACAAGACGGTGAGCTGGCAACAGATGATGGAAAGAATCCCATCCCCCACATACCCCCCCCCCCACACACACATCTGGTTCAATGACTACTGAGTTTGTTAAAGCTAATTTTAAGAGTGTGGCTAAAAGGTTGCTTACATGTGACCATGGATAACTCATGGGCCCAGACATCTCTGAACAGACCACTATAGAAGCATGAGAGCTCATAACAGCTACATGCCTGCATTTCACTGTTACAGTTCACAGGCTGTTCAGCAATGGCTGACCTGAGACTTTTTCTTATACTTTCAATAGTTTCCTGAGCCTTGTAATTTTTGTTTATTTACAGTATCTAGTGCGTCTCCAACCAGAAGCTAATACAATATAACAGTGACGATTCATGCAAGTGAAGCTTACAATGAAAAGAAGGTAATTGCTGTCCATACTTCTATTAAGTTATTGATGTATAAACAATGATGATATAATAGAAGTAGGCCATAAAGGAGAATGAAATTCTAATTCATGTTGTAGCATAGATAATGTTTTGGAGCATTTTACTATATTATATATGTCAAATCTCAAAAGGGCAGCATAATTTCATCTATACATAATATAGAGAGTAAAAGTAGCTCATAGAGATTGAAAAGAGATTACCATTGTCCTAGGGTTGGGGGAACAAAATATGCTATATGTTAAAGGTGATGAGAATATCTTGGCATCAATTGTGGTGATGCTTATAGTTTTATAAATATGATAAAACAGTTAATATGTGTACTTTGTGTTTGATGGTATATGAGTTATATATTATATGAACCATAACAGAGATAAAGTAGAGAGGAGATAGCTGCAGAAGCAACTTCCATGTGAGTTGAGAGACAAACTCCTGGGCAAGGAACTTCCTTAAAGCTCAACTATGTCATAAGTAAACTACAACATTGAGATGTAAGACTCCTTTCTGAATTAGTCTATTTTCACTAAGAATAGAATCCAAGTTATCACCCAGAAGTCAATCAAATGGAGAAAGTTGAGGAGGATCAGGAAAAGAAGAGGTAAACAGAACCCTTGGGGAAATGAGGGGAATTTCCCAGCATCTACTTAAGGGAGATGAAGCATATTGATTTTATGTTTTTTTCTTAGTCACATCTGACCAATTGAGTAAAGTGCAGAGTGGGTGGATATTTAACCAGAGTTGGCATTTTCAGAGTGAGTGGAATAGTGTCTTGAGACTGTGTAAAAAGGCAGTTATTATGATGAATCATGGAATCTTAGAGAGATGACTATAGGAGCAAAGATGTGAGGAGGTTAATGGGCAGAAAATGTGGGGAGGTTAATGGGATGTTGCTGGAAGCCTGAAAAATCACCAGAGTGGGAGTAGAAGGGAGACTGGGCTGGAAAGGTAGGAAGTGGGGACGGTCTGAAATTTAAATGCTGAGATTGAGAGTGAGCAAATATTAATAATGGCAATGGCTAGGTTTTATCTCTGAAGATGAATAGCTAATATATAGTGGAGAATAAAGCATTATATCCAAGTAACTTGCAGGGCCCAACACAGGACTATTTAGTGCTTCTGCTTAAAAATGATATGTGTTTGAGGTGGAAATGTCCTCATAGGTGTTAGTCCTTCTCTAGAAGGAGAGAGATGTTTACTACAAAATTCAGTAAGTTACTAAAGGTCCAAAGTCAAAGTGTTTGGGAAACAACATTAGTGAGATAGGTGAAGATGCCCATGGAATCTAGATCAGACCGCCCTCACTTGTAAGTTGAAATAGCAACAGTTCAATAAGTATCTGAGAGTCACAGACAAAGCAGGGAATCACTACTCTTTCTGGGAAGCAGGACCTAATTCTGTTATTCTTCCTGAGACTGGGCATCATATAAGACCAAGCCTTAGGAGACAATCCAAGTCAGAGTGTGGTACAGTGGAACACATGTCTTCAGCCTCATTTTGGTTTAATAATGAAGTTTCAGAGATAATGAATTGATGTCATTGATTCAGTGTATGTAATTGGAGAAAATAAAAATATTCAGTTTAAGAGAGAATTGTAGACCTAGTGGGTCCTAAACATGTCATAGCTAGTTTAACTTCAAGGATACCAGCTACTACCTCAGAAGCTTCAAGGGAAACCAAGAGATTAATTTATTTCTGCAATGTTGAAAATTAATGGATTAAAACTAAGAGAAAGTATAGTAAATAAAAACACATTTTGAAGAATTCTCATGGCCATTTCTTCTAGAGTCATGAGTAGGTTTGCATTCATTTGGTCATGTGACTTTACCCCATTACTAATTTTTGTTTTACCAGTCTGGACCTGAAGGCCAATTTTCTTATGTCAATAGCATTTTTATTGTATTCAGGAGACAGTACACTGTTAGCTACATGTCCAAAAGTTTAAAGTTGGGAAGATATACTCTTATGTTTTAAACATTAGGTAGAAAAAGAAGAGTGTTTCATTATTTTGGGTTGTAAATGAGGCATATTATTGCTTTTCTTGCAAACTGAATGTTCTGCTTCTACAGTGAAGTGTAATTATGCTTCCCCAAGCAAAACACTGACTTGTTAGACCTTTATGTCTTTAGCCATCTGTCATCTCTACAGTGGCTAGTTTGGGGCAAGATAGTCTCAGAAGGCAATAAGAACACCTTTGTACTGTACTTGACTTCTTGTCAGGGGAGGTAAACATTGGCAAGGCTGTGGTGGGCTCAGACTCCATGGAGGCAAGAAATGCAGCTAGACATAATCCAAATTCTTGTCTTTGATACTCATGTAATTAGAAAGAAAAAAAAAAACTTCTATTATCATGCATTCGTCCTGGGAGATGCTGTTTTTAATGGGGCCTGGCATCCCTGGAGGGATTTTATGTTGATAAATCGCACTGACACTTCACTTGGCATGGCTCTGAATCTACAAGCCAATGTTTAAAGGAAGCCTTTAGTATTGCTTCTGCAATCTTAAGAACGAGGTGGGGAACGGAACTTTTTGCCCAGCATAATGAACCACTATCTAGTCAAGTAGGTCTCACTCTAACAATTAGCCAAAGTGATGCACATTTTCCACGGTCTGCTCAATAAAGCAAGCAAGCCTTTGCTAGAAATTGGCTCCACTGCTTTCCAGTCATTCTTGGAAAGGGTTGACTTCTAAATCTGCATTTGTGTTCAGTTAATAATGTATTGATCTCCTAAATGAAATCGTATTTCCTAGTCCCTTGCCAAAGAAAGGGGGAGACAATGCCTGCATTAGCAAATGGGTTACCATGCCAATATCTCCCATCCAATAATAGGTCTTTGAAAATGAGCCTCTTTTAAAGAACTGAAATTTTTACATATATCTCATTTGTTGTCAAGGCCAGTACTTTGCCAAGTCCTTGAATTAGCAATCACTTGATGAGGCAATTGTTTTAAGACCACCATGCAAAATAATAAAAATAAGCATCATATGACATAATTTAAGACAGCTTTAGTTAGTCTTTCTCTACTTACCCTCCACCCACTTCTTCTTAACCACTTCTCATTCACTCCTTCTATATGGATGTTTTATGGCTTCTTTGGCTGAGGAATTTTACTAGAGCTAAAAGCAAAATGAGTCTCCTGAGAAGAGAACATTGTATTTCCGAAACCTAGCACAAAATTTAAGCTTGTAGGTGAAGACATAGATAGGAAATTGTTGACAGATGAAGATGAGCAAAGGGCTCTTAACATTTGGAGAACTTCTCCCATACAGACTTTTCTCCTAGTACGCCTGAGCCTCACCGATTATGTCCATGGATGATGCTGGATCTCAAAGAGTCACGTAGTGTTCCTGAGGTAACCAAGGAAACTGATACCATTCTACATTTACTGTTGGAGTGGAAGAAATTGCAGCTGAGCAATGCCTACAGTTAAGCTTTCAACCCTTGTATCTGAATAGATCCACTAAATCAGAATTAAGATAATGCAAAAGTAAATAATGAAACATGTTTCTTTTGCACCCATGTTTGTGGATTAAGACTTATTCCTATGGCGATGTACATTTCACAAGGCTTTGTAACTTATAAAACATTCATCTTAAATGCATCCCTTATGATAAACTTATGTATAAGTAAGCATCATCTTGAGCTTGCTTCATAGTTTAGAGAATTAAAATTCAGAGAGGCTGAGTAGCATTCCTAAGAAAATACAGCTAAACACAAGGCAAAGGAAAGACAGAAAGTCAGCTCCTCCTCAGTTTAAATTTCATGTTTATTTTCAAGATAATTTCACTCTGCCTGTCTAACAGGAAAGCTAGCTGCATTCTTGAAGTGCTATTGAAAAGGCAGCTAGAGTTACATGCCTCATTTTATAATATGATTAATAATGAACAATTAAAAATTCAGAACTTGATCAGTTGTCAGAGTCCCTATGGGATATGAGTCACAGAGACTTTCTCCCCAGCTGCCCACAGATCTCTGCTCTTCCTTAAGCCCTGAACATTCACTCCTTTTTCAAATAAGCTGTCAAGATATCATGCCTTTGATCCCTAGATAAACATTTTTGTACATTAAAAAAAGCATTATTTTCACATACAATTATATTTAAACATGTTCCATCTTAGTAAAACTCTCAACTCTTTATTTCCAAAGAGAACTCCCAAATAATCCTAGCCACAGGAAATCTTCCAGAGCAGTAGTCTGCACACTGGTCCTCCCTCCCATGCTCTCTGTGTCCACTCTGTGTCCACACTGTTCCCATCATGAGTCAAACTTTACCTATTGCTTTTACTTCAGATCTCCTCAGATCTACAAAAAAAAAAAAAAAAAAAAAAACCCACATGTCATCAAAAGCATTATACAGTTATTTCTTTCCAGATTTAGCTTATAGAAGGCCAGTTCGTTATCCCTGCTCTCTATAGCAGACTCCTGGGTTCCTCTCTGGCCACTGGCTTCAGAGTTCTTTAGAGCAGCTTTCTCTAACTGTGTCTTTGTCTCATTGCTCTTCTGACACTATGATTGGGGTAATGTCTTTAATTCTCAAATCTTTAACTCATTGATATCACGAATTTGGATCAAACAATGGTAGTTCAGTTTTGCTGAACTAAATCAGTCATTTCTGCTGAATTCTGTGTCAAAATATCCATCACATATTCAAATAAAAAATCTGTAAATCACCCTGTTTCCCCAAGCCCCCTCCAATTTCCTCTAAATATAGAATCTGCCGCAGAGGGGCCCCTCTGTTCTATTTCTGAAGTCTTGATTCTACTTTTATATCTATTTTCATTGTTATCTTTTATCTGGATTTTGTGATCATATTAACAGCTCTCACTTCCCTTTATCTACTACTCCTGTCTCATGCTCTTCCAAAGCAATGAAAATCATTTTACAGCACATATAAAATAATCTGACTCCTATTATATGAATCTTCCCAAAGATCATTTTTTCTAAAATAAATAAAAGACCCTCTCATGTTCCACAAGCTGGTAGTGGTCACAACTAGCTTTGATCCTGTTCTATAGTCTTCTCATACTTTTTCAAGCCTCTTCCAGTTGCACTGAACTTTGAAGTTCTCAGATAAAGTATGTGTTTTTCCCACCATGCCCTCTACACATCCCCCTTCTTCTACTAGAACCATTTTCCTTCCAAATTTATCTTTGGTTCTCATTTCTCAAAATTCTCAGAAATAATCTCCATGCCACTCCATCATATACCATTTAAATTCTAAATATCACCATAGGCCCCATGTGTTAAAAGCTTGGTCTCCATCCTTCGATGCTGGCAGAAGATAGTATAAATTTTAGGAAGTGGGGTTCAGTAGAAAGGAGTTAGGCCACTGGGCCATGCCCTAACACACCACTTTCTCTTTCTCATTTTGTTTTGCAGTCTTCAAAGAAGTTAGCAAACTGTTTGACCATATGCCCTTTCCATGTTACAGGATGTAACCACAATAAAAGTCACCAGACTGTCACGTGTGCTGTTGGATGACTTTTATCCCAAGTACTAGGGAGTCAGTGGTAGGTGGATCTCCGAGAGTTCAATGTCAGTCTAATCTTCAAAGTGAATGCAGGACACCCAGGGCCTATTACACAGAGAAACCCTGTCTCCAAAAAACAAACAAGCAAACACAAACCAAAACTGTAGGTTTAGATTTTTTTCAAAACCTACTTTTAATAAGGATTCTCAAACACTTCAACCCCCTTCTAGCCCACTGTCCAAAGGTAGGGGAAAAAGATGATAAATGGGAAAAGGAGATGTGGACCTGTTTAGAAGTAGTTCTTTGGCACAGTTACAATCTCTGTTGTCAAGATATCATCACTCTAGTTCAGTAGTGTCAGAATACCTGCCGAATCAGCAGGAGTCAGCAGGAGCTACCAGAACCAGGAGAAGTTCTCTGCTGTGCCTCTTCCACGAAGTGAAGGTCAGCAAAGAGGTCAGACCAACAAAGTGTTACAAAGCTAGCTATGTAAGCCCCTGCTCTGTCACTGTCCATTGAGTCCTATTTATACTCTCTCCAAACATTATGTGTCCTGCCACAGGTCTTGCCTCAGCAAAACACCATGGGAGTCTGTATCACATGACACAACCAGAAATTTCCACTTCAAACAACAACATCGAAAAAGAAATACAAATAAACAAACAAAACAAAACCAGGTCATGTAACTATGGATTAAAAACTCTTGAAAAATATCTTTCATTTTAGTAAGTTGATGTTCTCAGGTAGTTTGCCACACTAATGAAAATATGACCAGCACAGCATATAAAATATTCAGATCCTTGTCATATTTACATCTTTCTTGGAACTTAACAAGGTCTATAATAGCTTCAGTAAATTGCTCAATAGCAATATGCTGTCTATTTTCACATGAAAGCATGGTCCATAGAAGGGTTGTTTGTTCTTAGACCTCCGTTACTGAGCTCCATGAAGGACACAGAGAAATGTACTAACTAATAAGTATGGACTGAAAGATCTGGGCTGCAACCCAACAGTCAGCAGATCAGTTGTTTTCAGTTTGCTTTCTATTGCTCTGATAAAGACCATGGACCAAAACAATTTGAGGAGAAAAGGGTTTGTTTAATTTACACATCCTGATTTCAGCTAATTACTGAGGAATTTGTTCCAAGGAAAGAAATTCAAATAGAATAGGAACCCAGAGGCAGGAACTGAAGCAGAGCCTTGGAGAAGTGGGCCTACTGGCTTGTTGATCTACCTTTTAAATTTTGAATTTGCCAGTTCTTTCAATCATATGACCCAGTTTCTTAGAATAAATCTGCTTCAGATGATAAATATTCTAGTATAAATAATAATGAATAATAAATATTCTTGTGGTTAAGTTACTTCAAAGAACATAACTTATAAAATTTATAAACTTAATATTCATAAAAATATATTTCTAGGGCCTGAGAGATGACTCAGTGGGTAAAAACCACTTACAAGCCTAGAACCTGAGTTTATCTCAGGACTCACCTCAAGATGCCCTCTGACCTCTACATTTGGACCCTGGGACATGGGTCCCTTTCCCACAAATACATTTTAAAATGTGAAAATGACAGGGCTAGAGAGAGATTTCAGTGGCTACTAGCACACACTGTTCTTTAGACCATAGTTCTACTGTCAGAACCCATATTAGGCAAGTTACACCTGCCTGTACAAGCAGATTTAGGGGTATTCATTGTCTCTGGAAATCTAATCTCTCTGACCTCTGGTATACCTGGGCACCTACACTTACATGCACATAACCTCATGCACATATGTAAATGTAATAGAAATAAATAAATGTACTTGTTAGAGCTATTAATGATAGGAAGGCATCTGACTATAAATCAGACTTAGTAGGTGTGTTCTACGGATAGACTACTTAGGGTAAATGGACACTGGTTGGATTATCAGTGCATTAATGAGTACAGGTAGGAAAATTAAAATTAAACTATTTTTGCTGAATATTTCTTATATTCTAACTGTACCTAATGGTTCAAGGAAATAAAAGCGAACAGTCTGAGCCTTAAATCTGCATAAAGTGGTTGATTACTAACATGATATTACTATTGTACCAGGGGTATACCTTGTTAGGTTGATTGTTATCATAGTTCACAGGGTTCACAGCTGGGTAAGACTGACAATTACTTTTCTCCTTCTAGTTGCATGCATTGCACCTTCAAGCATCATGAAAGCCAGCCAAGCATGAATGAAACTTCCCAGGTAAATACCAGTTTGATTTACAGCCTATGGTTCAGCAAAAGGGTACTTATGTTCAAGTAATGAAGGGTAATCAAAAGAAATAACAAAAGTCTATATTTGGGAGTCTGTTGGTACTGCTGGGGAATCACTCCAATGCTATTTCTTGCACTGGGTTGTTGAAAGTGGTGTCTGCTGTGGCATTATACCCTCTTGTATGATAATTATATTTCAATGCTTTTTATGTGTGCATGTTTATATTTTAGGAAACTTGTGTAGTAGAGGGGGTTTTATTAGTTTATTGAAATGTTCATACAAATTATTTTGATCGATACTCATCCCCGTCCCCTAACTCTCCCAAAATTCCACCACCCTTTCCTCATCTGCCCAACTTTCTGTTCTCTTGAATTATTTAATGTATCAAGTCTTATTTGTGCTACACATTATTCTAAGATGTATGGTATTCCGGTGGGTGTGTGGTCAACTTACCAGGTCTTATACCTGAAAGAAAAATGATTCTTTCTCTCTCAGCAGCTAGCAATCTAGCTGTCTATCAGCGAGTGGATGCTTCACAAATATGAAAGCCTACTTTATTCAGTGTTCTTAAATGCTTCAACCTCCATTTAGCCCACCAACCAAACAGAGGGGAGAAAGATGATTAATAGGAGAAGGGATTGTGGACCTGTTTAGAAGTAGTTCTTTGGGATGATTCCAATTTTTGATGTTAGGATATGAGCAGTCCAGTCCAATAGCAAACAGCAAACATAAATTAGTAGCAGAAGCTCATCCAGCAGAAATTTCAGGGTACTACCAAATTGACACAAGTCAGTTGAAGTGTCAAAAATCAGCTGGAATGCCAAGAACAGTTCTTTGGTGCATTTCTCTCTACAAAGTGAAGAACAGCAAAGTGTTCGAATGGCTAGCAAAGACCAGTGAAGACCAAGGAAGCATTGCACAGCATGGGAATACAGGAGCACGCCCTCACTGTCTGTAGGTTATATTTACAGTATTTGTAAACATCACATGCCTCTCAAGCATTCACTCCAGCAAAACCTCATATGCCATCTCATGTGTCTGCATCAGCAAAACATCCTGTCACAACAGTTTCCAGAAAAACATCATGTGAGACAACTGAGTTTCCAAAGAGACCAGAAATTTCTACTTCAAAATACCTATAGCAAATCTAATCAAATAAGAAAATATTTCTACTGAAGGTTTTAAAGACTCTGAAAAAACTAAATTAGATATTAGAAGATAAAACAATCTCCTCTACTCATGGATATAGAGAATTAATACTGTGAAATGGCCATCTTTTTTGCTTTTGTTACCATTCCTCCTGAAATTACCTCTACCACCTCTCCCCTCTTTGCTTCTCAAAATTTCACTCTTCCTCATGGTCTAGCTTAAAAAACAACTTCATGAAGTCCTTTTAATCCTCCCATGGGTATATGATAACTTTCTCCTATATATTACAGAACATTCTCATTTTCTGCCTGGCATGTCCTTGATGTTCTATGTCAGGGGTATGGCTACTCCTGGTGTTGCTGAAGTGTCTGTCATGAGACTGTAAGAATACTGGGGTTACTTACTTTCTCACGTGGACTCAGAAGTATTTTATGATTTGAGAATTCTGTACATCGCATTTTGAGCTTGCTCACCTCCCAGTTTCCCCATATTCTTCCTCAACTTTGTTTTTTTTTTTTTTTTTTTTAATCATCAAGTCTAATTTAAAACATCTTTTTAGATTTATTTATTTATTTATTTATTTATTTTGTGCATATGGATCTTTTCCTTGCATGCATGGGCCACATGTATGCCTGGTACCCATGGAAGTCAGACAGGGAATTGGATCTTCAGGAACTGGAGTTACAGCATGGTTATGAGCCACCATGTTGCTGCTGAAACTGAGTATGTTTCCTATGCAAGAGTAGTAAGTACTCTTAAACACTGAGGCATTCTCCAGTCAAATTTGTGCTGCGAATATATTCTTGGATGCAGAACTATTCACTGGAGCATGGTGAATGTATCATGGGTACAAACTTAAAGAAAACAAACTGCTCTCTCTTCTGAAAGCTGTCAATTACCAATATCTCCTCTTGGAATACTTCATATACACATCCCATCTTCATGGTGGGAGTTTCCCTGGCTTAAGCTTGCACAGGGCTTGTACTTGCTGTCACAACTGCAGAGAGTTCATATGCATAAGTGTCCTGTTGAAAAACTGTTTTCTTATAGTCATTGACTACTTCTGACTCTTATTCTTTCTTTACGCCCTCTTCATGAATCTTACAAGAAGGGTTCCATTTAGGACTAAACATTTCTCAATCTCTTATTCTCTCCATGTTGACCAGTTGTAGATCTCTCTAAGTTAATCAAAATCTTATAAATAGAAGCTTCTTTGTTCATGGTTGAGAGCTACATTAATCTATGGGTATAATCATAAGTCTGATAACGTCATTAGGAGTTGTGTTACACTATGCCCATTTAGCAGAATGCTCTAAGTGGGTTCTCCTATAGGGCCTACAACATGTCTAGACACATACACAACTGATAAAAAACTGTCATGCTTATCTTTCTGGGCCTGGGTTACCTCACGAAAATGATTGTTTCCAGATTCATGCATTTACCTATGAATTTTATAACTCTTTTTTCCTTAATCCCAATAATGAACAATGTTCTGTTGTGTAAATATACCACATTTTTATTGCCCATTCTTCAGTTGATTCTATTTCTTTCCTACTGTGAATTCAGTAACCATGAATGTGGATGAGCAGGTATCTTTATAGTAAGATATGAAGTCCTTAGAGTACATGTCCAAGAGAGGTTTATCTGACTCAAATGGTAGATCCATTCTGGCTTTTGGAGGAACCTCCACATTGATTTCTATAGTCACTACACCCGTTTGTATTCCCACTACCAGTAAATAAATATGCTCCTTCCCACACACCTCCCCAGATTAGTCCTTATTTCTTTTTTGATCTGAACTATTCTGTCTTAGGTAAGATGAAGCCTTAGAGTAGTTTTCATTTGCATTTCCATGATGTCTAAGGGTACTGAACAATTTTAAAAATGTTTGTTCTTCTTCCACCTTCATCTCCTAGTCTCATCGAGCCCACTTGTTTGTGATACACATATTTGTTTTTGCGTCCCAGAAGTTTCCTCCTCTCTAGCCCTACTAACCCCCAGCAGCTTTCTACATCAGACATTGATTGATGTCGCCTGCACTCATACCCCTCTGGATACCTTACCCCGCCCCACACCTCTTCAGAAGGAGCCCTGGATGGTTTAATTTCTCCACTGATACTAATTACATGTCTCCACAAAGACAAAATACCTACAATTTGTTTTGGCTTAAGCTACATCTTTATAACTGATTGCTTTAAATAGGAGTTAAATTTAGGACCACGTTCTCAGTTACAGAGAACAGTGGCATGTAGGCATAGCTCCCCAACATGAATCAAATCTGGCATTCCAAAAGAAAATGGAAACACACAGTTCAGCTACCTAGCTGTCTTCCTAAGATCATAGGCTTCAAGAAACAATAGTTGTCTTAAGTATCTCTCTCTCTCCTCTCTCTCTCTTTTCTCTCTCTCTCTCTCTCTCTCTCTCTGTGTGTGTGTGTGTGTGTGTGTGTGTGTGTGTGTGCATGTGTGAAGAGAGAAAGGGGGGGTTGTATACTATAGTTCTTGAATGTAAACGCTGCAACTCTGGCCATAATCTGAAGGTATATCACTTTTAGGAGTCATGGGAGTCACCTTCAGACAAGGTCAGAGTCCAGAGTTTCTTTTCAGGTTAGGTCACTGCTTCCCTGACTGTGACTGGGGACTACTTGAAGATGCTGGAGGAGGGAGAGGAAGACACAATAGAAGAGAGAAAGGTAACAAGCATAACCAGCAGCTCTCAGAGCACTTTGAGTCAAATGGCCGCAGAGCAGAGCTTCAATGCCCGGAGGTTCAGGAGCAGCAGGGCAGCGTGGGTCCAGCACTGCAAGGAGGCTGCCAGGCATCTTTGCCTGCACTCTGGGCTCCTGCCACTCACCTCACAGGCACAGAATGCTACTCTGCAAAATCAACACTTTATTTGAATAACTGTTATATACCATCCTTATTGCTTCTTTGAATGAGAGCTGACATGTTAAGCAAAGACTTTTGTTAATCAAACCACACTCCTTGCATGAGGATGGAAACTGGATCAGGAGCTGAGTGGCAATCAAGTCACAATTCTTAACTAAGGAGGATACCATGGGCCGGTCTTCCCCTGGTGAACAGACAGCGGCTGCTTTCACTCCGAAGGCTTCATCTGAAGCAGAGATGAAATTCAGGCGGAGCTCAGAAGGCTCCTCAGGAACAATGCATGGCTTTCCCAAAGAACTTTTCCTTTTCCTTTTCTTTTCTTTTTTTTTCTACTTTTAGGGAAAAGGTCTTGCTAAGAATTGATCCCCAAACATATGCTAAGCAAGCATTCAATCACGTGCTTATATACCATTATGAAACAAGCTAGGTATAGGTCTAGCCCAATAATTTATCACTGATTCTTTGAATATGTCTAATGTCTCTCTACAGTGGAGAGTGGTGCATATAATATAGTTTTACAGGGCTGGTTTTTAAAAGTTTGAAGTCTTTTTTGAGAGAGTAGGAGAAGCAGGAAGGACAAATGAGAGATTAAAGAAAGACGAGATCTTTTCATAGACAAACTACATCCTGAACTCATCAACCAATGCATGCACAGTGGCACATCAGCAACCCAGCCAGCAGACTTGGGTTGCATAGGATGCTGTGGGTTTTGTATCAATGGTCTCTGTTGTAAACACTCCTGTCAATCACCAGTCTTGTTGCCCACCCTCTGAAGTCTGAGCAAGCTCCAATAAGTCTAAGAATAAAGCTTCCAAAGGTGATCCTGAGGTGTATGGAAAACATCTGTATGCACGGGAACACAGTACACATGGGTACACACTGGCACACAGTACACACCGGTGCACACTGGCACACAGTACATACCGTGCACACTGGCACACAGTACACACCAGTGCACACTGGCACACAGGTTTGCATGTGTCTCTTTCTGGATGAAAACTTGAAAACCAGAATGCATCCAGTTGTCAAAGCATCTTTGACTCAAGAAATATTCCACTAGTAAAACAGGAGACAGCAGTAGCAGCTGGGCTATGTGGCTAGAACAACTAAATTCAAGCACCCTGGGCTCTTTAGAAAGCAGCTGCATCTTCCAACCTCAGCTTTCTTTTCCATAAAATGGGAACAGTAACACACAATAATAACAATACAACTTAACACATTGAATTAATATATTAATGTGGTATACAGTATGCTTAGCAAATTGCTGGACACATGTTAACTGTTCAATAAAGTTTGGACATCACTGTAATGAAACATAGAGAAGCTGTGAAGTGTCCCATTTCTAAAATGATAGTTTGGGCAGCATGTATCTCTTAATAATATCTTAATATTTTAATATTATATATAGATTTGTTTTCATCTTTTCAAAGAAAAATATGTGGTCTCTTTGGAAATTATTTTTAGCATGGGCCTACATGGGGTAATGAATTATATTACAGCATTATCTAGTTTTAAAGTAAATAGAGACTTGAATTATTATACAACTCCACTTGGACCATAAGAGAAAGCAGAGCAAGATGTAGCCAGGGTCCATGTTCCCAGGAGATGAAGTATGGTGTCAGCCTAGTTTTAAGAGCAGAAATCAGCTGTGGCATTAGGGGGGTTCTCTTCTCCACATGCTCTGTGCACCCCACTTCTGGCTGCTAAAGCCATTTTGAAAACCTTCCTTCCTCACTGTGCCTTCATTGAAGCCATGATAAGTGGCCTCATTTTGACCAGTGCAATAATTGAACGAACAAATATTAGAAGCCTGTGCTTCAACGGTGCTGCAAGAACAATCAAAAAGGGGTCCCTGTGGTGTTCCTGTGTCTAGACAGGGGATTCACAGATCTGGGGAGCTTTGTAAAGAGTCTCTGACTCATAAAAGGTGAATGATGGCTGGTTTAGGGCCTCTAAATTTTCCCCTTCCCTATGAATCTGTCCAGGATTCATTTTTAGAAGAAAGAGTCTGTGGAATCTACTCCTGGACTTAAGCTCTTCACAAAAGAGATTTCCCTTCTGTCATAGACCTACAGCTTTAGACTCTGGTCCCTCATAGGGTGCTTTCTGAAGTGACTGAAAATTCAAAACCGTCACCAGAGGATGCTGGGCTTCTAAAGAGACAGATGCCTGAAAATTCTAAAGGATACTAAATAATTCACTAACAAGAGAGAGCCTCTGATGTGCACAGATCATCTGGCCCAGCAGAGTTCCCTTCCCATCCCAACAACAGAAGCTTGAGGAGAGTCTGGGTAATGGACTGGGGATCATTAGGAGACAAGGGCTACTCACTCTCTCCAGATCGAGTTTTGATCTTAACAGAGGGCAGAAACAACGTGCCTTATTTTTATCTTTAAACCATCTGGAGACTAGCATTGCAGTCGCTGTTGAGAATAGGCAAGGAGTTTGTCCAAAGGAAGTCACATCCCAGAACAAAGGACTGCCACAGTGATTTGCTGTTCAGCAAGAGTTTACAGAGCGTTGTTTGAGGTCCAGGGGTTAATTAAATACTAAGAGTTCTCTGCGAGTAGCAGTGATTTATTTTCTGTGGAGTTTCAATCTATTCTAGCTTGTAGTAAATTGCACATGTTGCAGAAACACACAGGAGCCCAAGAGAAGCAAGGCGGAGGCAGGCTATGTGCTACCAAGGTACTTTTTTTTTTTAACCATGAAGCAGCCTTTGAAACAAGACGGTATCACTTCCAGTCCCTGTCAAAATGGTACTGTAACCATAGAAGGCTGTGGTGTAATGGGAAAAGAGAGTAAAGGTGGAGTCAGAGGGTGTTGACTGTAAACTAAAGAGAAAGCATCTCAGTACTGGTGCTCTGCCTGGTAGCCATTCTCTCCTCTCTGTTATCAGACAACCATGGGATTTAGAAAGATCACCAAAACACAAAACCAAACAAAAAACAAAGATGCCAACTCTGGAAATCTGCACACTTGTTTGTTTTAACCTTTCTTCCTTCATTGCTTATGAAGCTGAAATAGGATGCTGATGCAGCAGTCCCCAGGACACGTGTGCGAACAAAACCCCACACTAGTGCAGCTAGTAGGAGCTGCTTAGGTGTTGATGGCATCCTAAGCCCTAAGCCAGAACTTTCCCAAGTCTATTCTCCACAGAAACATCTCCAAGACTGTGGTCCTTTCACCAACTTATCTGACTCTAGATGACTTCTGACTCAGGCATTCATTGCCATCTGTACTGTGCTAGAGATTCTCTAATTTCTGTCTTCTCAGAGTTCTGTTTCCTGCTGAAGAAAGCAGTCACCACACACCCTCTGCTGCTCTGTTGAGCTCCATTACCCACATTCTCCTTCTGAGGATGACCAGACTTTAGCCATGACTGTTGCTTGTTGAAAGATTGGTTAAGCCGTGTATTTATGGACTCATAAAGTTGAGTGTACACCCTGACTTGATGCTTTTAATCCAAGGAATGGAGCCAATGTCTTATCTGTTCTGAGTCTAGTTACCATATCCTTAAAATAGGGTTGATGGTTAATCTATGTAATTTGTAATGGTTGAAAGAAGTTAATTCTTGCCCTGATGGCAGATCTTTCTCTGTACCAGTTCTTCAGAGGGTAGGAAGAAAGCAAATGCTTTCTTTACATTCCAGGCAGGAGTTTTTCTGCTGTATTACTTTTGTTTTATCTACCAGTATAAAAACAGAGATCATATGTGTTCTCAGCAATCAATTTGATGGACAGATAGGACACCAGTCGCCTCTGCCCTCCTCCTTAGTAAGACTTGTGTTTTACATCCAGGGTCCAATGCATTGTTTTAGTTTCATTTCCTGTTCCTGCAATTAAAAAAAAAATCCTTGACAAAAGCAACTTAAAGGGGAAAGGGCTTATGTTGACTTAGAGTTCCAGGGAGATGCAGTCCATCCTAATGGGGTAAGCACAGTGGCAGAAGAATGGGGCCAGCTAACTGCATCATTCTTCATCAGTATTCCCAAAGCAGCCAAAGACCAGGAAGTAGGGCCAAGCTCTAAAACCTCAAAGCCCACACCCAGTGACATACTTCCTCCAAGCCAAGTATCCCCTGAAATGGATTTTGAAAAACAGGTGAAACTATTATCAGGGAGAAGATGATGGACAGGCAGTCTCAGCCAGGAGATAACTCAACATGTCAGGGGTGGAAAGTGCATATCCATTTTCTGGGATCAAGAGCTAATTTTATCTCATCTAAATGGAGAAGAGAAGGCTGGGCTTTCATGCTTTGTGTATCTCATTCTATAAATGTCATTTATGGGAATGTGGAAGACAGTTGGACAGAGGTTGGAAAGTCAGCCTTGTGGCATAGACCATAAGAACTTACTGGATTGTCTATGAAGACCATTGTATCCTAGTAAATGGGCCATTAGTGTCCATACAGTCTCTCTCTGTCTCTCTCTGTCTGTGTGTGTGTGTGTGTGTGTGTGTGTGTGTGTGTGTGTATGTGTGTATGTGTGTAGAGTACATATACAGATAGTATACATTATTATCATTTTTGCACATAGATTTAATGATTTAATGTATATACACACATTTTTATATATGCAATATGAAAACATAGGTACAAACATTTTTCTTTTCTTTTCATAGTTTAATTTTTTATTTACTTTACATCCTAATCACAGCCACCCCTCATTTCTCTCCTCCAAGTCCTCCCCTTACAAATTGGTCTTACCCCTTCTCCTCAGAAAATGGGAAGCCCTCCTGGGTACCACCTCACTCTGTAACATCTAGTCCTAGCAGGACTAAACACATCCTTTCCCACTGAGGCCTAACTAGGCAGTCCAGGGAGGGGGATCCAATGGCAGGCAACAATGTCAGAGACAGTCCCAGTTCCAATTGTTAGGATACCCACATGAAGACCAAGCTGCACATCTCCTACAAATGTGTAGGGGCCTAGGTCCATCCCATGCATGTTCTTTGGTTGGTGGTTCAGTCTCTGTGAGCTCCCATAGGTCCAGGTTAGTTAACTCTGTGTTATTTTTTGTGGCATCTTTGATTCCTCTCGCTCCTTCAATTCTATCTCCCACTCTTCTATAAACACCCCAAGCTCCACCTGATGTTTGGCTGTGGATCTCTGCATCTGTTTCCATCTGCTCCCTGGGATTGGGGAGGCTACAAGAAGTCATGGGTGATTCTAGCTGAGATTTCAACCACTAGGGAATCTAGAGACTAAAGAGGCTACCTTCTGTAGCCAGGCAGGTCTTCCAGTGGAAGGAGAGGGCATCATTCCATACACAAAATCCAAAATTTGTCCTGTCTGCAAGATGCACAAGGATAAAGATGGCTCAGATACTGAAGGACTGGCCAACCAATGTCTGGCCCTACTTGAGACCCATTCCATGGGAGATACCCAACCCCTGACACTATTAATGTTACTCTGCTATGTTTTCAGACAGATATAGAAATTTTAACTATGTTCTTATATACTTGTCTTTCATTTGCAAGATTAGAGGAAATTTAAATTTTTTATTTGACTTCTATGTCAAATACATTTTTATAATAGGAAAATAAATATAATTTTCAATAGGAAAGAGACCTAAAAAATCATAAACTCTTGTTTCAATTTTCATTAATTTTATAGTATTAAGTGATATAATCTTGTTATAGGAAGCCCAAGTTTAGAATAAGAAGAGCACTGAAAAAAAAAAAAAAAAAACAACAAAGGGATAGTTTTCTTTTTAACACTTAACACCGTGATATCAAGAAAAATTTGGAAATGAAAATAACACTGGCAAAATAAGAGTTTACCTATAGCATAAAGACCATATACTAAGGTTGCTTTAGCTGTGTTTTTCAAGTAGATCCGAAGAACCTTTAAAATTTCAATTTAGCAATTCCCAGTGATCCCTGCCCCTCCAGAGTAACAAATCATGGTCAGGTTTTTGACCTCTCTTGTTATTTCTATACCCTTATCCTTACATCTACCCACAGTTGGGTCATTTATTTCTGTCTCCTTGGTGACAGAGTAGAGGTTTGTGAACTGACAGTAAGTTGCCTAGCATCCTTGGCCATCTCTGGCAATACACCAGCACATTGCTTTGCCTGCATCTTGAAACATTGCAGTTTACCAGAGTCATTTTGCAGAGCATTATTCACTGTTATGTAGAAAGAATATCAGTGAGTTAGAGACAAGTAAGATAAAAAGGAGTCACAACCACATCCTTATAGGTCTTGATGAAGAATTTAGCATTATTCTAGAAGAATGAAGCCACTGGAGGTCTTCAGCAAGGCAGTGACAAGATCTCTTAAGTAGGTCATAGTTTATATTTGGCACAGAACTAAATGGAGCGAAACAGAGTGGAAACAGCAGACCACAGTGGAGTCACATGCTGGTGTTGAATGCACACATGCATACTAATTTGCATTGAATTAGTTACTTTCTGTGTCACTGAGACAAAACAACTCACTGAAACAATCTAAATGGAGAGATTTACTTCGTTTCATGTGTTCACAGCAATTTCGGTCCATCATAGGGAGGATGGCACAGCTATTCCATCCATTGTATGAGGGTATGAAGTATATTCTTGTTTACATGGCACACCAAAGGAAGCAGAAAATACAGATTGAATGAAAGGAAAGTATAACCTACAAAGTCTTTGTTCCAGTAACCAATGTCCATCATCCAAACCCTACCTCCCAAATTCTTAGATACCTTCAAAAAAGTTCTACACTCTGGGAAAGCAAGCACATTAAATATGAGATTATGGGGGCAACTTCCAGATTCAACTCATAATACATGAGTGACAAAACTAAATGGTGCTATGTTAAAAAAAAATGAAAATAAAATGAAAAATTCAAACCAGGCCCAGTCTACAGTCTCTCCCTCCCCCGACCTCTCCGCCTGCTTCCTCTGTAACACAATGGAAAACTCTCAGGTACTACTCTAGGACCATGCCTATCTGCTTCACAAATTTGTGAGCATGCATCCAGTTCTTGCCAAAATCAGGGGCTCATAAAAAACAAAAACAAAAATGAATCAATGTAGGAAAGATACTGAAGGGAGAAGGTGGGATCACAGGAGGAAGAGGGGCATAAAACATCATGGGAGTAAACAGAATGAAATAAATACATGTATTAAATTATCAAACAACAAATACAATAAAACTATATATATATATATATATATATATATATATATTATATATAATATAGTCTATACATATATATTGAACAGTTATATATATATATATAAATGGATATATACATGTACATACACTTATAATTATATGAACAAGTATCTGCCTATTTTCATCAAATGACCTTAGCACTTTGTCTTTACATAATTTTTCCTGCCAAAGTTAGGTTTGTTTTCTCATATATTCTAAAATTTACTTTTGTTAGGCACATTCTATTGAATGAATGTCCCTTACTTCATTTAAATAATTTCATATATTTCCAAAATATCTAGCCACAAGATGGTTAAGCATGACTCCAATTATTTCTTTAAGTTTTTGTTTGCTTGGTTTTGTTCATTTGAAGAAGCAGAAACTGCTATAAAATGTATTTTTTCTTTCATTTCTGTTTAAATAATGAAGTAACTGTTTACATATATTTATGTTTTATTGAGTATTATGAGAAATTTAATGATCATTTAAAATATTTAGGAACAAAAAGCACACACACACACACAGGCACACACACACACATACAAATGGATTTTGTTTTGTGTTAGCCAACTACTCCTGGGTATGATGCTTGTCCTAAAATGTGATTGTGATATACCAAATGAGACTTCATTAGAGACAAGTTATTTGTTTGTTTGTTTGTTTGTTTTCCTTTGCCAGCAAATATCAGTTGCAGATAGCTTCTTCAATAAAGGTAGGATCCTATGTCCACTTTCCCCTCGAGTGCTAGAATCCCTTCTGGCTTTAACCTGTGCAGGTGTTGTGCATGTTGCCATAGTCTCTGTGAGTTCATATGCTCATGGGTTCTGTTAAATCTGGAAGACAGTTTCCTTGGAATCATCTGTCACCTCTGGCTCCTACAACCTTGCAATCTTTTCTGCACGGAAAATCTGATCCTTGTCTCATTGTGCCTTTTTTCTTTGTTTTATTGGTTTTTGTTTCTTTGATTTTGTAGTTTCGTTTTTTGAAGATGAGAAAGACTTTAAAGGTGGATGGGTAAGGTAGGTTGGATCTGGAAGGACATGGAGGGAAACATGATCAAACTCCATTAAATTTTAATTTCAACATGAAAACAAAATACAAAGAAACACTGGATTTAATAATTATCAAAGCTAATTCAGCGGGCTTTCTATATTTGTGGGTTCTCCACTGATAGGGCCAACTAAAAGTACATTAACTAAAATGCTACATCAAATTGTATGAAGTTGTTTGGCATCCGAGGATCTTGGCATCTGCAAGAAGTCATAAGGTCTACTTTACTTCTAAACTAGGGCACAAAGTTGAGGATTGTGATGGTTTCCTATATTCTAGACTTCCCAAGCCATAATTTCTCTTGTTTGAGTCATTTCTTAGATCTGCATATGATCTCACCTGCTGCTCTCTAACACATGAGGCAACACTTTAAGGGGTGATAATAAACGTAAGAGCTCCGGAAGTTGGTTCATTGGGCCATGTGCTTATAAAACATAGTGTTTAACAAGTGGTTCTGGAACAGAGGCCAATCTCATGCTGCTCTCACTTGAAAGTTCATTAACAATCAGAGTATGTGGTTCTCTAGTGGAAGAAGGAAACACACACTGGTAGGCAAGCCGTTTCAGTGAGAAAGCTGTGTCTCCAAGTGTCATGCTACAGAAAATGCATACTTCACAGTGTTACCAAGAGTCACATAAATCTGCCCTGGAGCTGCACATACAAACCCTCTGCTATATAGATTATATTTCTGTTATGTAGATAAAGATATCTGAAGAAAGGCATCATGCTCATTCTCTGTTTCAAGCATCTAAAATGTGAGAATTTAAGAGGCTTTTGGGTTAGTGGGTGTAAAAGTTGAGAAGCTGTTGGCAAAATGAGTGAACAAAGCTTTGATTTTCATCTCCAAAGTTTAGTCTTCAACTTTCATTAATTCCACAGGCAAGTGTGGTTTTCATTTGTATACTGCATGGCATAGATGGAAGCAGAAATATTGCTGGTAGCCTGTCTTTCTCTTTTAATGAATACAAAAAAAGTGAAATCCCTCTTAGAGTCTTACTGAAAATGAAACATCTGAAGTAGCATACTTGTATTCCTTTATGGGTTCTTGTTAGAGTAGTGAGTTTAGAAGTGATGCCAGATATCTGGTGTTTATACCTTATGCCCTTACACTGTGACATTCTCTCCCCAAGGGCAACATTTAAAGAATATTACACATCAAGCCACATTGTCAGAAACTCACTGTGCTGGGATTATGTGAACTGTCCAGTAACAGTACTGGGGAATGTGGGATTTGCAAGGGGGATGCAATAAAGTCTCAGAAGGATGGAGGCTTTTAGCAAGGATTAAAAAAAAAAAAAAAACAGACCCTAGTCATGGGGTTCCTTATATGTACTGAATTCTTTATTTGTATACCACATATTTTACTGAGAATAATTCAATTCTCATAATAATTTTTTGTTGTTTTTTTCTCTTACCTTTTAAAATGTTAAGTCTACACTTGTAGCACAGAGAATACTGAAACTCACTATATAGCTCAACCTGGCTTCAAACTCACAGCAATCCTTCTGCCTTAGCCTCTCAAGTGCTGAAATTATAGACATGAATCACCACACCTATCTATATGTAAACTTTTCTTTATCATGCAATCTATTTTATTTTCATAAATGAATGCATACTTAGAAAGATAAGGGTTATTAAGTTATTTCTTTTTTAGTTTTTGGTTTTTTATTCTTTGTAGGCTTATATTTTTCAAAGCTGACTTTAGTAAGTGTACTTAAATGCTTTAACCCCCTTCTAGAACACTAGAGGTAGTGGAAAGGAAAGGTTAACAGGGCAAAGGAGGATGTGGACCTGTTTAGAAATAGTACTTTGGGGTGAATTCTGTCTGCATTGTCAGCAAGCAACCCCTTCTATACCTTTTATACCTGGCTGTTGCCAGGTAACTCTGGGGGGGAGCTTAGACAGAGTGCTAACACTGCCCTTCAAGTTTCATGTTCCAGAAGCTGTCTGAGTCCTGATGGGAGCAAATAGAAGAAAGCATCTTAAAAAAAAATTAAGAGCCTTCATATCTGGTTCCTCAACTTTCAACTTCCCTCAACGCCTCTCCTTCTGAAGTTGGATTAAGGAGCTTCTTACATTCCAATCCTGTTTTTCAATATAGTCCTCTGCTACTTAATACCTTAAAAACTTTCACTAATACTTGAAAGAAAGCAGTCTTGCAACAGAGTTCTAACTCATGAGGAAACCATGGGCTCAGGAAATTTAATTTAGCTGCTCAAGGTACATAACCAGCATCTGAGCCAGAACTTCTGACTCTGGGTCCAATGCCTTCCCTCCATCCCCAAGGGAATTTGGGCCCTGGAACTGAATTTAAAACTTCTAGGTAGGGATAATGAAGTCAAAGACCAAAGAAGGACAATGACACTTAGCATCCTCAGGTACTATCCAGAGTGAACACATTAAGGGCAGGCAACCTATGCCTCTTTAGAGAGGTGTAATCTCTGACTATAGATCTAATGTTTAACTATCAAAAAATGCATTTGCCTTTCTGTCTTAGTTAGAGTTCTCCTTGCTGTGATCAGGCTCCATGACCAAAAGCAACTCGGAGAGGGAAGCATTTATTTCAGCTCACAGTTCCACAGCACAGCGCATCACTGAGGGAAGGGGCTCACCTTAGTCACACACTTTAAATGGGAAGTTCACAGAACAGAGACAATAACAAGTGAAAGTTCATAGCACCCTTGAACAGCTTAGAGGAGATGGGGATATGGGCTGGTATCTGATGGTATGAGATGGTTATTTTTTGTTCAACTTGACAAGAGATATAATCATCTGGGAAGAGCAAACTCTATTGAAAAAATGCTTCTATTTGACTATAGGTAAGTCTGTAGTGCATTTCCTTCTTGATTGATTGATAGACGGCATTGGGAAGATGGTCCTAGGAGGCATAAGACAACAGAATGAGTAGATATGGAAAAAAAAGCCAGGATGTATGTCTCCTCCATGCTTTCTGCTTCAGTTCTTTCCTCTAGGTTCCTGCTTTAGCTTCTCTTGATGATGCACTGAAACATGTACAGCAAATAAACCGTAATTCTCAATGGTTTATCATACAGTAGAAAGAAGAGTAGAACAAACCTGAACTTCAGCTCTGGTTTTGCAAAATCAGTTTTGTGAAAGCTAAGTAACTAAGCCATGGGAGCTCTGGTGGGTCGCATAGGTTACATGCATTAGTCCGAGAAGTAACAGAGTGCCTAGGTGTACCTCTAAAGAAATAAAAGTCAGCACAGTCACTTGTATCAAATTGACCAAAAGTGAGTTTGAACTCTCCACTTCTCTTCCTGTGTCTCCTTCTGTCTGGAATGAAAGCTTTGCATGGTGCAGAAAGTATCCGATGGGAAAGGAATAAGGATAAACTTACAGAAATTTTTAACAGAGTTTTACAAGGGATTAAATTACTGACACCAACTGACCCTGAAGCACTTGGAAAAATAAACATTACTGCAAATATATACTGTCAAGTTATATTCATACTGTTTTCAACATTTAAACTGGGTATTTATTGTACCATATTAATTGACAGTTTTCAGCCAATTATTACAATAACACACACATACATATATATGTGCACACATACATACATACATACATACATTCATACACATATACATATACACACACATGCATATGCATATATACACATACATGCAAACATACAAATACATATATGTGACACATACTCATACATCCATGCATATGCAGATACATGCATACATACACACACATATACACATACTTACATATAGACATACATATTCACATTCAAACATAACATACATCTACCCACATACACACGTTCATACATACATTGGTCAGGAGCAAGGAAGAGTACAAAATTTAAGATTAAAGTTAAGTATGAGCTTAGGTTGTAAAAGCTGATTACATGAGAAATCCAAGGCAAATAAAATTGGTTGTTACATAGTTCTCTTAAAGCCAGGATAAACAAATAGGTTGAGTACACAGCAGGATATAAGTCTAAGTGATCTCATGGTGTATTGTTAATTTGTTTGTGAGATCAAGCAATGCTCCATTATCTTGAAATGTAAGAGATATTTTCATAAAATTTATCACTACTGTGTCTGAAAATGTGGGGAGATGGATGAACCAATCTCTAAATTTTCCTCCAGTTCTTAAATTCTACAACAAAAGGCAAGGTAACACTTGTGTTTTATAAAAAGATAGAGAGGAGGACTAGGTTTGGTGGATGTGTAGTCAGGTGTCAGGGAAGAGGGTACCTCTGCGGGCCCGTGCTGAGGCATCCCTTTCCCCTGAAGGACCAGCCATACTTCTACGATGATATTGTATAGAATAGAATTTATTCAAGGCATGGGGAGGGGAGTTGAAAAAGTAGTAGAGACAAACAAAGGCAGAGAAAGAGAGAGTAGAGGAGTAGAGGTCAGTCATGAGCACATGGAGAGAGAAGGGTGAGGGAGATGAGGAATGGGGAGAGAGGGGAGAGGGAGGTAGAGGACAGAACAGGAGCAAGAAGACAAGAGAGAGAGGTGAGGGTAAGCAGCCCCTTTTATAGAGTCAGGCACACCTGGCTGTTGCCAGGTAACTGTAGGGCAGAGCTTAGACAAAATGCTAACACCACTTCCTTCAGTTTCTAACAACAAAAAAAGGCTGAAATTAGGAAACAAAATCATAGGAAGAGGTCAGATGTAGTCCCACATACCTAGAGCTTAATGGAATGTGGAATTGTTCTCAAAGACTAAAGGCAGCCTGGTTTAAGATGTTTCAAAACAAATCCTGCCTATACAATGGCAACATCTTGGAAAACAATTAAAGCAAAGGGAGCAGAGAGAGCAGAGAACAAAGAAAAACAGACTTTTCTTTCTGTAATACTGATCATTACCTAGAACTTGAGTCATGCCCATGGCCATAAATAAATCTCCCTTTTCTCTTCTTAAGCAGAATCATAAAAAATAAAATAAAATCACGCTGGAATAGATTTGCATACGGTTCAGAGTAATAAATATACAAACAGCCTCACTCTCATGACTACAGCTTTAAGAAATCAAACATGTTTGCTCTTTGTACAGCTCACTTGCATGCCAAGGAGACTCAGGAATGAACCATATGTCAACATAAGGGGAGGGCCGAGTGACAAAGTAATCAAATAGAAAGAAAACATTTTTGGAGCAAAGTGGTAACAGCTGCAATAAGACATGAGATAAATTGTGCAGGATCAGTTAGCTCAGGAGACCCAAGTCGGGAAAAAGCTATGCAGCAGGGGTAACACAAGCCTCCACAGTGTTCACGTCCAAGGACTGAGGAAAACTCCCCAGGCTGCAGACAAGAAGACAGGAAAGCTAGGTGGGATGAGGAAAGCCAAGTTGACTCTTGAAGGCACATAAGGATTTTGATTATCCAGACAGCACACAGAGAACCACTGAGTCACAGGAGGGTTGGAAAATAAGAGGTCCATTCCATTTTCACTCTCATTCCAAAATTCAGGGTTCTTCCTAGGACATCTGTACTGTAATACCTCGATTCAGCTGCCTAATGGTTTCATAGGAGAATCATGAACTGGCTCCAATTCCAATTTAATATTCCTGCAGAGAGCAGGAACATTAAAGGTAGATGTCCAAAAATGTGTCCTCAAGTGAAGACAGCTGTGAATAGGTCTGGGGGCTCTGACTGTAAATAAATATAACCTCCAATGTGCAAAATTCAGCTTTGAGTACAGCAGTGTAACATTATGCCTTATTGGGATTGGATTCAAGTTTAAACAAACATCAAAGTGGATAGTTTTATAGTACAGTCAGAAAATTCAGACCAGTGACTCCCCTGGTTACAATATCTCAGACACTTTACCCATAAGCTATATTTCATATCTGCTATGTTAACTTCTAGATTTTTCTATTTGCAAAATGGCCAGCACTGAATTGGGATGAAACTTCAATAAGGCTCAACAATGACATATGAAAAGCACTCTGGGATTTGTGGATGAAATGAAACAAATGTTAAATAAATAAATAAATAAATAAATAACAAGTTTAAGGAAGATAGGGCTTTCTTCCTATCCTCTCTGTGCATTGAAGAAGCTTAGAAAGATGATGTGGGACTACAATTGGATGACTCCGCCAAGCTTCCATCTTGTCCACCAGTTCCACGGGGCTGGGGAAAGGTACATTCATGGAAGACACCTAGAACCATAAAAATGGAGCAGCTAGCAGGAATGATGATCTCTTGGAAGCCCCTTGCAATGCTACTTATGTGTGCTAGGTTTACCATTTTACAGTCTTCTGTGGAGGCTTACGTTTTCCATACAAGAGAAGTTTAAAAAGATTTCGGATTTGACCAATACTTCACCAGTGGGAAAGAAGCTGTGTACCAGGTTTTATGAGCCCAAAGAACAACACATTTGATTCTGTTTCCTTCTTTCTTAATACAATAGGATCTGTGCACATGAGGACTGGGTCAAGCATGAGCTTATGCTAATGTGGCCATAGGAGTTCTTTAGAGACTTGTAATCATAGCTGGGGAAGTCCTGGTCTATACATGCAGGATTCCTCTGAGGCAAACTGAGAACAAGAAAGAACGATATCTTCTGCTCAGCGCACATTGCGTGTGGAGGAAAGGAAAAGGGAGTAAGTATATTTATTAAGCATTGGCTGTATGTCAGACACTGGGCAAGTTAGTTCACGTACTTTTCATCCCACCCCAGGGAGTGAGTTTTATAGATTCCTTTTATAGATCCCATTTTATAGTGGAGGAAACCAAAGCTCAGAGTTGAGAGACATTTCCGATAGAAGGTGTGGAGCCAAGATTGAAAAAGTGGGATTGATGTTAAAACCTCTGATTTCCTTGACTTCCTGCTGCCTCATGATGTGTACATCTGATCGTTACAGATTACACACTTCTCACTTCTAGTGTCACCTACCTGAAGCCCAGAGCCAATAGCTAGATGTGGGTCTGATCTAGGACTTGGTAGCTGTAACCAGGGAGAAGAGGAAATCCTGGGAAGAGGAGGAGAAGGATATGATCCCTTCCCCTGAAGGCAGGATTAGAGTCCCTCTGTGAAGAAGAAAAGCAAATGGTAGTTAGCAGCTCCTCTTTCTATCCTGCTTCTAGCCACACTCACTGTGTAAACAGTTACTGCCCTGCACAGTTGAGAGTTTGTTACTATACCTCAAAGTGGACAGAATCCCTTCTGTTACAGAGCAAAGCATTTTTTTCTTCAAACAATGGTGACCACTTGGTAAACCAAAAGCAAACACTGACTACTGGCTAGTGGGAGACTGTTTCCCTCTGGGAAACATCAGGGAATATAACTATAGAAGCTTCAGGGCTCAGTGTAAAGACACTGGCTTAGTAAACACCCCTGAATAAGGACAAAGGACTGCTCTGCCCTCACTGAGCACTTCCCTGCCCCATCCTTTCACTTTTTTTTACCCACAAAGTATTATACTGATCAATACAGCAAAACTGGAAAAATAAGTCAGCAATCTACATGAATCAAGTAAACAATTGTTTTCTGAAAGCCATCAACCATTTAATGCTAGCTTCGGTTACTATCTCAAAACATCAAAAGCCTACTTCAAAAGAAAGTTTATGTCATTAACAGTCAAATGAAGATCAGGTAAGGCTTCCTTCACATAGTGACTTGGGACTCCAGGTTCATTCTATTTTGTGGCCACAGACTGTGAATTTCTCTGAATGACATCCATTTAGTTCTGAGGGAAGGCAGAGGTAGAGTATGGGAAGTAACTGTTAACCATCAGGTAGCTAAAATGTCACTTTAGTTTCATATGTTCAATCTGTCTGCATAGGAAGCCAGCTGGGATGTGTAGGGTGAAGTGACACAGTACATGTGTCTTATTCTCCTTGTGGAAAACATACACACTCCCTGGCTGGGATGTTTATCAGGATCTTTATAATTCATGGAAGCCTGGGATGTCTGTCAGTGTCCATTCCTTTGGTGCAGACATCATTCCTCTTGTTCTGAGTAACTATGATTTAAAATAACAATAAGTCCTTATCTTACCTACACACAATATTGATGCAGGAAAAAGATAGTCACAGGTTTCATCAAAGCACTAAAGGTATGGAACCACTATCCATCACAACTAAGGTGATTCTGAGTGATCCTTTACAAGCAGGGGAGTGTCCTTTAACATGTCCTGAGTCTGCTTTCGGTAGGAAGTCCATTGTCCATCAACCTGAGAGCCCATCAGGGACAAGCCTACTTATCCATTTTCCTCTTTTCTAGTTCTAAAGTGGATTTAGGAAGCACTCCTTTGAGGCTTTATAGTTTGAAGACTGCCTAGACAATGGAAATATGGAATGCCAATATCAATTTAAGACTGCCATGGACAGCAGCTTTTGTAGCCACTTGTACAGCGAACCCTCTGCATCTGCAGTTCTACCTTGGTGGACTCTGTCAAGTGCAAATTATGTACTATACAGCTAGCTATGGTGATTGTATATTGACTGGTACTTGTCCCTGCCAGTATTCTATAAACAACTACTTATACAGAAGTTGCTTTGAGCTTGGTGTTGTAAGCAACCTAAACATGACTTAACCATATGAGGAAGTGTGTGTAGGTTATATGCAAATACTTCTCTGTTTTCCACGAGAGGTATGAGGATGCTTGAAGTTGGATGTTGCACACACTGAGATGATTGAAGTGTCTAAAGCAATATGGTTTCCTCAGGAACTTAGTAAATAGTCTCATCTTTATTGTTGTGCTCCTAAACATATTTCCTAGAAGCCAGCTTTCAGAGGGAAACTACCCTTCCCAATTCAAGCACAAATGAATTCCCTAGAATTCTGGGCTGCCACTGGTAAAGCTGTACCCAGAGAAGCTGGAGAAGGCAGCTTCTGGAGGAGGGTGAATCCATGTGTCTTCTGGGATTTCTCTCTTCCATGCAATGCTGCTGCCTTGGGGCCCTCTGAGGGACACTCCTACCTTGAGCAGTTGCTGTCTTTATGACTCAGATACTTCACAATGTCATTTCTTGCTCTTCTGTTTTCTTATCCTAGAGAATACCTAAGCCTTATACATTTCCAGTGTTGTTCATTACGGTTTTTAAATAGAAAGTTCTCTCCAGAACTCACACTCCAACCTTGATCGCGGCAGCCAATGGAAATCAACAATGGCTATCAATGTGCATGACCCTAAGGCTTTCTAACTACTTTCTAAAGCCAGCACACATGGCCAGCCGTCTCGCTTACCACAGGTGGCCTACCCTCTCACCACAGGTACCCCACACTCTCTCCACAGGTGGCCCACACTATCACTCACCACAAGTGACCCACACTATCACTCACCACAGGTGACTCACCCTCTCACCACAGGTGGCCAACTTCATACTACTTTGTGGCAGTGACAACTATCATGGTCTTCCCTGCCCCTGAGTCAATGTTCTTGCTGTTAGGCATCCAAGCACTCAGCCACTTCTGCCTCCCTTAGGGATTCTCATGCCAAAATTCCTCTTCACCACATCAATCCCCTATTTGTTAGTACAGACAGAGAAGTACCAATGACTCACGTGAGTCTTACACTAGTCTAACCACTCATTCCCACTTGCTGGGTGGGAGATCCTGCATTCTTCCATTACCTGTCTCCATGTTTCTGGGTCCTCATGACTGCACTGCCTTCTAACAGTCGGTATTCAGAAGGAGCTAGTATGCAAGAGAGATGGTGGCTATGTAATAGAAAGAAGACACATCCTTCCTGCTCATATCCCAATAGAGAGGGTTCTACAGAGAGAATGGGGTAGAGGGAATGCATTTATATTGATACAGTTGGTGCCTCTCTTCCTGTAGGAAATTGAGAAGAACTTCCATTTATAGAAGGAGAATCTTGGGTCATTTCTATCCCTATAGTCCAGGCTACTCTTCTCTTCCCATGTTCTATGATAAGAGTACGTCTTTCCTCATTGTGCAATTGATACCACTATCTTCATCTCTCAGTGGGATCTTAACTGATTATACTTGGGGAGTAAGAACATGTACTCCCTAAGTCTCCCCTCAAAGATTAGCTAATAGATCATTTTTATGTTAGAAGGTGGTTAGCATAATAAGGTCAGGAGTCATAAAAGCAGCTACGTGTAGGCACAGCTCTGGGAAAGTAAGAAGTGTCCACAAGCTTGACCCTGGTTTGTGGCTCTTAACATTGGTTGGAAGCCTCCAGCTTTCTGCATAGAACTACTACCCATATTTAAAAATAGTGTCTATCTATAACAGTTTCCACGTGAGTATGTGCCCCAAAAGCTGCTTTCACACATAGTCTAGTCTAGTCTGTCTCTCATGGTGATAATGGTTCCCCTGCTTGGAACTGAACTCTGCCTACCAAGCAAGCATCATTTCATAAAAATTTATATGGAAATAAAAACCCTACATAATATTTCCATAATTCAGCATATCAAAAAGTATTATCTTATTTCATAGATTACCAGAAAGTAGCTTCCCAAGTTTAGATAGCTATGGATTTGGTGAAAAGTAAGGACTGCCAAGTCCTTACTCATCATCACTAGAACCAGTTATTATATGGCAAGACTTGAAGAAAAGATGATTATCCATTATGCTGAGGCTTGCTGTTTCCCCCCAGAAAATGACCATGCTCTTCCCCACTTCTACTCTGTCAAGGCACATGTACTTCTATTGGGTATTTTAAAAGATCCAAAAGACTTATACTACATAACATTTCTATGGTTTTCATTCTATGCTCACTCTACCATTAACCAATGGTTCCCCATGGTAAATCCTAAAATCATGTGCAAAAGACTCATCGGAAATGCTTTGAAAAATGTGACTTCCTGTTCTAGACTTACAGAACCAGAATCTTTAGGATCTGAGTACTTAAACAATATCATAGATGATTGATAAATACACTAAAGGCTGGCTGTCATTGCCTTAATGGGGTCCTTTAAATAGGATCCACAAGCCAACATCAAAAGTATCCATTGGAAACTTGTTAAGAACATAAATTCTTAGGTGCTGACTAGATCTACTGAACCAAAAACTTAAGAGACAGGATCTAGGATTCTGTTTCACCTAGGCTTCACATGATGGTTGATATATTAAATTATGACAAGTGGTGTTCTAAATCATGACAACTACTATGAAGGTTGATTTGCCTCTCTGTCACCAACTCCTAGCTGGCTCACCCATCAACAAACAGTAAATAGTAAATACCTGTTATGTAAAGGATGTGCACATATGAGATGTTTCTTTACTACAGCATTGAAGTGTACTTCAAAGGCAAGTTATATGACATCTCCAGCTTATCCATTTTGTTGAAGGTGTTTCTGGATACTTTGAACCTTATGAGGTGCATATAAATTCTAGTATTCTATTTTCACAGAGTGTTTTTTGTTCTGTGATAAGGAATGTATTTGAGTCTATAGTTTGTGTAAGTATTGGTACTGACATCTCAGAAAGGTTAAATCTTCTAATCTAATGAATATGAATATTTTCCTGTTTACATGTACCGTCTCCTGTTTTCTCATCAGTGCTTCGCAGTTTTCCTTATAAAGAAGGTTCACTTCCTCAGTTACATTTATTCCCAAGTCTTTTACCTTTTGTTCCATTACTCTTTAGAGACTTTGCTGTATTTACTGTACAGAAATAGTACTGATAAGTGCATGATGACTTTAAATTCTACCACTTTCCTAAATGCTTTCATTAGTCCTGGTAATTTGGAGTAAGTCGTTATGGCTTTACCTATGCTATTATATTGTCTTCAAGTAGAAATAAATCCACTTGTCCAAATTAGTTGCCATTTCTCGTTCCTAATTTCTCTGGTGTTGATGAGACTATGAATGAGTAGTGCCATTATAATAAATAGTATGCGAGTCAGTCCCTCAGATTTTAAAGGAGAAGCTAAGTTATGACCATACCTGTAATCCCGACACTATGGAGAGACTCATTTAGTCTGTAAAAGGAGTTCCAGCCCCGCAGAGGATATAATGTAAGACACTGTCTCAAAATAGAACAAAAATGCAAGTCAAATGATATAGGAATCCTATTACTTTTTATACATTTAAACAGCCTGAGATCAACATATAAAGAGAGATTTGCACTCCCATATTTATTGAAGCATTGTTCCCAATTGCCTAGTAGTGATGCAGAATCAATATATGAATGGATTAAAAAAAAAAAAACCCACAGGGTACAATCACATGATAGAATACTGTTCAACCATGAAGGACAATGAAATCCCATCATTTGTGTTAACACAGATGAACACAGTAAATGGCATGACATTAAGTGAAATAATCTAGACACATGACGACAAATATCACGTGCTGTCACTCAGTTGTATAATATAAAAAAAACAAACATTGAAGTAGAAAATAGCCTAGTATTAGATAGTGGGACTGGATAGAAGAGGGAAGGAGATGCAACAGTCAATTCATACAAAATTACTATTAGATGGGAGTGGTATGCTGGTGTTTTATACAGCAGGGTAGCTGAAGGTTTTATGTATTGTTTGACATATTTCAGAATAACTATGAAAATGTATCTTGTGATTCTCCAGACCATCAGAATCATTAAGATAGATAAAATTATGAAAGAATTACATTCGTAATTGCCATTTAAGGTAAATAGTTATACAATTTCTGTCTGCAATTTAAGGAGTGGGGAAAACTGGTAAATGCTCATTCCAAGAGGCTATGAGCATCAGAAAGAGAGGACAATCATTCAGAGCTAGATTAAGGCCAAAAACCCCAGCCTCCTGAAGTGTCACCAAAGCATCCTGTGTTCAAAGCATCTGAAGTCTCATGTTTTAGGCAGCTGCAAGAAAATGACCTTCTCCAAGAAGGATCCAGGATGTGGCCAAGTTTCCGCTTCTTTCTGCTCCAATTCAGCCTGGGCCTGAATGGTGCTACACACATCACACTGTTTCCTGACCCACTGTCCAATGAATATTTGGGGACACATCCAGAAGTGTGCTTTACCATTTGTCAGGTATCTTCAGTACAATCAAATTGACAATCAAAATTAAGCATCACAGAGGAGTCTGAATGTTATAGTCAAATAGACAAATGTTTAGGTCGATAATCTACTAAACACTGTGACTTGATCATCATACAATGTATGCATGTCACAAAACATCACACTATATTTTATTAATGTTTCAATTAAAATTAACAATTAAATTTTTAAGTAGATGAATATTTAAAGTTGAGTACAAGGTAAACAGTCCATAATAAGAAAAGCTTAAAGATTCTTCGATATTCTCTCTCTCAATCTCTCTCTCTCCTCTTCTTTTTTTTTGATTGGAAGTTAATGCATTTGTGCAGACCATTAGCCTTAAGTATTAATATACTATCTTTTCTATAATTTAGATCATAAAACACTCAAATTCCCTTTTCAAAATTTGATACAGTGCAAGGAAAATGAAAGCTTGGTCAGGAATGCATTTTAAAAGTCATTTTTTATTTGAAGCATCTGAGGTCACTGCATAGACAGAAATTCATGTATCACAGTATGATATGTAATTTGAGATAGATTGTCTCTTCACACAGGATTAACTATTGATGGAGGAAAAGAAATGAGTTTAAAAATATAACCTCAATCCAGAAAGAAATCTTTTAAGGTTTTTTTATATTTCCTCATGGTAAAATACATATACATGCACAAAAAAAGCATTTCTATATACTTGTATGTGACTGAACAGAAAGATACATGAAATGTTTTTGAAATCTTAGTTAAAATTTTTTTTTAAGAAAAATACCAGCCTATTTGAAAGAGAGAACATCTTTTGATTTCAACGGGTAATTATTTTGTTTCTTGGGAGAGGAATAAGTTTTAAATTCCTCATTGGCTATGTGTGTTTCTTCTGTTAATTAATTATGAATATTTTTACATATTTTGCCTGATATGCTTCACAAATTTCAATTGGCATTTTGAGATATTTTCTAATGATTTTATTTCTACTATTAACCCTATGCTTGCAGCCAGAAATCAGAAACATTTGCTGTGCTATTGGCTATACTACTGCCTCCTTTTAGCCAAGTCTTCTTCCACAAAATGCCTTTCTTTCCTTTTCTTCTTTCCTAGTTAGCTCAGGTGGCTCAGTGCCGCGACCCCTTCGGCCGGCAGTAAGACACGACACGCCTGGATTCTTCTTTGACAGCTCTTTTATTCCAGGCACAGTCTTCATCCATCGAAGGGGCCGCCCCCCAAGCAGCTGAAATGCACTGCTTATATACCCTTCCAAGGGGGCGGGCCAGGCGGCCTGTTCTCTCAGGATTGGTTAGGGCCAATACCTCATTAGCATAAGCCCTGTGATTGTTTGGGGCTCGTGCCTCATTAGCATAAGTCCTGTGATTGGTTGGGGCTCATGCCTCATTTGCATAAGCCCTCTCGGGAGGGGCTTGAGGCTGACGCATGCGCAGTAGGCTTATACAGGACGCTGCACCAGCCATGTTGGAAACCGGCGCCGTCTCTTCGGCCGCCTACAGCTCAATCCATTGTAATGGTGCCCCTGCACCACCACCACTGCCACCGCTGCCTCCTCCTCCTCCTCCCCTCCCCCTCCCCTCCCCTCCCCTCCCTCTCCTTCTCCTTTTTCTTCTTTTTCAGATATTCAAGCCCATAGCCTCTTTCCTGACTACCTGTGGCATTTAAGGTCATCCATATACAGTCATACACAGAGAGTCAATAAAGCTTATATGAAGAAAAGCTATAAACAGTGTTCCACGCCTAGATTCCAAGACCCTACAGCTTCATTTATCAGCAAAGTTCTAACCAATTAGAAAACCAATTCTCAAAATCAGCCCATAGATCATTTGTAAGATGGGCAAATTAAGAAAGCATGATACAAAAACCTGTAGATTTTCACCTTAACATTATAAGAATGTCTTAAAATGAATAGTTAAATGTAACTAAAAGTTATGTTATGTGACTGTTGTTATTTGAATGTGTACCATTCCTCATAGGCTCCTATGTTTGAAAACCAAGTTATCCCTGGTTGATTAGCTTATATGAAAGTCTCAAGCACACTTAAAATATGTTTTAAAAAACTCCATGGCATGAAATACTGAATTGAGCACTCAGATGATTTCTTCGTACTTTCCAAAGCATTCCAAAGGGCCGTTGATTTGAAAAGCTGTCTAAGTGAAAAAGTCCAGGAGTGTATACTAATATTTGTTAAGTCTTCATAAAATCTAGAATTAAATGAATATAATGATTGGATAAAACATTCTTTTGTTATGGTCAAAATGTTTTCCCTCTTTAAAATTTGAGAAGAAATCTAATTATTTTTTCACTTAGAATACTCATTTAGAATAATTCAAATGGAGACTGTAACAGAGTTTGGAGAGGTCCAAATTAATATAGGTGGAGACACAGACAAGGCAGCTGTGGATGTGACACAGAATAGGACAAAGTTAGCACCAAAGTCCTCATTACTCTGGCAGCAATCAGATGCATAGCAACCACATATGTACTAAATCAGTCAAACTCATTTAACTGACTCCCATGCTGGTTACTAAACAGATACTGCTCTGCTGTCAGCATGCTATCAGCTCTTTTTGCCCAATACAGAATTACAGCTAGTGAGTCTTGGGATTTTAGTATCATCTGGGGTATAATCATCCACGATTTAAGGGAGAGACTTGGTACATTTATTTCATTAAGAAGCATACTTTATAATAAAACATCAACAGCCTTGATTTCATAAACTGTGATGTACCCATTGCTTACTCAGAACATGGATATGAAAGCTGCATTACAATAATGGTGCCATTATTGACTACAACAAATTGAACGGATAACTACAGTGGAGGAAGGGACAAGGTTATCATCACTTTGACTTTGTGATCAACTTCAATCTTTCAGCTGATAAACCAGATACCATGTATTTTGTGCTATGATTCATAGCAAGTTTTGCATTATACACAAAATACACCCTGTCCAAAAATGTTTAAATAAAGCCATGAAGTTTGAAGTCTATAAAAACACATGAGATCATGAATGGTCAATGAGGGAAAAAAAAACCACAATGTGATCTATCCTGGAGAAAAAACAGCCTGGATTCTTCGATAAAAAATATTAGTAAACACCCTTGTACTCGTTCACTTAGCCAGCTTTTCAAATCAAACTCCTTTTGGAATTGCTTGGAAAATACAAAGTTCAAGTTTACAAAAAGAAAAAATAGTAATTGGGCAAAGAAGCTTAAGAAGATACAGCCATGAAACTATTTCTATGTATGACCATGGTTTGGGCAACCAGTGGTCCATTTATGTTTTGTAACAGACTACCAAAGACTAAGTCATTTACAACAGACAGAACTTTATCTGGAGTATTGACTTGGGAGAGTGGAGACTTTAAAATCACGGCACTGGTATCCAGTGAGGACTCCTGTACTGCTTTCTCATGTGATGCAAAGTGAAAGGATGGGTGAAGGCTAATGAAGACACACATGGACATCACCTTTACAATAAACCTGCTCTCTCAATAACTAACTCATTCCCATAGTAATGATATTAATTAATTCACAAAGCCAGAGTTCTCACAACACAATCATCTCTTGTTAAGCCCATGTGCCAACATTGGTGTGTGGGGCAGTGGGCTGTGAGAAGCAGCTGGATGCCTGGTCCAGCACAGGCCTTGAACCTCGGACCCTAATGGGACAGAAGGTGTTAGGCTTTGCTTCTGGGCCCCTGGTTCCTTTCATTTTGCTTCAGCCCTCCATAGCCCCTCCCACAGATAGGTCTATGGTCATCACTCATGTAAGAATAGTGCTTCAAGCTCTCCCACATGTAGATGAGGTATCTCTAAGCTCTCAGACCAAGCCAATAGGGATTATCTGCTGCCCTATCCTAACCCACACCAAAACTGTATGTAAGAGCCCTATTCAGGAGAAGTAAAGGTGTGCAAGAATCATCCCATTGTCTGAGAGTTTCTGTTGCAAGAGCTGTAACACTTGGGAAGAGATCTGCTCTCCCAAAGTGCCTTCAGGACCATCCCCTCCTTGCTAGCTAGCTGGCTTCTCACTGGACCAGCCTGGACCGACTCAGCACAGAGTGACAGGTGCAGCAACTGGGAGTAACTGGGTAGCAACAGCAGAGATGTGGGCGGAAGCAGCAGAGGAGGCAGCAGAGGCGATTTGCCCTCCCTGCTCTCACTCTATTCCCTTGACCTGGACCCCAGCACCAGGCCGGGCTGGAGATCTCCGTGGGACATCCTCCAGAACAGGGACCCACACTGTTGCATAGGGAATTACATTTACAGAACATGGATTTGAGGAACAAATTTAAACTGTAACAAGAATTGACTCAAGGGATGTATTATGTAGGTATTTAATGAGTTAAATATTTCCTGAAGTGGAAGTTTCTGGTAATGTCATGTGATGCAGATGCATGTGGTGTTTTGCTAAGGCAATACCTGTGGGAGGACATTTAATATTTGGAGAAAGTATAAATAGGACTCAATGGGCAGTGGTGGCATGTTTGCATAGCTAAGGTTTGCAACACTTCATTTGTCTAACATCTCTTTTTTGCTGATCTTTACTTCTTTGAGAGAGGCACAGCAGAGAACTTCTCCTGGTGTCCCAGCTGGTCCCAGATGCTCCTGCTGACTCATGCCAATTTGCTGGAGACCTAGTGGTTTCTGCTGGATCATTCTGCCTCTGTTGATTTGTGTTTGTTATCCAAACACTACTAAACTGGAATGCTTGTATCCTGAAAATGAACATAGAAATTGCCCTAAGGAACTACTTCTAAACAGGTCCACCTTCCCTTATCCTATTACCCATTAACACATTACCTTGTCCTATTTCACCCCTACATTTGAACCATGGGCTAGAAGGGGGTTGAAGCATTTGAGAACCATTATTAAAAGTGAGTTTTTAAAAATTTAAATCTACAGTATCCTATAATTAAAAGGTGGAAATAATTATCTAGATAAATATTGAAACAGTATTCCTATAGTATAAACATTTACATATATATAATAGTATGTATTTAAATTTAAATGATGCTGCATTAGCCCCCATTTAGATTAAAGACTATGGTTTCTTGAAGTGGTAAATAGTATCAAACCCTACATAATACTCTTCTTACTTAGACAGATGTATTATGATGAAACTTATTTAATAAAGAAGGCAGAGTACAAGATTATCAATAACCAATAATAAAAAATTATAATAAATATGGTAATTAAAGTATAAGGACATGGTTATATCTCATGTTCTGACTGTCCTATATGCATCCTTCTTATGGTGATAAGTAGAAAAACTTATGTGATGAAATGTGGGGAAAGACAGACACATGGAAAAAATGTTAGGTTACTAGGTACTGTGATGGCATGAGAGCGTGCATGATCATTGAGATATCTGCCATGTGAACAGGCAGGTAACATATGTTTTATGGATGTAACAGACAAGAGAATGGTTCCTGTCCAGGTGGGATGGAACAGATGACTCATGGTTTTATTAGACTATTTTTAAAAGGACATAATTTATAACTTCTGAATTATTTATTTTTTGTATTTTCCATTGAATTTTTCAGATCACAGTTGACCAGTGGTAACTGAAAGCACCCACACCTTTGTATGCCCATGGCTGCATGCGCACACACACAGACACACACACACACAGGACAAAAGACACAAACAAATAAATAAAATTAAAAAGATAACCCCACAAACAACAATAAACTACTGATAACACAAAAATGTGAGAATGTGAAGGTTAAATATTTTTATAAATTTTCTTATTAAGCTTTTTTTTCAACTCACATGTGAAGACATAAAGAACATGAAGTTAATGTTCATTCCCTCCGTAGTGTTCTGTTTAGATAACAGATTTCTCCCTGTTTTAAGCACCCATGTGGTTTACAGAAGCAGTTTGTTTACCTCCCGTGGTTATCACTCCTGGTTTGCGGAAGATAAGGATTACGTTGTACATATTGAAGGGAGTGGTGATATATAAATATATTTTGCTGCAAAAAAGAAAAAGCTGAAGAAGTCCAAGAAACACCTTCACTTTTAGAGTTATTAATTAAGAAACACTCTTCATGCCACTGCATTGTAACTAATTATTTTTAAAATTCATTAAGGGTTTTTTAGTTTTTCATTTCAAATCCAATGTGTCTCAGATGTTTGTAAATAAGTAAATCCGTCTTGTCACCTTTGAACCATTATCCTGTCTTAGTGATTTAATGTTATTCACAAGAAGTTTTCTGCTTGTAAAACAGCAGGTGTTTATTGAGGAAACTTAATGTGGAATGCAGGAAAAAAATATAGACAGTAATATCCATATTCCCACAGCCATGAAATAAATATTGTTTTTCAAAATGGCAAAATATTTATACTGATTCCACTAAAAATATATTCTAAATAGTTACAATTGATAACATATCTAGAAGAATATTTTTAATGGTTATTGTCCCTTTACAGGAGAGCTTTAAACTTAGTTTAAATAGCACTTTTGTGGTTACTGTAGTGAACTATGACAAAGTGATTAACTAATTTTGGAGCACATGAAATATGTCATGCTAAATTATAGACACCACAATAATATGAACCTGAGGGAGAAAAACTAGATGAAACTTCCATTAACATTTTATTTATGTATTTATGTATGTGTGTATGTATGTAAGTATGTATGTATTGAGGATTTCTCTATATAGCTCTGGCTGTCTTGGAACTCACTCTGTAGACCAGGCTGGCCTCCACTCAGAGATCTACCTGCCTCTGCCTATGCCTCTTTGAGTCCTGGGACTAAAGACATGTGCCACTACACCTGAACTTAAATAATTTTACACTATTTTATTAGTTTGGGTATTTTGCCAGCATGTATGTCTATGTATCACTTTCATTCAAGGCCAAAAGTGGCCCAGAAGAGGGTGTCAGATCCCCTGGAATTGGTGTTCCAGAGGACAGTTGTGAGCTGCCATGTGGGTGCTGTGATTTGAACCCTCTGGAAGAGCAGCTGGTTCTTCTAACTGCTGAGCTATCTCTCTAGCCACTTTTAATTTTCTTAAATAAATGGTAAAAATATCAAAATACTATGTTGTTTTTATTTCTCTGAGTTTATCAAAATAGTAACACAATAATTTTACTGGAAAATGCCACTATTCCCAAAATGCTAGAAATTGTGAAATTTTATGCACCTCTAAAATTTATGTTAAGTAGGCTGTCAAGTTAGACTATGTGAGATGCATCTTGGGATTTGTAAAGCTATTTTAACAAAATTGGAAAACTATTGGCAAGCACAGGCATACAAAAATACAGAAAGAATGTGGAGTACACACTATGTAAGTGTGGTGACCATGTAATACTTCTAGGTGCAAGGCATGAACTCAAATTCAACCATGCCTTCATCCTGTTAAAAACACTGTCAGCCATTTTTAGCCATATGATTGCATGGCTAGATCCATCTGAGTCTGTTAAATTTTGTACATACCAGAATCAGAACAACATTTGGATACACAACCTCTGCCAATCTGCTTATGAAAATTAGAGTATTGATCATGAAAGAACGGGAGGATATTTGACAACTTGGAGAAAGGGGGAGTTATTAAACACAAGTCTGAAGCTCCTTTGCTTGCTGAAGGCAACTAACCCCTCTTCTCACTATGTCCCCTTTATAACTAAAGCTAGAACTCAACATGCCCTTGAAAATCATCACAAAATCAGATTCAAACACATAAATCATATGCAAGAAGAATTTATTTTCTGTAACTGAATGTTGGACTAGGCTATGTAAAGAACACATATTTGTTGGAAACTCACTAATTTATTGTGCAATCAAGTTTTGTGCATTTTATTTTATATAAATTTTACTTTAAAGGACCATTAACAAACATCTAATATGCAGGCTAAATTGCTTACAGTAAAGTATACCAGGTCTGCAATGCACTTTGAATCAAAAAGGAAAAAAGCTTGAGTATATAAATGTGTAATGATATATAATAAATATTAATGATAAACCTAGGTAATCAGCATACATACATTCACCATAAAATTGTTTTATTGTTTCCTTACAAGTGAAGTGCTACATAATGAACTTCTAAAATTTTAATGAATGCTAATTTTATAGATAACAATAAGAAGTATTTATCTTTTCTAGTGGTGTTCATATAAAGATGAAGGAAATCAATTTCATACATCAATTGAAGATTATTTTTATCTACACAATTAGGAATATGAGGCTCAAATTCCAGGAAGGCAAAACAGCAGATTAGACGCTCTCTGAATGAGCAATGGCAAAAGTTGAGATATAACACAAAAGACTAGATAAAAGGCACAGTGAATGCATCATCAAAAAAAAAAAAAAAAAAAAAAAACAAAAACAAAAACAAAAAAAAAAACAAGACCATGTAGAAGAATTACCTTCAAACTAAAAACTTGAAACAATAATAAAATCTTACACATATGAAGGAAAACAATTAGCCAACAACAATAATAGGGAAGTTCAGTACCCCAATCTCACATTCAGATGGGTCTCCCAAAACTACAATCAGTAGATCCACGGAGGTTAGGATCTAGAAGGGCTTCAAGGTTCTCCATTGCAGGAAGAAATAGAAAAGATTTTTATGGGCAGACTGGGAGCTGAGCCAGTGAGGAAAGGAGTAGGGGAGGCCTGGGGTGGGTCAGGATAGAAGAAAGATGGGATGGAGGGAGTGTGTAGGGAGAGATAGGTGAGGTTACATGGGGATTTGGGAATGGTGGGGAAACCTAGTGCAGTGGAAACTTCCTGAAATCTATGAAGGTGATTCTAGTATTGGGGAATATAGCATATCAACTAGCCTTCTCTTATAGCCAGGCAAGATTTCCAGTGGTGTTACTAAGATGCAATAAATGTAGTTCTTGGCCAAGAGGATCCCATGGAAATCCCCAAAGAACACAGGCTGTTGCATAGACAAAAGGATGTTCTCCAAGAACTGAGAGCAGGTCCCATTGCTGAATACAACACTCACATAACTCATTGAATTTGAAGAAGTCGTGCTGATGCCTACATGGAGCCTTCACCCCTATGTTTCATCTCTTTGGTGCAGGAAAACACTCTGCAGACTGACAAAAGAGAAATGTAGATACCAATCTAGCCAGAAAATCTTTGACCTCCAGCATGTCCTGCCTTTAAAATATGCTAGGACAGTAGTGGCATAGAACTTGTGGGAGTAGCCAACCAATGTCTGATTTGATCTAAGTCTTACCCCATAAGAATTAACCCACACTACACAGAGCATGGGTAACCAAGAATCAGAGACTAGACAACACAGAAACATAGAGCAAAACCAAACACCATTGCCCTAAAAAATAAAAATGTTTCCATATGTTTCACTATACTCATAGATATGAGTATACACAAGAGAGAGAGAGACAGAGAGAGAGAGAGAGAGAGAGAGAGAGAGAGAGAGATCTCAAAATAAGAACATGTCTGCAATCTGAACAGTGCATTGTGAATAGTAGATAACTGAAGAAATAAGGAAGGAAATGAAGAGCTTCTTACACTTAAATATAATGACAGCACAAATGGTTCTGCCTCTGGAATACAGCCTAGACAGCACTAAAATGACACGATGACATCTGCAGAGAGTTATACCTCCTCTCAAGAAAAAAAAAAATTAGTGGAATGTCAAATAAAGGCTCTATTTTTGCACAACAAGTTTCTGAAACAGGAAGAAGCCTAAATAAGTAGATGACTAGTAAACAAATGAGCAAACATAAATAGATGTAACAAAAAACAATATAAAGAATAAAGTAGACAAGGAGTTGGAACTTTGAGATGAAAAGTTGTATACCCATTGGTCAAACTAATCAAATAGAGAAGACATGAATTCATAAAGTCAGAGAGGAAAATCGAGTTGTTCCAATAGACTTGAATAAACTCAAGAAAATATCAAGGATACACACATCTCAAGCCCACATTCCCAAAACTATAAAACTTAGAAAAATGGTAAGTTCCTAACCCCATATAACCTATCAAAGTTAAATAAAGAAGAAATAAAAATTTAAGGAAGAGTATGCAGTGATAAATTCCTCAGAGGGGGGGGGAAATATGAACAGCTGGATTGACTGCTGAATTCTACCAAATCTTTATGAAAGACTTAACATCAATACATGTCAAATGGTTCTCAAATATAGAAATGGAAGAAATGCTTCCAAATTCCATTATATGGAGATAGCAAACTCCAACCCCCAACTCAGATAAAGCCATGCATACAAAATAAAAAAAATAAGACATGCATATTTTCCATGATGAAAACAGAGTTAAAAATTCTCAAAGCAAAATTATCTAAAACTAAATTCAATCACACTATGATGATATATGTAGATAAGCTGATTTCATTGCTTGTGTGCAAATTTATACATCAAGACAGTAAATCCAATACAACCCATGAACAAACTTAAAGACTGAAATCATGAGATCATCTCAATAGATGCAAGAAAGGCATTTTGACAGCATTCAACAGACAATCACAGTAATGGAGAAACAAAAAAAAAAAAACTAGAAGGAACTTATGTCAACATAACATAAGCTTTATATGACAAACACATGTTTACTTAAAATCTGGCCTGACACATGGCCTCTCTTCTGTTGCTCATCCCTATGGTGCTTGATGCTTTAGAGAAGCAAGACAGAAAAAGAAACTAAGAGATACAAAGAAGAAAGTAAATTATTCCAAACTGTGGGTGGCATGATTTCACACTTAAAAGACCTATGAACTGCACCAAAAAATCCTTTTACTGATAATTCTCTCACCAATGTTGCAGAAAAAAAAGTCAGTAGCTTGATCTGCGGCCTGATACCCTTCCATAGTGTCTCCCAGGAGTTGCCATAACCAGGGACACAGGTGAGACTCACACCCAAACACCATGCCAGCTGGGACACCCACAGAACACACTTAATGCAGGATCAACCCCCATACCCAAGTACAGGTTCCTCATGTCACATAATGATCAAAACACTAAATACACAGAAAAAAGAAAGAATATTAAAAGCTGTAAGGGGAAAAGGCTAAGTAACGTATAAAGGCAGACTTATCAGAAATACACCAGACTTCTCAACAGACTCTAAAAGTCAGAAGACCCTGGACAGATGTCATCCAGACCCTAAGAGAACACAAATGCCAGCCCATGATACTATACTCAATAAACCCCTCAATCACCAGAGATGAAAAAAACCAAGATATCCCATGACAAAACAAATTTAAACCATATCTTTCTACTAATCCAGCCCTACAGTAGATACTAGAAAGAAAACAAGGAGGGTAATGACACCTAAGAAAACACACACACACACACACACACCTTCAATAACAAAATAACAGGAACTAACAATCATCTCTCACCATCAACAGACTCAATACCCCACAATAAAAAGACACAGGCTAACAGACTAGATACATAAATAAGATCATTGCAGTTTGCTGCATACAAGACATACACCTCAGTGACAAAGACAGACACTAACTCAGAGTAACAAGTTGGAAAAAGTTTTCCAAGCAAATGGTTCCAAAAAAAAAGCTGTAGTAGCCATTCTTTTTTATTTATTTATTTTTATTTTTTTCTTTCCCCATTTCACCACCCTAGAACCCCATATCCCATCCCCCTCATCCTATATGCTTTCATCCCATTTTGATTATACGCATGTATTAAGGTCAGTTTCTAGGTTGAGGGTCTAGCAATATAATAGATGCAAATAGTCAAGGAACAAGCAATACAATAAACACAAATAGTCAAAGAAAAAGCAAGGAATTAAAACCCAATTACGTGAACACTCCCGTGATCACTGTTTCTAAGGGCTTATCAAGATGACCAAAGTATCTGAGCCTACTTCCCTGTCCTAGTCCAAGTCATTTTCATGTCTGAAGCCTACTTCCTTGTTCTAGCCTAAAATTTAGATACCTGTCTGAAATTACTTCTTTGTTCTAGCCTAATATTTCAGTTCCTGCCTGAGATTACTTCTTTGTTCTAGCCTAAGATTTATATTCCTACCTGAAATTACTTCTTTGTTCTAGCTTAATGTCAGATTCCTGCCTGAAGCCTACTTCCTTGTCCTTGGCCAATGTCATATTCTTGCCAAGTAGCCCATTTCCTTGTCCTTGGCCCATGTCAGATTCTTGCCAAGCAGTTCCAAAGTCTCTCTGCCTCTCCCCATTTATTATTTCATTAACAACATTGAGCCTGTCTTGGGTCCTTCTGACATGAATGCCTTCCTTACCCATCATCGAATATCAAAGATAATGCACTGCTGTGTTAGGTTGGTAAGGCTCTGTGCAGAATATTACATGTCCTTGGTTTGCCAGCCTATTAATTTAATAACTTTGTCGGGGGTATAGTAGCCATTCTAATATCCACTAAAATAGACTTTCAGCCAAAAGTTATCAAACAAGATGGGGAATAACATTTGAAACTCATCAAAGGAACAATCCACCCAGATGAACTCTCAGTTCTAAACATCTGTGTCCCAAATGCAAGGACATCCATATTTGTAAAAAGAAACTTTACTAAAGTTCAGAACACACATTGAAACTCACATATTAACAGTGGGAGACATCAACACCCCATTCTCACCAACAGACAGGTCATTGAAACAGAAACTAAACAGAGACAAAGTGAAACAAACAGAAGTTATAAAGCAAATTCATTTAGCAGATATCTACAGCACATTTCACCCCAAAACTAGAAAATATACCTTCTTCGCACCTCATTGAGCCTTCTCCAAAATTGACCATATAATCAGACACAAAACAAGACTCAACAGATACAAGCAGATTGAAATGATCCAGTACATTCTCTCAGATCATCATGGACTAAAGCTAGACTTCAAAAACAACAGAAAGTCCACACACTCATGAAAACTGAACAACTCTCTGTTCAATGATAACTTGGTCAGGGAAGAAATAAAGACAGAAATCAAACACTTTATAGAATTCAATGAAAATGAAGACACAGCATCTCCAAACTTATGGGACACAATGAAAGCAGTGTTAAGAGGAAAATTCATAGCACTAAGTATCTTCATAACCAACAAGCATCTGAAAGAGTCAGATGCAGATACTTACACCCAACCAATGGACTGAAACTGGGGACCCCTGTGGTTGAATTAGAGAAAGGCTGGAAAAAGCTGAGGAGGAGGGCAACCCCATGGGAAAACCAGTCTCAACTAACCTGGACACCTGAGACATCTCAGATACTGAGCCACCAATGAGGCAGCATACACTAGCTGGTCTGAGGCCCTCTACACATACACAGCAGAGGACTGCCTGGTCTGGCCTCAGTGAGAGAAGACACACCTAACCCTTGAGACCCTTGAGGCCCTAGAGACTGGGGAGATTTGGTGGGGTGGGGAGGGGGAGTTGGGGACATCCTTTCCGAGATGGAGAAGGAGGAATGGGATGAGGAACTGGTGAAGGGTGGAACTGGAGAGGGATAACAAGTGTACTATAAAAAAAATTAAAGAATAATAAAAAATTAATTAATTAATAAAATTAATAAAAAATTTAAAAAGAAATTGAACAAATCTGTAACTTAAGAGAATACCTGAAACCTCTAGAATAGAAAAAAGTAAACCCATCCAAGAGGAGCAGAAGGCAGGAAGTAATCATACTCAGGGCTAAAAAATCAACCAATCAGAAACAAAGACAATCAACAAAACCAAGTTGATTCTTTGAATCTTAAACATCACAAAGATCAAACAAAAAAGGGAACTTCAGGCCAATTTCACTTATGAATATAGATACAAGATTGTGCAATAAAATTCTCAAAATGGAATCCAAGAACACATCAAAACCTTCATTCACCATGATGGAGTAGGCTTCATCCCAGGGAAGCAGGATGGTTCAATATATGAAAATCCATCAACGTAATACATTATATAAACAAACCCAAGGGGGAAAGTCACATGATCATCTCATTAGACATTGAAAATACTTCCACAAAATACAACACACTTTCATGTTAAAAAGTCATGGAGAGATCAAGAATTCATGACACATACCTAAACATAATAAAAGCAACATATAGGAAACCAACAGCTAACATTAAATTAAATGGAAGGGGGAGCACCTCTTGGAAGCAATGGGGGAGGGGGAATAGGATGAGGAACTGTGTGGGGACAAATGAGGCAACAGCTAGAATGTAAATAAATAAAATTTTTAATAAAAGTCAGTAGGTTCTTTGCATTACAATAACAAACTTGTTAAGAAATAAGTCAGGACAAATATCCCATTCCCAATAGCTTCAAAGTTACCTAGAAATAAACATAACCAAGATGATTAAAAAACTATAAAATAAAAATACAATAAAACACCAAAAAATATTGAAGATGACTCTAAATAATGACAAAGATTTCAGACTCATGCATTAGAAAAATTAATATTGTAAAACTGGCTATACTAACAAAAGTGCTGTGCAAATGTAATGCAGTCCTCATCAAAGTTTCAATGACATACTTTACAAAGCTTAAAATTTATCTATGTAATGCAAATGACCTCAAAATGCAAAGCAGCCACAAGCAAAAAGAACACTGCTCTGGGCATCGCAACACTTGATCTCAAATTATACTTCAGAGCCATAGAAATAAGAAAGCATGCTACTGGAGTAAAACTAAACCTCGTGGATATATGAAGAAATAAAGGACTAAGATATAATCCCACATAGTTATATCTGTGGGACCATGAAAGGTAAAGTGGTCCCTGGTTGAGCTAAGGCTCAAAGCCCAGAGATCCTGAAGGACAGTAGGTGCTTTGCCTGTTCCTGTGTGCCACGTCTCTGTCACTAGCTGGAGTCCCCCAAAGATTTGTGGCCATCAGTGAAGTAAGGGCAATGCCCCTAGCCACTCCACTTGTAGAAGATGTGACCTGTGGTCCCATAGGCTCAAGACAGATCTCCATTTTAATGAGGTAGCTAGAGGCCTGGAGGGCTTAGCCAATAAGCTTTCCTTCCCAGACATTCTTCCCTGCAAAAGGTATTTAATCTCAGGCTTACCCTGAGAAGAGGGGTATGGTTTTACTCATCCATTTTCCACCATGACAATAAATGCCTTAAAACACTGGACTGCCTCTTTTCATCGTGATCCACTGTGGGTAGCCATGGAGAAGGCCTTTGTCTATAAAGCCACCTTCTAACCTCCCATAGAAGGCCTCTCTGTGCTCCCAGCTACAGCTGCCACCGAGCCCAAGATCAAGCCCATCTCTTGTCAAGCCAAAGACATGGGACCAGCCAGAGCCCCTGTTCTACCTCAACCCCAGGCTTGATCTATCCCGTGGACCCCCACTCCAGTTCTTAGCTCTTCCTGGCTTCCAGCAGCACCTGGATGTCCAAGAGCCTAAGAACCAGATGGTCCTAGCCTCATCACAGGCCCAGGGACCCGAGAACCAGCTCTGACTGTTGTGTGCCCTAGATTGCACTTTCTGATTCTTGGAACAGTGTCCTGGGGCTTCCCTATGTCCCAAAAATCGCCCAGTAACAGCATGAGGTAAGTGCAGTCAACTCCTGCATCCCACCTCCCCTAACTGCCACTCCCTCTGGCACAGAGGAGGTGGAACCCACAACCCTCCATTTTTTTTTTTGATCATCAACTGTCAAAAACATCAACTGGAGAAAGCCTCTTCAACAAGTGACAGAACTCTTTAAATGGAATAGAGCTTTTATCCTTAAAAAAGGATGCTGCAATAATCTCTCTTCCCCTACCTTTCCTCCACCTCATATACTTGTGCCTGCACATGCTTGTCAAGTACCAACAACTTACCTTCTAGCCTTAGATCCTCTCGCACCAGATCCAGATATGTAGAAGTAGAGAGACTATTTTAAAAGAAAGCAAAATTCTCACATTCAATCAATTCCATGCTTGAAGCTACTATGCATGTAATAAGGCAAATTATGTACCCCAGCACTGTCTTTCATGTCAGAGAAATACATTAGAAACAATACTGTCTCTCTGTAAATATTAGTTAACTTTCTTCTACCTTCAGTCTCAAAACTTGCAAGACTGACAGCTCTCCTCATCCCCGATTTGTAACTGGAATGTGCAGAAGATGTGTTCTTCTACAATAAAGTTGATCTTACAGAAAGACAAATCACAACTGAGAATTAAAGCAATGAGTATAGCCTGCTATATATATTGTGTATGCAATTAATAAACTGTCCAATCTTGTAATTGCTTCTCTCTAAATAGAAGTAACGAAGACCAGTGTGCTTTCACCTGATAGACACATGAGTATATTGTGCCTCAGGGTTACATCTCCTCTGTAGATATATATACAATTTGTTCATAAGGGATTTTACCATTCCACTGAATCACAAGTGAATAATTATATTATTCTCTTATGGAGATAAAAATAACATTGGAGATGATACTTCTATTGGGAAAGTCAGCAATATGTCTGTTGAATAAATAAATAGCAAATAGGGATTCTTCGTGGTATTAAGCAAAGTAACATGAAAAGGTTAGAGGGCTAATTGCAATAACTGATGATGATTACCAAGAAAATATAAGATTGGTTTTGCTTGTTATGGGTGAAGAATAATATGTGTAAAACCAGGTGAAGTACTCACATTATTCAGTCTAATACAAAATGCTATTCGAGAACCCATTGCAGTGTTAAAGATACAGAAATGCTCTGTATTTGGGAGCATATATCTCCATGAAAAGAAGCCTTGGGTATGTTCCTAGCTAAAGAAAACCAGTCAACTGATGTAAGTATTGAAAGCCTAGAGAAAATCAAATGCAGAAAAGTGAGATTGTACAAATTCGAGGCAGAGTCTCACAAACATTTATCTAAAGCTACAGCTTACTGAAATACCCCCTTACAGTTTCTTTCCCTTCCTCTCTCCCTCCCTCTCTTCCTCCCTCCTCCCCCCACACACTTGTGTGTGTGTGTGTGTGTGTGTGTGTGTGTGTGTGTGTATGTATGTATGCAGTAGTCTAAATCAATTGGTTCCTCCCAACCTCAGTTCTAATGATGAACTTTTTCATTTAGTTCATACTTGTTTACTATCACAATACAGACAGAGTAGAGATGTGAGCACAGCCTGGAGGTACAGATGTAGACGTGAGTTTCACCTCCACAGGGATTTTATATCCTTTGGGAACCATGTGGCATGCACTGTTGTCTTTGGAAGATTGTTCCATGATAGCATTATTTCATTGTGGAAAACATTGAATAACGCTTGGGATGGGTGATTAAAAGACTCTGAGTCATGTTAAGTGATAAAACTCCACAGTTTCAGAGGAGATAGCTGGATGAGTAGAGCTCTTTTTTGCCTTGTATCCATGAGGCCTTGCAAGCTATCACCAGCACTAGAAAAAGACATTTCACCTCTTGATACACAGCAAGGGAAGGAAACCAATTGTTCCCTTTCCATATCTCCTCTATAGCTGGAGAGGAGATTAATCTGAACAGCACACCCCATGGAAAGAAACTGGAATACATAAGAATGATTCCCAGTAGTGGTGTTACTGAAGTTCAGCTGTCAGTGTTTGGGGTGACAGCACGGAGTGACAGTATCCTGAGGGCTTCCTTCCAGTGTCTTCTTAGCCCATTTTCTGCAACTTAGCTTCTCATGCTTCCTGTCTGCCTTCTAATAAGACTCTAGATTTTGAGCAACTTCATCTCATTCCAACACATTCATTTTCTAAAATTATCCATCTCCATTGCCCAAGCTTAAGACAAGAGTATCACTTTAGAAAGGGAATGCATTCAATATACTCTTTTCAAAAGAATGATTTTACAGAGTCAGGGTATTGCTTTTTCCCTTATTGCACTTAAGAGAAGAATGTCTCATCTTTTAACCAGACATTTATAAGTTCAAGGGATGAGATTATGAATTTGTAACTATAATTCACATTCACTTACTCATGAGTTCAGTATTTTTATGTATTTATTAACCAAATGTATTTTTCCTATAGCACATGTATTCATAATTACCTCAGATTGTGCATCCATATATTCAAAAATCCCAATCTCAGAATGGTACAAAATCCAAAACATTTCAGATATCAACATAATGTAAAACGTAAAATTTTACCTTGAGCTTATGGGATGAGGTCACAGTCAGAGCACAAGTGAGATAAATATATTTCATAAAATCTCTTCATGATACATTATATAGCATACATGAAAATGAATAAATTCCATGTTCAGATTTGAGTTTCATCAGCAAGATATGTCATGCATGTGCAAATATTACAAAATCTAAAATACAAAATATTCCTGGACCCAGGTATATCAGGTAAAGCATTCTCAGCTTGCCAGCCTTAGGTTAGATTTTTTGCATTTTCTTACAGCCTGTGTTGCAGTCAACCATACACACATAATTGGTTCTATGAAATGCCTATGAAATGTGAGCAGGCATAATATACGTTACCTTCAAGCATGACATTTCTGCCTGTTTGACAGATTCTCAAATGCAGCCCTGTGATGTTTGAGGCAACAAGCGTAAAGCCTGGGTGCTGGTTGCCAGGTGCATATTACAAGCACTTATTTCTGAACCCCATATGAGTAAGAAATAGCTTTCTTCTGTCATTTTGCACTGAGCAGTTTTGTGTTGTGTGATTTGTTTATTACCACAGTTGGACTTATTATCCTCGCTAGGAAATCTCTTTGGTATAGGGTAAAACTAAAAAGCTAAAAGATTATCAGCATATGGATGATAACTCCACTAAGGAGATTCACCTCTCATCAATATCTCTCTGCATAAGCAGAAGCTGGATTTAGGCAGCTTTTATTTTCAACTTCATATTCAGTATATTGTAGACAACACACACATACACACAAGATTACATACAGAGGACAATCACTGGCATAATGGCATAATGACTCAGGACAGGTAGCAGAGTCCATATTCATCACCATGCTTCCTCCTGGAAGTGTTTCTGGATGCATGTGACACGTTGCTCTAGCACAGTGCTTCTAACCCTTCCTAATGCTGCAACCCTTTAATACAGTTCCTCATGTGGTGTTTCCAACCTTAAAAATATTTTTTTCTATGTCATAACTGTAATTTTTCTACTGTTATAAATTATCATACTGTAAATATTTTGGGGCCATAGAGCTTTGCCTAAGGGGTCATGACCCATGGTTGAGAACCACTACTCTACCAGAAATCATAATTCATTCTTCTCCCCATAACACAAGGCCTCTCTACCTCCACCAGGAAGGCACATTTCCAGAACACTGGATGTTCTGGAGAGGGGAGGTACTCTTTCCCAACTAGGTTCATACTTGTAAGGAGAGAAGAGCCACATAACAAAATCACAAGACCAAAGCCAAGACACTTCATGATCCCCTATCAGGATATGGGACCTACAAGTGAATTGAGTTTCGTTTATCTCCAAGAACTGTGCGACCCATAATGCCCCACTGGGGTCTAGGGATGCAAGCTCCACCTATAAGATTTGAGTCTGAGCAAGAAAACATATTCCATCTTGCCTGTTCCTGCTTCTGTTTCAATGAGACCCTGATCAAAAGCAATTCTGTTTTGTCCCTGTCACCTTTAATGGCTCTTTGTCCTTCCTCCATTGCCACTCTATGGTCAACTGAATCATGTATTACTCTGACTCATTTTTAAAAATATTGCATTTTTAATTATTTTATGTCCCTGTGTGTATATGTGTAGGTGTATACATGTCATGCTATGTGTGAAGGTCAGAGGACAGCTTGTGGGGATCAGTCGTCTCCTTCTGCCATGTGGGCCTCAGGAATTGAACTCGTCATTAGGTCTGATGGTAGTGACTACCCACTGAGTCACCTCACCAGCAAACTTACTTTTCCCCCTAGGACTGCAGCTTCCCTTGGGCAATGAGTTATACATAGCCCATCTTTGCATTTTTGATGCTTAGCTCAGTGCCTAGAGGCACTAAAGACTCAAATATTGTAAATACTTTATTAGGTACTCAAGTAATTTATAGTAAATATGAGTAAAGGTATATGACCAAAGGTGTGATTAGCTGTTATATCAGATATTTCTATACGGAAAATGCACATATCCAAGACAGTCATCAATGCCATAGAACTCAGCAATTTTTGAACATGAACCATGTCTCATTATTTCTCCTAGGGTTTGGAAAGTGTCATTCAACATAAATGTACAGAACAAACATTTGACAGTAGAAAGGGGTCAAAGAATGGAATTTGGAGCTGTACATAAGAGTGGAGAATTTCATCATCCTGAAAGCCGCTGAGATTTACTCTGGGTAAATGAAGGCACTGGCTGGCACACTGTCTGAAGCATTTAAGATCTTTGCAAATTATAAGAACTATACAAACTGAAGCTAAGATAAGTTCCTCACCAAAGTGTTGTTTGAGACAATGCCCAGAATTGCCCTAAAATAGACAAAGAAGAGTGCTGAGGCAGGATGTGACTGTACTGGCTGAATTTTTACATCTGACAGTTGTAAACTTTCAGAGATAGACAATATTTGAGAACCTTCCTTCTTCAGGTCATTTATCTTACAAGTGGCTTTTCAAGTCTCTGAGACTTGATATGCTTACCCACTAAGGTGTGCAGCAAACATCCTGGACATCATGCGCTCTTAGTTTGGAAGGGACCCCATGTCTTCACAACTGCCCTCGCTTAATGAGTATCAGAAAAGACAGGGCATTTATCAAAGGAAGTATACTTGGACAGATAAACTTCCCTGCCCCAACCCAACTTGGTGCCCCAGCAGTAAGCTAACAGTGCAGTTCTGGCCTTATGGGACTTGGTAATAGTTGGTGATGCTCTGCAGAGAGACAAGTATGGAATCTCAGCCACACACAGTCAAAGTCAGTCAGGCACACTGTGAGATACAGAAAGTACAAATCAGACTGGTGCCTTAAGTTTATGTCACAGTTTGCAATCCATACAGGAAAAACTAGCATGTGTAAATGGGGCCAAGTTCCTTCACTGTTTTCCTGAGGAATGGAATTTGATTCAGAGTCTTAGGGCTGCTCCATGACTCAATACCATCACCTCGTCTCAGCCAGTCACAGAAATCCCTTCCTGTAAGTCCCTGATTATCCTTGCTTCCTTCCTTTTTTTCTCCTAAAGCTCTTAAGCTCATTCTCTTCTTCCCCAGACTCATGCCTTCAACTCACCTGGTTCCACTGTAGATGTAAAGCAAAAGCAGCAAAAAGGAGGAAAGCATCAAGCCTGTCTTTTGTCATTATTGTGCTCTTAAGAACAGTCCCTGATTTGTACTTGAAGTCCATGTCTTCTATACTTACTTGTATCACCATGTTTTCAGTGTGAGGTGAGGGAAGAACACAATGGCCAGACTGCCTCCAAAAATCTCTGAGAGCAGCAAGCAGGAAGTGAACTGACTTCAAAGAGAAATTCAAAGACAGTACAGACAAGGCCTTAAATCTGTGGTTCTCAGCCTTCTCAATGCTGGGACCCTTTTATATTGTTTCTCAAATATTTTGTTGCTATTTCATGACTATAATTTTGCTACTGCTTTGAATTGTGATGTAAAAGTAATATAAATATCTGATGTGCAGGGTATCTTCTCTTCAAGTCCTAAAGGAGTCATGACCCATTGGCTGAGAACCACTGCCTTGGACATTAACAGTACACCTGAGACTCAGAGGTCTAGGAGGTTTCTGCACTTTTGTCAAACTCAGAGTCCATAGTCTGTAAGATCAAAAAAACATAATGACAAGTGCATGACTTGGTTCTTACTAATATTAACTCAATCTACATAGGAAGGAAAGAGGAAAGGTCTTTTAAGAAACAGACATCATCATTTATCCCCAGAGAAATAAATAGGATGAAGATAAAAGGCCCATAAGGGGCCAATTGTTTGGGTCTCTTCAGTGTGGCATGAGCTGTCAGTCATATGGGTGTAGGGCATGGGGTTCCTAATTAAGTCAACAGTGACACTCTGAACACAAACCTAGATCTGAAATGTCTTCTCTCGAAAAGAACTGCCAGTCCATCTGCTAAGGGTCACAGGTATAAATAGACACTGATCACAAAAAGTAAGTGTAAGGCCAGATACAACAATGTTGGCACCTATGAAGAGTAGCATATATGCCTGATTTAAAGACTGCAGATTTATTGTGTTCTATTCTGCTAGTTAAATGCGTGAGTGGGTCATTTTCAGACCAATGCTGGTGGTGTGTGATCTCTGAAACTTACACTCAGTCCAGATGACCAGAGCTTCCCTGATTGGGTTGGGATTTCCACTCTTATATCAGGAGCAAGATCTATTTTGCTGTAATCAACATTTAAATTTTATTATACTATTTTCAACATATAAAACAAAGAGGAATGTATGAATCTATTAAAAATAGTGACAGTCTTAGGGGAAGCCTCCTATTCCATGGTCTAAGCTAGCCCCTCTTCATCCCTTACCAGCCCATGGACAGGGGCCCTATTCTAATCTCTTTGCATCAATTAACTAATCACCCAGACTGTGAAGTTGAGTTTTAACTAATGGAATGAACCTCCCTTACCCACTATGTCAGAAATAGAAGGTGTGTACCATTTCAGCAAAAGTGTTCCTTGGCCCTGATTGGGTTCAGGTGCACCTTTTATTGTACAAAGAGAAATCACCTTGCCGAATTATTTTCACTTTGATCTTGTGTTTCTTTGTGTAACATTGAGATTATTCATTTCCAACAATGCTTGCTAGACATACACTCTGCTATCAAAGCGTGTCCCTCGTGTTACATTCCTGTCTCAGAATCTTAAGTAGCTGAGATTACAGTACTGCCAGGCATGGCTTACTTTGTTTCTAGGTTCCTTTCTATTTATGCATAAGAATAATATGAAAATGTTGGTTCTAAAAGTTGTGTTAATGCAATAAAGTAAACATTTTCAATGTAGTTCTTTTTTTCCATTGAGTGTCACATAAAATAACATCACATCTTACTGTCAACGGTGTTTTCAGATTTGATTGAAATGCAATGTTCTATTTCAACTCCTCATCCCCTCCATACCAGTCTGCATTGTTACCTCACCATTCCAAGGATCTGTTGCATTACCTGCTACACCGTTCTTTTCTCCACAGCCTCCCCTTCCCATGTGCACACCAACTACACTGCATCTGATTAAAACAAAAAGGAAATTTTAAAACAGCATTTCAAACTCAATTTTCTTGAAAATTAAGCTCCCAAATTTATGACAAAAACAATCTAAAGTATTTTACATCATACTTGTTCACTATTGAGCTGTTATTCTGTTTTAAATCCCATTTTTTAAGAAAAATTACAATTATGGTTCATTGTATGAAACAAAGTACAGAGGCTGAGCTCAGAAGCCGTGATTATTTTCCTTGTTTCTTCTGAACTTTTCTTGAATAATAATGCAGAACGGATAAAGATTCCACCATGGCAACCAGTTTATATGCAAAGTTATTAAAGACTGAGAATAAAAATTCTCACTGACCTTGGAGGGGAAAATCATGATAGAAATCACATAAGGAATTTGTTTTAAAGAAAAGTAAAAGGCAGACAGACTTTCTTCTTCGAAAATGTTAAGAAAAAGAACAGCTAGAACACAGTTAAAAGTGAACAGCCGGAGTCATGGTGTAGGTGTTCTTTAACTTTGTGACTTTGAGAAACTTATTTAGCATTGTTGAATATAAATAGCTTCATTTATAAAAACAGAATCAATAAAACCAACATCATAACATTGTTCTAGGATCAACTGATATTGGTTGATCCTAGAACAATGCTATGATAATAAATAATGCTATGTTGATAAATTGAAGGATATTATCAACACAGCAGATAATATATCATTTCTTTACATCTATAAAGAGGGAATGTGGTGTAATTTGAATGGTATTTAAAAAAAATAAAAAGTCCGTTCAGCTGCTACATAGAGATTACAGTAGGAAGAATAAAGAATTAGGCTGCAGGTTTCGAAATTATGACATTATGGTAGCCTGTGCCTGAATTTCATGTGTTTACAGTTGAAATTATTTTAGAAGATATAATCCATATACTCTGGAATGGGACTGACTGAAAGAATAAAAAAATAAGGACTGAGACTCACCTCCAGGTCTGCAGACTTAGAAGGTGCAAATGTGTTAGCATCATTACTGAATCAGGGAAGTCTGCATAGAGATTATAAGCAAGGGCACAGTGAAACCACACTTGATAGCTCCATGGGTGGAAAGAAAGCATTATTGGGGATAAAACTGCCAAGGCAATCTCCTTGGGGATAGAAAAGAACAAACTGGACGAAAACCAAGCAGATTGTAAACGGCACCAGGGTGGGTTCTTAGAGCTGATACACACTGTTTCAACTGACTGGGAGCTAGTTGCCCCTGTTGGAAGTTCTTGATTTTTGGTTGGATATTCCAGTTGCTTTAGAGGAGGTTTCCTAGTAAACAGAAACACACATTTAGGTCTATGCTTATCCAATAACAATCCTTCTGTTTATCTGCTCATCTGTTTATCTGTTTCTCCTTCTCTTTAGCCAATGTCACCAGGACTGACATTTGTGGTGGTGGAGCAGCTTTGGACCTAACAGAAACAGGAAGTGGTCACTTAGGTAGTGTGAGAGGAGCAGAAATTGCAATTGGGTTGGTGCTTTCAATCACCAACCTGGGCAGCAAACCCTGTAGATATAGGTGTTGTAGAAAGGATGTGAGTTCTAACAGCCTAACTAGACACACTCCGAGTGCATAATCAGAGGCACAATACATCTTACCTCATGTTGACACAAACTTAATAGTACAGCTTTAGAAACAGCAGTTCTATTTTTTCTTGCTTTTTTGAGGGTTTTTTTTTTTTTATGTCCAAACCCAAACTGCTGAGCCAAGTATAATACATTTTCTCTTCCTTTTCCGGTCACAGGAGTAACAAGCAACACCCTGGAGATCCTCCTATCAATCTTCCCAGAACACTTGATTGCTCATTCTCCCCTACAGGCTTCATTAACAGTAAGAGTTGAGCCAAGCATCTTGACAAAATTTGAAGTTTCCTTCTCAATTTTCCCTAAAGAAGTAATAATCCTGATCTGGAACTTGGGTCCTGACAGTAGTCTGGCTCCTTTGTCCTTGAAGGTAGTGACTCCAGTGTGTAAAATTTCATAGAACCATTTGTCATGCCAAAATCACTTCTCAGGTTCCTGTCACTTTTTAGAATCACATTTTCTACAAAATCCACATTATTCTGTTTGACAAACTCTTTCCTGATTATTTAGGAACATAGGCTCAACTGTTACCTTATGGAAACCATAGTCACACTTACAATTCCTCTTACATCTTTGCATTTACTCTGTCACCATTACAACCTGAATCTGAGGACACTATGGTTCACCTACCAGGAATTGTCTAAGCAGTTAGTGTAGACAGCCATAAGTCAATGACAGGTGGGGTAGGGCTACTTCCAAGGAGACTTTCTCCTTTCAAATTCTGCACTTAATATTTTTCAGAAAAACAAATAGCTCACCTGACTACTCTGATTTACCTAAGTTTTAGAATTCTACCCAGATTGTTTTTTATCAGATTCAACAGAAAAGATGAACAAGCAAAAATAGACTCAGATCTGCTGTGGGGAAAAAAAAAAAAAAAGCTATTGCTGCCAACTCTCAATTACAAAGAGTTCCCTCTGTGAGGGCACTTCACTTATCTAGGGTGTGATACTTCTATAGAGGAGATAAGATGCAAAGTAGAACATAATACAGATTTGAATATTGCTTTCATCCTGACATTAACTAGCTGCTTAAATTTAAAGAGAATATCTCATATAGAGGAGCATCAATATCATCAAACTCAAAGATCAACACTTGTTCTCAGCCTCTACATTTTGTCATTCAGGGCTAGATAACTCTTTATTCTAGAGACAGCTTGTATATTACAAGGTGGTAGCAAGCTTAGTATGAAATGCCATTAGCACTCTCACTTTCAGATTTTGAAAAGACTATTTCCAGTCATTGTCTAGTTGGTCCTGGTCAAGAACCTCTGATCCAGATGATTCAGAAAAATATTTTTAAATTAACATTTATAAACCTGACAGACCCCAACTTCTATTGGTATCTACTATAAATTCTTGTTTGCCTTTCAAATTTTAAATGTACAGATAACCACTTGATCAGGACTGAGAAAATAAATAAAAATGAGAGTGACCTCCACAGAAACAGATGCCCTTAATCAGAAAAGTGAAGGGCAGTACTCTCCAAGGAGTGCAGACTATGTGCCCAGGAATAGGGGGTTCAAGATTATATGGGGAAGAAAAAAGGAACTTTTTGGGTGCAGGATTCCGTCTGCAGATCTGTCTATCCATGCTTTGCCCACAACAGTCTCAAAGTTATAAATATTGATGTGCATTGGCATATTGATCCTACCATGGGATTCTGGGAAGCTAACTTTTGCAAGAGCTGTTATCAGTGCACCATCAACTTTTCTGTCAAGAATTTCTCAGTTCACCACCTGATATTTTTATTTTTGGTTGTCAACTTGACTTCATCTGGAATTAACTAAATCCCAAGAACCTGTGTATACCTGTGAGGAATTTTTCTTTCATGGATTGTTTGATATGGAAAAACCTACCTTAACTCTTGACCCCCACCTTCTGGTGGCAGTCTATTTAAAGGGCATGGAGAAAGGGAGCTTTGCTTTTTGCCTGCTTGCCCAAGATCTTAGTGGTAAGTTTATTCCCTATTAGAGGGTAGTTCTAATGCTAAGGTCCTGTTCCCCAATTGGTTCTTGATGGATCAATAAAGGTACAAGTGACCAATAACTACAGACCAAGCATGACACTTAGAGTTGCTGGGAGAATGCAGACAGAATTGGGAGAACAGGGGAAGCAAAAGGAGGCAGTAGCAGCAGAATAAAGCCAACCAGCCATGTGAGATTTCAGTTGGAGTGGCCAATGGCCACTCTATCCAATTTTGTCTGGGATGGTAGGGAAGGTTTAGGAGTGCACTCATTCATTGAGTTAGTAAGGCATTTTAAGATTAAATGGTGTGTGTTTGTGTGTGTGTGTGTGTTGTTTTTTTATCTGTGGACGCAAGGGAACCTGGGTGGAGGCTAGCAGTGAAGTCATCTCAGAGCTTAAAGCTGGGTAGCAAAAACAACAAGCTACAGTTCCCTTAACTACTGTTATAGCCTACTTCTTCAAGATTTTGAATCATAATGAAGACCAGCTGAGATATTTGGCCTCATAGTCTAGACAACTACTGGGTTCTTGAACTTTCCAACATATACAGTAATATGTATGACAAAATGACTTAATGCTTTAAATAAAAGAATAATATGATTTGTCTGGTAAAAAATAAACTAAAAGGGGAAATATCAAAGTAAACATTAACCAATCTATAAAGCAAACACTATTAATCTGAATAGATATCACTTCCTTTCAATGAAAGAGTATAATTCTTAATAAAAGTACAGAATAGTATGAAAGTATAAACTCTTATTGAATCAGTAACAGAACTTCAAATTATATAAAACCAAAACTTTTACATAAGATTATATGAAAATCACAATAATGAGAAACTGCAAACAACATAATTTTAGCTTTTAACTGACTGATCAATGAGAACAAAATAAAAAAAGAACACAAAAATTTGCATAATATAATTGAATTGTGTTAAATGAATTAACATTGAATATTTTAAAGATTGTATAATTACTGCATAGAACTATGAAGTAATTCTTTCTTAAAAAAAAAAATTACTAGGCCAAAATGTGCCTTGATCTATTCCAAAAGTTGAAAATGTAATATCCCTGGTATTTTATGGTAAAATTGTGTAAGTGTAATACACATGAAAAGAACAACAAAGCGGTTCATTAAAGGCATCGAGAAAGAACCACACTCTTCAGTGTTGATCTGGGTGACTACTGTCAACTTGACACAAACCTAGAGACATCTGGGGAAAAGGGAATCTTGACTGAGGAAGTGCTCCATAATATCATCTTGTAGGCAACTCTGTGGAACATTTTCTTAATTGATTGCTGCTGTTGGAGGACCTAGCCCACTGTGGTCAGTGGCATACCTGGGCAAGTCACCCTAGTGTATGTAGGAAGACAAGCTACAGGGACAAAGTCAGCAGTCAGCATTCGTCCAAGGTTTCTGCTTTAGCTCCTGCCCCTAAGTCCATGCCCCGCTTGAGTTTCTGCCCTGAGTTCCTTCAGTGATAGATTATTGCCTAGCAGTATAAGATGAAATAACCCTTTCCTTCCCAAGGTGTTTTTGGTCACTTTTTCATCACATCAGCAGGATGCAGATGAAGACAGTGACAGAACTGAGAATGGAACACTAAGGATGTGTGCTCAGAGTTTGACATATGCATCCGTTCCAGAAATGTAAACCCCTATGAAGCTGGTGAAGGATCTGCCATAAGTCCTAAGCATAAACATAGTGTTTCTCAGCAGAAATAACACAGGTTAGACCCATAGACCCCACCAGACTCCTTCTGAATCTTCCATGAAGTTAGTCAGACGCAGCACAAAGCTAGGGCTGGCTAAGAGATCACTACTGTGCCTAAAACTGGGGGCTCAGGGCACCTGAGAAAAAAGAGTCTCTGAAGAAGAGCCCAGAAGTACAAGAGATTATTATCTAGGCAGAATCTTAAATTCTGAGCAAAATGTTGTTAGAACACAGAGGATGTTAGGAATGCTTCATCCAGCTTCTTGGAATATATACTAGAATGTGCAACTGGTTTCTAAAGGTTACAAGTTAAGATCGGAGCATGTTTTTATGTAAATTTCCTTGGGTGGCATTAAGGCACTCAAGATTCGACTGCAAACTAACACACACCAATGCTATGACAACCAGAAAGTGGATTCTTAGGAGTTCTTGAGTTAAGCATCAGACTTGAAATTCAAACTAATTCTTAAATTTTTATTTGCTATTTATTACGGTTTTAATTATGTGTACATGTGTGTGAGCCTATGCTCATGGGTGTAGGTACGTGTGAAGAGCAGAAGAGGGTTGGATCCCACAGAGCTGGGGTAATAAATAGATGTAAGTCACCCAAATGAATGCTGAGATCATGTCAGCAGTACAAATTCCTAACCAGTGAGCCAACTCTAAAGCCCCCTGAGTAATTTTTAAAGACAGATTTGGTTCCTTTTTCTTTTATTTTCTATCATAAAAATGGTTTAATTAATTGTAGAGAAGCAAATAATTTTCTCTTTAAAATTTCTTTACACTAACAGAAGTTAACAAATAAAGAATTAAAGTTCTCTACCAATAATAATATTATTAGTTTCTGTATTTAATTAGCTATTCTAGAGCTGTTTGCTGCTGAACTAAGATGTGAATGGGGATTCTTTAGTGAGGGACATACGAGTAACTGAAGCCAAACTAGGTTTTGACTGCTATTTGTCACCCCAAAGTATTTGTATTGCAGACATGGTCCCCAGAACAGTATCATAATAGATGGTGGGAACTTTAAGAGAAGAACCTAGGGATGGGCCTTAGGTCACGGGGAAAATGGCTCTTTCTGGAGAATAAGGTCATCCTTAGATCTTAAGCTTTCATGAAATTTGAATTTTAAAAAAAGCTTTTGTTACAAGAATGAACATGACTTCTGGGTTGTATTCCCACATTCTGTGGTGTGAACTCTCACTTCCATATACACACCAGTCATAATGCTGTCCACTGTTGACTACCCCTCACCCCCAGAGTTTAACCAATGATATTGCCTTATTTAGGGCTTTCTGACTCCAAAACTGAACTAAATAAATTTTATAAATCTCCCTTACCATAACTATTTTATTATAGTAATCACATGGACATACATACATATCCCAGTGCACGCACACGCACGCACTCACACACACACAAACACACACACACACACACACACACACACACACACACACACACGAACACATACACACACAGGCACACACATGTGCATGCATAGACTTTCCAGTCAATTTTTGGGAATTCTAAGTACCAGTGAGTTTTTCTGTCACCTGCAGTTATGTTAGGTGTGGACAAAACCTGCTAAATAAGGTTGAAGTCTACTATGAGTAGATAGCTCCTCCGAGCTTGGCACAAAATGGAAGACTCCCTTTACTAGCAGGGCTTCCTGTCGTGATAAATCTCCAACCCAAATAAGACCAGGCAAAGAAAATACAACTCAATAATTATGAATATAAACTGCACGTCTAGATTGGGCAGATTTACCATTACACTACTCTATTCCTCAGCTATTTGCAGTTTTGCCAGGCCACGTGCTTCTCCTCCATTGTCCTTCCACCTCTTCCTCCTCCATAGTCCTCCTCTCTCTCCTCCCCCAAAACCTTTTCCTCCACCTCCCCTTCTACTGAACAATCACAGGCTCTAGCCTTTATTTTACAAATTAAGGTGGGCAGAAGGTTCACAAGTCACCCACGTACTGATTCAATCTCCTCTGTAGCCCCTCCCAGGAAAGTGGATAAGCATCAAAATACAAGGCCAGGGCTGTCCACAACAGCTTCCCCTTCTATGACCTTATCTGGAGATACTGACTCCCCACACCCTCTACCTGGGAAGGCTTGAGAAGTACTTGGCAGACCTACAAACTTCCACTTCTCCACAGTAGGAACCTGCCCAGCAAGTATTTGCCATTCCTGGAATGCCTCTCCATACATGAGCCATTCACAGAGCTTTATGCTAGAAGAACAGGCCACATACACACACTCCCAGCTGACCAGGATCCTGCAGAACCCCATCCATTCTGAGCTCTGGTTCATCCTTCCAGCCTGGTGTGCAACAGTATCTAGACACTCTGAGATGGAGGAAGCAGAGGGTGCTGAACCACAGGTGAATCCCAAAATACACACCACAGTAACATGACTACCCTCTCTTCTATACAGACACTCCCAGGTATCTCTGTGTGTTGATTTTTCTGGGACTGCACAAAAAATACTACAGACTGTGTGGCCTATACAATAGATGTTTATTTTCTCACAGTTCTGAAGAGTACAAGGCCTCCAGCTCTCTCCAGAACATCCATTATGGTACAGGAAAACATACCTTTAGCTACCCCCACAACCCAAAGAAAAGTGACTCTTCCTCTATGAGTAGCCATAAACTGTGTGGCTCTTTGGGTAGTAGTACAACCTCCGGAGCCCTCTCATGCATCAGTTTTTAACTGCCTTGATCTTATGTGGGTCTTATGGAGATAAGCAGAGCTGATATGTGTTCCTTTGTAAGCAAGCACAGTGAATCCACCAAACTAGACCGTGCCAAAGGTAGAAACTGTTCCCTGGGGAATAAACTGCCAGGCTGTCTCACTAGAATACACAGGAGCATCCTGGTATAAAAACAAGTGAATTTTTTAACAGTCAGTAGGGGCTGGATGTAAAGTTAAGTTATTTAGTATAATCATGAACTAGATGCATTTTGCCCATGCTAGTTGACCATTAGTGGTGGCAAAGGAAGTAGTCTTTTTTCTGAGGAACAGAAATCTACAATAGTTAGGTTTCAGGAAACCTAACAGCTGAGTTTAACTGTCTGTTTATCCAGTGGGAATCCAGACTGGGTTGGGCTGAGGTCATTATCTTAGGACAAAGTCAGGAACACTGCTGATTTGGAGCCTGCTTTGTGACCTAACGAGGTGTTCAGCAACTGTCTCCTAGCTACAGAACACTCCACCCCTCTCCATCTTCTCCTTCTTCTGCCGTGTTCCCAGAACCGTGAAAGAAGAGTCATAAGCTATCTCCTCCATGGCTGAGCACTCACAACCATTTATTCTCAGCACTTTGGACAGTTAATGTATCTATACATTAACCACTACCCACTGTAAAATGATGCTTCCTTGGCCAAGTTGGAAAGCAGAACATATGGGTATGAGCATAAACATTTAGAAGGCAGTTTTACAGACAATTTAAAAATTTGAATTGCTTTAGAAAATACCAGTTGGTTCTCCGTTTGGGGCTCTGATTTGACCATGTGTGTAGAACCAGTCTTGAATTCCCTCTTGTGGAATGGGTCTTAAATACAACTTAAAAGGTAGCTGGTTACCCCACAAATAGCCTTGCCACTATAACACAAATGGGCACATCTTTCCTGGAAGGGAAATACTATAGGGTTTGGTGCTGACTTCCTTCACTTCTTATCCCCATTGCTTCGCTTGGCCTGCCTAAACTCTTCTGCACTGTACTAAGAATTCCTCTCTCTACTCATTTCACTTACATCCCACTTGCTCCCTCTGAAATGCATCTCCTCCACTATAATCCATTTTTAGTTTCCTAACTTCCACGTGTACTGTGTACTTCAGGTTAAACAAAACATAAAACAAAAGATTTGAAACCAGGACCCCTATATTAGAGATAGCAACTCATTAGGGCTATTATGAGCATATTCAGTATAATTTTTCCAGGTCCATACATTTACTTGCGAATTTCAACTTTATTTACATCTGAGAAATATTCCCTTGCATATATGTACCATTTTAATCACTTTTTTTATATACATTGATTTCATTTGCTGGATAACATCAGTAGAGAGGCAATGAACATGGCTCTGAAAGTATCTCTGTAGTAATACGTAAAGTCATATAGCTGAGTCATATGTTAGATCTGTCTCAAGTTGTTTGACAAACCTCCAGACTGGTTTCCAGAGTGACTACACTATTTTGTATGCTCACTAGCAGCATGGATGTGGCAGGTTCTCCCCACATTCTTATCAAACCTTGTCATTTGTATTCCTGATGGAGGCCATTCTCTCTGGTGTGTGATGGAAACTTAAAGTACTTTTAATCTGAATCCCACATGTCTAAGCATGTTTGGATGCTTTTAGAAATATTTACAAGCCCTTTATATTACTTCGGAGAGTGTTTCCATTTATAGAAAAATTTTAATTGGGGTGTCTTTTTTGCTGGTGTTTAGGTTTCTGTTTTTGTTTTAGTTTTGTTTTGCTTTGATTTTATATATTCTAGACACTAATCTCCCTGCCAAATGTATAGCTGGCAAAGACACTTTTATTCTGTTAGCTGCTAAGTAACAAAATTATTATATATAGTTGAATTATAACTCTTAATATTAACACTAAATGTTCCCCAATAAAAAAAGACATAAACTGGCACATAGGATCAAAGAACAGGCTTAATCTTTTTGTTGCCTCTGAGAAACATGCCATCATGATAGTCAGACTCCAACTCAGGATAAAAGGGGCTATTACAAGCAAACAGTATTAAGACACAAGCATGTATAGCTATTCTAATACCTGATAAAACTAGTCAGAAGAGGTAAGACTCTTTGAAGAAACAATACACCAAGAGGATATCACAATTCTAAGTACACACACATATATACATATATATGCACTCAATTTCATTAAAGACATACTCATAGATGTAATACCTCAGATTAATCACAACACAATGATAGAGGCTGCCTTCAGTATCCTATTCTCATTAATAGATTCTTCAGACAACAAATAACAGAAAAACAACAGGGTTAAATGGTATAATTAATTGCGTTAATAATATCACAAATCAAATGGACCTAACACACATCTGCAAAACATTCCACTCAAATGCTGAAGAATATACATTCTGTTTAGTAGTCCATGGAACCTTCTCCAAAATTGATCATATCAAGACACAAAGTGAGTCCCACCACTTATTTCAGAATAGAAATATGATCATGCACTCTATCTAATCATTGTGGGTAAAGATGGGTATCAACAGCAATAGAAAGTGCAGAAAATACACAACTCATGGAAATTAAACAACACACTACTGAATTACAATTGGATCAAGGGAGAATTTTTTTTTAAATTCCCAGATTTAAGCTAAAATGAAAACACAACATACAAAATATTATGTATAAAACAAAATGAAAACAGGAAATTTTATACCACAAAGTGAACTTCAAACTGAAATGTTATATATCAAAACTTGAGAGATCTCATATTAGCAAATCAGTGATATTCCTTCAGATCTTATACAAATTAAACAACCCAAAAACGGTAGAAAGAAAAAGATCATTCAAACCAAGCTGAAGTTAAAGTAATAGAAATAAACAAAATTTTTTTTAAAAAAGAGCTGAAACAAATAGCAGGTTTTTTGAAAATATAAAAAGGTATTGACAAACTCTTGCCTACATTCACCAAAAGAAACAGAGAGAAAATCTTAGTTAATAGAATTAGAAGTAAAAGGAGAGACATTACAACAATAACAATCAAGTTTTGAAAATCATAAAAACATATTTATTTTTAAAATCATTTTAATTAAAAACTTATTTTTAACTATTTTTCCTTTGAATGTGTATTGAACCCTTCATAACAATCTAATAATTGTAATTGCAAGTAAAATATTTTCTGGGACTTTTGAGCCATTCTGCCAAATTATGAATCATAAATATCGAGAATTCTTGACCCAATCAGTTGTTTAGAAGTACAAGTGACTCGTCATGACTTGCAGTTGATGCCTGAAGTGGGACTCATCTTGAGTGTTTTAGCCTTTACCAAACAAGGTCTGCATTTAAATTGAAGGCCAGAATCTATATCAACTACAAGATATACAGAGAGTTAGAGAACTGGTTGCTCACATGGAAGAAAAACATCCAAAACGGTGTTGTGAACAAAATAACCCAGCGACCCTAGCCAGCCCTAGTGTGGGAAAACAAAGGAGTTGGTATTCTGAAAGCAGATATGTCATTATGTAAAAGAAACAATCATTTGTATCTTGCCAGAGATTATCCTCTACATGAACTGTTTCCCAATGAAATCAGATAGTTTGAAGGGAAGTTTGTTTCTTATATAAGAAACTATTTTGGCAATAATTAAAGAATGATAGCATATCATTATTTACTAGTTTCTAACAAATTGTGGAAATTATCAATAGTTGTTTACATCTCAAACAAAAGTAGTCTGGCATTACTTTTCATCAAACACATACAATACCACCTAACCAAAGGTTTTTTACCTATCCAATATTCAGAAAATTTAATAAATACAAGAGTATTTCAAATGTTGTCACAAAGATTCAATGAACAAAATTAATACTGAATAAATATAGGTTTTTCTCTCAATCATAAAATATATATTAATTACAGCCAAAAAGAAAAACCAGGAACCATCAAAGGATCTAAAAGTGCTAGTCTCACAGAAGTGGGATGGACTGGGGAGACAGGACATAAGAAGAGGTTACTTAGTGGGTACCAGGATGCAATCACATAAGAGAAATGAATTCTTCTCTGGTGCACAGTAGGGTGGCAAATGCGTAGTAGGGTGACAACAGTTAATTATAGTTCATTGTATGTATCTGTTCCCACCAGCATGTGTCAAAGGAGTTAATAGAAGATTTTGAATGTTCTTACCATGAGGATATAATATATACTTGGAGTGATAAGCATGCTAATTATATGATTTGATCATTACACAATTTATACTTGTATTAAGACACCACACCATGTCTCATGCATGATATAGTTCCTGCATGACAACTAAGTTTAAGTTTTTGAAAGAGTGGTTCTTCTAATTATTTATGTATGGATTGTATCTAGAATCCAATTAAAATAAACAAAATTTAATCAAGAAAATATTTTCTATGATAAGTGGATGATTAGATATTTGAAGATATTAAAATTATTCCAAGCATAGTAATGGTCTTTAAATCATTATCATCTTGACTAACACACTAAAGTATTTGTAAATCAGGTAATGGTAACATGAGTCTAGGCTTTGGGTCAATATTAAAAATTAAAAATTAAAAAATTAAAAAATTAAAAATGAAGCTGCTTTGAGCTGTTAATTATTGTAACTGGACAATGGGCACATGTGAATCTATTAAAATCTTTTCTCCAGTTTTGCACATTTTTGAGTTTTTATAAACCTTTCAATGACTGAAGTTTTGTAAAAGTGTAAGTCATGTCACACAGGCTACCAGAGTTTCTGGGATCACTACAGAAAGGCACAGAAATGTATTCTCAGATGAATGTTTTCTATGGTTCTCAGATGAGACCTCTCTGCTGTAGAAACTGTTGTATTTGAATGCTTACCTTCCTTCTTAAATGATTCTTTGGAACTGAAACGAAGTCAAGCAGCAAACACACTTCCAGTGAAAATTCTAATTCTCCTGGACATAGAGAGAACATCTATAAAGAAGAAGATTCAACTTGATAATATAAAAACTTGATTCGACAAATGTGGGATAAGAAATCATTTGTAGTTATCAGCAAACTGGAATATTTACCTCAGACCTACTAATCGGATACAAAGTATCAACTCAAAGACTTGCTAACTATGTTCTAGCGCTTATTATAATACAGAAATGAAGAACTAGATGTCCTATGAAGAATGAATAAGAAAATTGGTATGTCTACACAGTGAATACGATTCAGCTTTAAAACTAAGAAATCATGAATTTTGCAGGCAAATGGATGGAATTTGAGAACATTTTGAGTAAGAGGTAATCCAATCCACAAAGGGCATGCATGGTATATATTCATTTATAAGTGGATATTAACCATAAACTACAGGTATCATGTTATACTCCACAGATCCAAAGAAGCTAAACAAGAAGAAATACCCAAGCCAGGAAGAATGACTCTCACTTAGAAGGGGGAATAAAATTGTCATAAGAGGCAGGTGGAGGGAGGGAACTGGGAAGGAAGGGAGGTGGGAAGGGGAATGGGGAATTCAGGATCAGGTCAGGGAAGGACAGGAGAGATTGCCATGAAAATGAATGGAAATCTGCAACTGACAGGGATGAAGAGTTGGAGGGGGGGGCGGGGGGGAGAGTCTCCAAGACAAGACAGAGACCTAAGATAAGAGGGGTGCCCAAGAATCAATGGGGGTGACCTTAGCTGTGACTCACTACATTGATGATATAAAGAAGGAGCCACCTCCTGTAGCCAGGCAGGCTCCCCAGTAGAGTGATAGAGACACCAACCCACACACAAATCTTTCAACCCAACATTTATCCTGTCTACAAGTAATGTAGTTTATGGGGGATGGAGAAGAGACTGAGGGAATGATCAACCAATAACTGGCTCAACTTGAGGCTCATCCTATAGGCAAGCACCAGTCCCTAACACAATTAATGATACTTTTATGCTTGCAGACAGGAGCATGTTGTCCTTTGAGAGGCTCCACCCAGCAGCTGACTCAGACAGACAGAGACAACCACAGCAAAGCAGTTGATAGACCTTGGGAACTCTTATCTAAGAATAGATGGAACAATTGCAGTAAGCCCAAAAGTCTATAGGAAGTTCTCAGGAAGACCAACAAAATCAACTAACCAGAACTCTTGGGGCTATCAGAGTCTGAACCACCAACCAAAGAACATACACTGACTAGACCTAGGTCTCCCTGCTCATATGTAGCAGATGTGCAGCTTGACCTTCACATAGGTCCTGAACAACTGCAATGGGGCTTTCCCAAAAGCTGTTGTCTGTTTGTAGGATGTATTCTACTAGCTGGAGTGCCTTGACTGGCCTCAGTGGAGGGGAAGAGCCTAACCTCACAGAGACTTGAAGTGCTAGGGAGAGGGGAGATAGCCAGGAAGGTCTCATCCAAGCAGAGAAGAGGGAGAGGGAATGGGGGACGGGCGTGACTAGGAGGGGGCAGTGGGGGGGATGTAAAGTGAATAAGTTAACAAAAATTAAATTAAATTAAAAATAAACAAAGAAATAAGAACCATGACAAGGGAGAGTGACCATTTCTCTATTACTCATACTGACCAGGGTTAGTGTTTATATTAATTATGAGACCAGAAATAAAAATAAAGAACCTACACAGGTGTTACTAAAAGGTAGTTTATATATACATGTGTGTGGGTGTATCACTAGAAAGTAGTTACTTTTGTTGTATTTGGTTTTGCTACATAACAAAGTACTGCAAACATACTGACTTACAATGACACTACCTTGTTTATTAGCCCATAGTCTCTTTGTGTCTCCATGTGTCTCCTTGGCAGAGCATGGCTGGGTATTCCACTTACCATTTCAGAAAGCTCAGCAAAAAGTGTTGGCCATGCTTAGGTCTCATCTGGAGGAGCTAGAAGAACACGTACTTAGAAACACATTCTTTTGACTGGAAAAATTCAGTTCCTTACACCTTTATGGCCCAGGCCCCTGTTCCCTTGGTGCCACATCTCCCAGCAACCACCTCTTTTCTGTTTTTCTCCTCTCTTCAAGCTAGCAACTTTGTATTGATTCTATCTCGTTCTTCACCTATTTGCTTTCCCTTTTAGAGACAAGGATAGAGAAAATATTTTATTTTTTAATAATTAAAACTTTAAAAATCATTATTCGTTGAGATCAGCCAGACTGAAAGACTATACATCTCCATGAACTTTGATATGGTTAAAATAACCTTTCCGAGGCTCTGAAACTTCACACTGTATTTTATTTCTCACTACCAATTTTATTTTTTTGCACTTATCCACTTCAAAAGAGAAAAAACAAATGACACTGATAAAATCAGAATAACACTTAGCTTTAGACGGCCTTTCATGACCTGTGTATCCATTACCTGCATTCAGTCCTTCCTCAGCACCTGATATGTGCCCTTTCCTGTTCTCATTTCTACATGTTATAGTCTGCCTACATTTACATTTTATACACACACACACAAACATACACACACACCACCTATATATCACACATGCATATATTATATATTTTTATACAGATTCTTGCTTAACATTATATGCATTCTAAGGCCTTGTATTTTCCTTCAAGGAAACTGGAAATAACATCAATGTATCTCAACGGAGGATGGATGAACAAACTGTCGTACCTTTCCACAACTGAGAATTACTCAGCTATTTAAAAATAATGATGAAATTTATAAGCAAATGAATAAAACTATAAAAAAATCATCTTGAGTGAGGTATCCCAGACCAGAAAGACAAATATGGTATGTACTCACTTATAAGTGGATATTAGTTGATAAGGTCATGATAAGCAAGCTACAATCGATAGATCTGGAGAGGTTAAGTAGAGGACAGGTCTGTGGGGGAAGCATCAGTCTCTCTGAGAATGGAGAATAGACTAGATTTTATTGGTGGACTAGGTGCAAGTGAGAATGGAACAGGAGGGATCAGGTTGGGGGGTAATGGGATAGAAGGAGAGAGTGTTGGGAAGAATGGCTGGAAACAGTCATTTGGGGAGAGGTATAGAAATCTAGTGCAGTGGAAACTTCCTGCCATTTATAAAGGTGGTCTCAGTGAAGACTCCTAGCAGTGGAGGATATGGAGTCTGAATTGGCTATCTCTTGCAGCCAGGGCAGGCTTCCACTGTCAGGTCAGAACTGGATTGTATTTGGTTGGGTTGTTGGCCAAGGGTGTCCCATGGAATCCCCAAACAAACCAGGCTGATGCTAAGATAAATGATTCCTCCACACAAACTGACAGTGGGGGCCTCACTGATGAGGACAACACCTGCTCATCTTATAGAACATGGAGAAGTTTAGCTGGTGCCTACATGGGGCCTTCCCCCTACATTCTAGTATCTTTGGCACGGGAAGGTACTCTGCAGGCTATCCAAGAAAACTGTGGACACCAACCCAGCCACATAACCTTTGACCTACTTACAATCTCTTCTTCCTGCAAAACATGCTAAGGCAATGATGGCACAGAACATGTGGCTGTAGCCAATCAATATCTGATTTGATCTAAGACCCACTCCACGAGATGAAACCCACACCTGACATTGCATGAGTAACAAAGAACCAGAGACTAAGTAGCCCAGAGATCTAGGGTAAAATAAAACAGAACTGTTCTTTCAAAAATCAATAAAATGTTTTCTAATAATATTCTGCTATACTCATAGATCACTGCCTTGTCCAATCATCATCAGAGAGGGAGTTTCTGGCAGCACAGAAACAGATGCAAAGACTCACAGCCAGACATTTATGCAGAGAGAGAGAGAGAGAAGAGAGAGAGAGAGAGAGAGAGAGAGAGAGAGGAGAGAAGAGACTAAGCTGGAAGTCTCCATTGAATCCCCTAGCAAGGAATTCCATGGGAAAGGAGGCAGATAGATTGTGTCAGAGGGGTTAGAGCACAACAGGAGAGCAAGGCCATCTGAATCAATTAAGGAAAGTGCGTATGAGCTCACAAAGACTGGAACAGCAAGCACAGGACTTACATGGGTCTATACCAGATCCTCTGTGTATATATTATAGCTTTTAGCTTAGTATTTTTATGGAACTTCTGACTTTTAAAATGAGTGGGTCTCTGGCTCTTCTGTCAGCTCATGATATTCTTCCTCCTGTTGGATTGTTGTTACAACTTTGACAAGAAAGTTTTTGCTTCATCTTATTATATTTTATTTTGTTGTATTTCGTTGTTATCTTTTAGAAGCCTGTTCTTTTCGAATGAGAGAAGACAGGAAAGGGAGTAGATCTAGAAAAGAGTTGGAGGAGGCTTGGAGGAGTGGAGGGAGAGAAAGCTATGATCAGGATATATTATATAAGAAAAGAATATATTTTCAATTTAAAAAATTATTATTTCCCCTTTTGTTGCTTTTCTCTCTCTCTCTCTTTATGTCTTCAAATATACCTATTAAATTCATTAGTTCATTTGTTTTTATTTTATTTTTTATTTGATTTGATTTTCTAATATTTAATTTCTGCAATTTTTTGTAACTTTTGCATATAAGCCCCTTGTCTAGAGTATAGCTGATAAAGATTTTTCCCATTCCATGGGCTGTGTTTTCTGTTGATATTTTTATTTGCTGTGCAGGATGTTTTATTTCATGTAGTCTCATCTGCTAATACTTCAGGCTAGTTGTTGAGCTCTTGGAATTCCATTAAAAATGTTCTCGCCTACCTCTATGTCTTCAAAAGCATTCTCTATGTTTTCCTCAAACAGTTTTGTCATTTCAGGTTTTAATTTCAGGTCTTTGATATATTTTGAATTGATTTCTCTGTAAGGTGAGAGATAAAAACATAATTTTACTCTTCTGTAGATGGATATCCAGTTTGACAGTTCCATGTCTTGAATATGCAATCTTTTTTCCAATGTATGTTTTTGCTCCTTTGTCAAAAACATGGCTTTGCTGTTTGTTGCTAGGTTCTTTATTTTAATCCATTGATTTCCTGTCTATTTTTGCAATAGTTCCAGGCTGTCTCTATCATGGAGAGACTAGGATTTCAGCTCCAGAGGTCTCTAAGGCCAATATGAGCATAGGGTTCTGACTTCCAGTGATCACTGAAAGGTCCAGGGCCTATACTTCTGTAGATACTTCAGATCTTTGCCTCTAACTAACTCTGTACAGATATTACACAGACTTCAGTGGATCTGAAGTTTGGTATCATGCTCCAAGCTGACTCAAAGACTTCATAGGGTGACTAAAGTTTTGACTCCAACTGTTTGCCTTAGTGTTTAGTGTGCAGTTTTCTGTTCCTACCCAACAGCAATCAATAGCACATTTCACCAGTCCCCATATTTAAACTTCATGCAGTTATCCCTCTAGGAAAATTCACAGAAAAAAATGAAAACTCTCAATAGTTTCAGAAAAAGAGGTAGTCAAAATGGAAACACAAACCCACTCCAATAGATGGGCAAAACACCAAAAAGAAACGCTAAGAGTATAATACAGATACCACCCATGACTCGTTCCCAAACAAGTACGTCTTCTACAAGCTTTTTCTCCTTCAGAACTGTAAGCATACCTGAAATGTCTGAGAAAGAATGGAGTTCATTATTTTTTTAAAGAACTAATAATCACATAAAGACTCAAACAAACTGTTGTATAAATTAAAGAAATCCATCCAAGAACATGGCAAAACAGTTCCCAAAGTCAATGTAACTGCTAGCAAATTAGAGTCAATAGTTCAAAGCATGGAACAAAAGTTTATAAAGGTAATCAAAACCTTAAAAGCACAACGGTCTATTTGAATAATAGAGTCTGTTAGTTTCATTATTTCTCTGTTTAGTTTCTGTCTGGATGACCTATCCATTGGTGAGAGTGTGGTGTTGAAGTCTTCCACTATTAATGTGTGGGGTTCAATGTGTGATTTAAGCTTTAACAATACTCTTTTTTTAATGTTGGTTCCCTTGCTTTTGGGCATAGATGTTCAGAATTGAGACATCATCTCAGCAGATTTTTCCTTTGATTAATATGAAGTGTCCTTCTTCATGTATTTGATTAATTTTGGTTGGAAGTCACTTTTACTAGATATTAGAATAACTACTCCAGCTTGCTTTGTAGGTCTTTTTCCAGCCCTTTACTCTGAAATAATGTCTATCTTTGATGTTGAGGTGTGGTTTTTGTATGCAGAAGAATGATGGTCCTGTTTTCACATCCATTCTGTTAGTCTGTTTCTTTTTAATGATGAATTGAGTCCATAAATGCCAAAATATATTAAAGACCAATGATCTTTTTCTTTTACAGACAACTTGGTTTAATTGTACATTTTTAAATTTAATTTAATTTTTTTTTTACTTATTCACTTTATATCCCTTTCACTGTCCCCTCCTGGTTACCCTCCCCCATACAATCTTTCCCCTATTCCTTCTTCCCTTCTCCTCTGAGCAGGTGGGGATGCCCCCTGGGGTATTACCCCCACCCTGGCACTTCAAGTCTCTGCAAAGCTAGGCACTTCCTCTCCCACTGAGGCCAGACAAGGCAGCCCCGCTAGTAAAACATATCCCACAAACAGGAAACAGCTTTTGGGACAGTCTACATTCCAGTTGTTCAGGACCCATGTGAAAGTCAAGCTGCATATCTACTACATATGAGAGGGGAGGTCTAGAGCCAGCCATTGTATGTTCTTTGGTTGGTGGTTCAGACTCTGAGAGCCCCTAAGAGTTCAGGTTATTTGACTCTGTTGGTCTTCCTGTGGACCAACAATTGTGCCCTTTGGGACCTGAAATACTTCCTCATTTCTTCCATAAGAGTACCCAAGATCTACCCACTGTTTGGCTGTGGGTAAGACCAATGATTGCTAATTGCTGTTATTCTGATGGTGGTGGTGGATTGCTAATTGCTGTTATTCTGATGGTGGTGGTGGTAGTTTCTCTCATTCTCTCTTTCTCTCTCTTTCTCTCTCTCGCTTTCTCTCTCTCTCTCTGTATCTCCCTCCCCACCCCCTTTGGTTTTGCTGATTTGTAATTATTTATTTCTTGTGTTTTCTTGGGTGTAGTTAACCTTCTTGGGTTGGAGTTTTTCTTGTAGAATCTTCTGAGAATGATTAAGATGAAAACCTCAAGCAATAGCTCATGCCGGCAAGGATGTGGAACAAAGTGAATACTTCTCCATCACTGGTAGGAGTGAAACTTTGTAAACCTACTTTGGGAATCAATTTGGCAGCTTCTCAGAAAATTGGGAATAGATCTAGCTAGAACACTCCTGTGTATATGCCCAAAAATAAGCTCTACCATAAGACAATGAAACTTGTTTGACTATGTTCACAGCAGCTTTATTTGTAATGTTTAAAAGTTGGAAACAACCTAGATGTCCCACATCAGAAGGATTGATAAAGAAAATGTGGTCATTAACACATGGAGTATTACTCAGTCATTAAAAAAAAAAATATCATGAAATTTGCAGGCAAATGAACGGGAGTAACCCAGACACAGAAAGATAAACATGTATGTACTCACTTATAAGTGGATACTTACCATAAAGTACAGGATAGCCATACTACATTCACAGACCCTAATAAGCTAAATAATACAAGAGCCCAATGGGTGAATGCTTGAATCTCACTGAGAATGAAAAATAGATTAGACATAGGGGTGGATTGAGGAAGTAGACTTGGTGAGGAATAGCATAGGTATATGGACAGGAGGGATAAGGTTGGGGATGGAAAGAAGGAGAGAATACTGGAAGAGCCAACTGGAATGTCAGGTAGGCACCTCTAGAATGAATCAGATATCCAGGACAATGAAAATTCCAAGGGATCTATGAGGGTTACCCTAGCTAAGACTCTTAGCAATGGGGGATATAGAGTGTGAACGATCCATCTCCTGCAGCCAGGCAATATTTCCAATGGGGGATTGGGATACCAACCCAGTTGCAAAACCTTAGAGTCACAATTTTCCTGCCTACAAGATGTGCTGGGGTAAAAGATGGAGTAGAAATTAAGAAAAGAATCAACTAATTACTGGCCCAGCTCAAAATCATGAGAATGGGCCCACCGCTGACACTATTAGTGATATTCTGCTATACTTGCAAACAGGAGTTTTGTATAATTGTCATAAGAGATGTTTCACCCAGCAACTGATGGAAACTGATGCAGAGACTCACAACCAAACATTAAGTGGAGCTTGGGAATCCTGTGGAAAAGGAGGACGAAGGATTGAAAGAGCCAGAGAAGTCAAGGACACCACAAAAAAAAAAAAAAAAAAAAAAAAAACCACCACAGAATCAACTACTGTAGACCCATAGTGGCTCATAGAGACTGAACTGCCAGCCAGAAAACATGCATGGGATGAATCTAGGCCCTCTACACAAATGTAATAGTTGTGCAGTTGGGACTTCATGTGGGATTCCTAAAGCAAGTGCTGGGTATCTCTGAATACATTGCCTGCCTTTGGATCTCTTTCCTCTAACTGGGCTACCTTGTCTAGCCTCAATATAAGATGCTCCCAGTCTTACTGCAATTTGATATGCCAAGTGGATTGATATCCACAGGAGTCCTCCACTTTTCTGAGGAGAAGAGGATGAATGTTAGGTGGTATGGGCAAGGGGAGTTGGAGTAAAGAACTGGGAGGAGAGAATGGAGGAAAAGCTGTGATTGGGAGGTAAACTAAATAAATAACTTGATAAAACAGGCCAACAACACACACACACACACACACACAGTGGAAATGTTTTCCTTCAATAAGCCCATATCTAAAGGTAGGTTCCCTCAAGGAATCATCCTATCTAATATCAGATCATTTGGGTCTTTTGGGGAAATTTTTTGTTAATTGGATAACTGGAGAACGTGTATGTTCCCTAAAGCTAGGGAGTATTGAAAAGCATCTTAGAACCCAATCTACCACAGAATCGAAGTTAATAGGATGGAGTTGTGTCAGTCTCTTAGGGCGATCTAGCAACTTAACCACCAGGTGACAGCCTTAGCATGCAGGAAGGCAGCACCTCAGAGAAAGGCAGAGCCCTGCTTTACCCATCTTTGAGAAGAATTGGCATTTTCCTCTTCTTATTTCTGGTGTACTTTTCCTTGGCTCCCAAACGACATCACTCTGATCTCTGCCTCTGAACATGTGGTTTGGTTCAACTTCCTTCCTCATATGAAGACCTCGTGAATGATCCACTTCAAACACCTCTCTGATTTGATTGCTTCCTCAAGGACCTTGTTTCTAAATATGGGTTCAAATTAATAGGTGTTGTGGATTTGGACTACAACATAATTTTTTAATGTGGGATAGACAGACAGAGACAAAGAGACAGAGACAGAGACAGAGGGAGGGAGAGGGGAAAGAAAAGAGTGTGTATGTTTTTATTTGCTTAGCTATCTCTCTAGCCCTGACATAGTATTTTGAAGATAAAATTCAACTCAAAACAGAAGGTAACCTAAAGTTTAAGGGGAAGTAGAGATGAGAATGAATGAATGAAAATGTCCCTGCTTGTTGGAGTAGTATGCTGGCCTGAGTACTTTTGAGTCACAGCATTATCATAATTTATCAAGAATGTGAAAGAGGCAGGAAAGATTACATATGTCACTAAATCATACTACCTTGTGTTTGCAAAACATAAAAGACCCAATTAGTCCTACATGGCTGATTATGTTTTTGGTTTCTATACCTGACTTCATAATCAGATCTTTTACTTTTTAAAGTTTAGTTACAGTGGTTAGCACATCAAGTGTACAAATGAACATGGCTTCTTGCATCGTCTCCATACAAGTGTGAGTATGTGATCATGCCTACTCACCCTTTCCTATGTATGGTCTATCAGCCCACTCCCACCCCTCCACTCCTTCCAACTCTTATCAATCCCATTCATACTTTCTAGTCATGGTAACATTTCTTTGTTTAGTTTTTGGTGGTTGTAATGTTGCATGCTTGTTTGTTTGTTTCTCGATAAAGCATGTAATATTTGTCTTTCTTTTGAGTCTGGCTTATGTGCTTAATATTCTATCTTCTAGTCCCATCTATCTTGTCATAAATGTCAGTATATCATTTTCTGTGGTTGAATAATGTATGTGTGCTTACATGTGTATAGATATATTTATCACCATTTATGCTTACATTGATAAGCACCATGGCTGATGCTGTAGTGAGTCATATGTCACAATACACAAATAAACATGCAGGTGCAGATGCCTCTTTTGTGTGTTGACTTAATTTCCTTGAAGTTTAACCTCGGAGTGTTATAGTAAAACCATATGAAAGTACTATTCTGTCTTTGTGAGGACCTTCCGTACTGATTTCTGAAGTGGTCGTACTGATATACAGTCCCACCAATGCTGGAGAAGAGTTTCCTTTGTCCATCTTTGCCAGAATTTACATATTTTAGATTTTTGATAGCAGTCATTCCAACTGGGTGATATATCTCACTGAAGTTGTGATTTGAAGTTCCCTGTAGATAATGATGTTGAAGATCTTGTTGATGAACTTACTGGCAATTTTGTATTTCTTTTTGAAAATCACCCACAGGCCCTTTTAAATGGTATTAATGTAGATAGTGCTAGAACATCGCTATTTTTTAAGCCACCTACTGTCAAAATATCAATTGCTTCCACCCATGACGACGAAGCTTTTATGGATGGGATGAATCTTCTCACTGAGAACATCTGTTTATGCTGAATAGAAGATAAATAATAGCTCTTGCTTCAAAATTGATGGGAAATTATTAAAACAATTAAGAGCTTAAAAGAAAACAATCTGAGCTGTGCATGGAGGCAAGCAGCTGAGAGTTTGGTCAACTTGCTTGGATTTGGAACATATGTTTTGCTTTATTTGTTTGTATTTTTTTACCATTTCTATTAACTGGGAGAGGATCCATCTAATTCATGTCATAGGTGAGGCAACAAACAAAAATAACTTTGCTAAGCCCTCTAGTCAGTCTTTGGGTTGCAAGGAGTAATACAATCACGGGAATTTCAATATGACAAGGACTTCCTTGTCATACTATGTGACCTTGGAAAATAAAAAGACACAAAACATGAGTCCCAAATGTTTCCTGTGTCTTCTTCAAGAATAGCAAGAGCAGGGCAGGGTGGGGATGAAAGGGCTTCAAACAAATCCACATTTCTCACTCAAATCACCACAATGTGTAGAATTGCTATCTAATAAGGAAGAGAGGATGCAAGGCAAGACGTACGTGACGAAATGTTAGGATATTCTGAAATTTACAAAAAGTATATTAATTCTCAGATTCAACAATGATTTTAAACCCAAGCACTGTAAATACAAAGAAAAGCAAATCTCTACACCTCATAGTAATATTGCCAAATTCAAAGAAGAAAGCCGAAAAGCTGACAGATACAAGCATACATGACCTGCTGTGGATAATAAAAAAACTGATGGCTCAGTTTATTTTAAATATCTTTGTAAGTTCTTTGATAATTTCATACAATGTATTTTGATCATAATCACACCACATGACAACCCCCCACTAGCCCCCTCAGATTTACTCACCATCTCTCCACCCCCTCCCAACTTCATGTCCCTCATTTTGTTTTTAAGACTATCAAATTCAGTTTGTGCTGCTCATGTACTCATAAGTGTGAAGATATCCACGGGGCCTGCTACAGGCTGCACTATTAAAGAACTAGTTCTCCCTCTCCTAAAAGCTACCAACTATCCACACTCCTCCTTTAGTAAGGGACTCTTGAGGCCCTCCCCTCTCTGTGCTGTAATGTGGACTAGCTTGATCTTGTCCAGGCAATCACATCTGTTGTGAGAAACTTTTAACAGAAAAAAAACAGATACCAAAGACAAGAGAATAACAAGTTTCCACAAGGAAGGAATGCTTTTCTATTAAACAAAAAACTAAAGAATCCAGTGTCATACTATTCTTATAAATGAAACAGAAAAGAGAACTTACCAAAACCTTCCATGCCTCATTTCCTGTCTCTTGTGTTTTTTGAGACCTTATATCATCTGAAGTCAAGGCTGCTCTCAGACTTGTGACTGTCCAGCCTCAGCATCTTGAGTGCTGGGATTTCAAACATTAGCCACCATGCTTAGATAGCCACCTGGACAATTTTTTTAAACTGGCAGTTTTGTGAATTTTCTCTTTGTCACTTGAATGTAGCCTTCTTATTACAGTTTGTCTAGATTTGCTTTTATTTTTACTTATACAGATTGGGTATAAAATCAATATTGAATCTGTAGCCTTATAATTTTTGTAAATTCAGAGAAAGGATATAGACAGAGTACTAAAGTCACTTAATTAACATTATACATTATAATTTTTATAGCAAGAATGAATTCTAGCAATAGAGGACATATTCATAACAATAAAGACCAGATAAAGATTATCATTTAAATTTCTATGCAACTATGAATATAGCAATATTATGAACCATAAACAAGATTAGACTGCATTCTTACAACACATGAGTAACTTATAATGTTCCCCAAGGCAGGTCATTTTCTTTGTTTTGATATCAGCAATAGGTAGGGCCATCTTACAGATACCTATGCATATGTGCAGGCAAATGTCTCAATTCAAAGACAATGAAAAATATGAAGACACGTTACCATGGCTCAGAGACTAACTGAGCTCTTTGATACTTGTGCTCATCCTCTGGATATTGATCTCCATCTCCCAGCCATAATAATTGCAGCCTTGCCAATTCAAGATGTTTCTAACCCATGTTACATCAGTGTAGATGGAGGATTTTAGGAGGAGCTAAGGTGGGAGGAGTTAGGAGAGGAAGCAATAAAAGGAAGAGGAGGAGCGAGAGAGAGCAGAGATGTAGGAGTGATGGAGATGGATGTTCATGTGTCTGTAGCAGTCAAAGGTAGTTGGTATACCTAGGTTGGATATTGGGTTTCACTTCTGATTGTATGGGTATCTTGTTACTGATCATTGCCAAATATATAATCTTTGATTAATCTATAAGAATTAGAGTCTCATTCTCTTAGTGGGCCCACATGGATGGCGGAATGGTCTGGACAATGCCCTGCCTTGTGGAAATAGAGTGGAAGATCGGCAGAGCCATCTCTCACTCTGGCATCTAGTGGGTGGCAGGGCTGGTGTTTCTGGCGGCACATGGCCTCCGGCCAAGAAACATGGCAGCTGAGCTAGGCAGAGCAGCTGCAGGTTGCAGCTTAGATAGTCAGCCTGAGCCAGAGGCCTTTTAAAATAATTACTACAACAGAAGATGATGTCTTAGTTAGGGTTCCCATTGCTGTGAAGAGATACCATGACCAAGGAAACTCTTATAAAGGGAACATTTAATTCGGGCTGACTTAGTTTCAGAGGTTCAGTCCATTATCATCATGGTGGGAAGCATGGCATCATGCAGATGGACTTTGTGTTGGAGGAGCCAAAATTCTACATTTTAAGCCAAATGCAACCAGGAGAAGAATATCTTTTAGTCAAGTAGTAGAAGGAGGAGGTTCTCAAAGCCCACTCCAGAGTGATACACTTGCTCCAATAAGGTCATACCTACTCCAACAAGGCCACTCCCTGGGCCAAGCATATTCAAGTCACCACTGAGACCTCTCCCTTAACATAGGAATCTACTCCTGCTTTGACCTATGGAATTTTACCCTCCATTCCAACAATAAAAATTTTCCATTATGAAATACTAAAACATAAAAAACATATACTCCATCATATCAACTGTTTTCCCCAAAAAGATAAAATATTGGAGTTGTAAGTTATGTACCAATTTTTAAAAACCATTTATCTCACCTAAAGATTGACAATTAACATTCTCCTATCCCATCTACACAGACTGCTTTTCCTTCTCCAGATAAACCTCTCATGCTTGTCAGTTCTAGTAAGACCACTGTGGCTAAGCAGAGACTCTTTAATTGTGACACAAAGAAAGTGGGATAAGCAGCACTGTTTCTGACTACATATATAATAGGATTAATGTGAGAGCAAGAGATGAGGGATATCACATAGTGAGGTCTAAGAAAGTGTCCTCAAGAACTACATGAGAGCCAACGTGTTTATTTTCTGAATGTGGCAAGCATTGTCAACTGACTTGTCTTTGACTGAGGCAGTAACCAGACAGATCTGGCCTAGCTCCAACATTGTACAAGTAAAGAAGTCCAGCAGAGCTGGTCCAGTTCCTCACAGGATATGATCAGTACAATTGTTAATGTGTAGGCACTAAAGCTGCCATAGCCTCTGCTTGCGAACAGGGATGAAGTCTACCAAACAATGTGTTAAGTATGCCTGCCCAAAGTATTTATTTTATTTACATCATGATAAATTGTGTGGTGTTTTAGAAATTTGAAGTTTTGCATATTAGGATACAAGACCAAAGGAGTGAAATTGACAGTGTGGAAATAGTGGAAACATCCAAGGACAAGATGAAGAGACAGGAAATACAGAAATGATTCATAAATAATCAGTATCCTTGTCATCATCTCAAACAAACAAACAAAACAAAACAGAAACAATAGTCCATCTTTCATGCCTTGTTGAAGAATGAGTTTTCAACAATGTTCATGTTCAAAGCAGTTTGGGTAGTGGATGGACCTTTAGACTCTATCACTGAATAGCCCTGAGGGCCTGAGCAAATTGCTTTGTCTTTATGTGTCACAGATTCTGAGCTTGCTACAATACTATCCCAAGGAGAAATAATCAGCACTGGTGGTTTCCACATGCCAGGACTCTGCTCCCATGAACACCCACCCCAGATGCCTCCCTCTCTGATTCTCTTCACCCTCAGCTCTGCTTTACGTGGTTGTAGCCTTACTTCAGAACCTTGGAAGCTGCCTTTTCTTCCAGAGTTTCCTTGACTTCCCAGGCAGTTAGGCCACCCTTCAAAGTTCAACCACAGCTTGCATCTATAGAGTATTTGCTACACTATCTAACAAGGAATCTGTCCTTCCACCCAATCTTTGGAGCATTGAGACTGGAGAGGTAGACTTCTCCTCTATCATCATAGGAGATTAGTGGTACTACTCAGAGCCCTGTGTTGAGGATTCTAAAGTTGTACTTAGTGCAACAGAGAGTTGTCCAAAGCAAACTTCTGACTCAGATATTGCCAGAGCCTGGCTCATTCTGAACATAAAGTAGCTATTCAATATTTGCATAAATTAATGCTAGGTTAATAATGTCAGCTGTAACAAAGAAAGCAAAATTAGTGGCATTGATTTCAGGTATTTGCTGCTCTCTAGTTGGCTTAGAGGTCTTCAAAGGCAGTAGCACATCTAATTTGTCTTAGTATTGTAGTGTATTCAATATTTCACTCAGTGTATTGAGAATATATTTCTAAGTAATGGTTGAGGGAAGTAATTTTTAGCTTAAAGGCTATGTTGATATTTGGAAATATGAGAAATAAAGGCAGCCATTCAAATTACAATTCCCTCTGATGTCTAGTGAGCTGAATGGAATAGTGGGGGAAGTAGTATTTCATGTGGCTGAAGATGGTTGGTCTTCTGGTCCCTGTATTGTGACATAGCAACAGGTTCATATGAGGGTTACAAGGAAAGGGAAGGTAGTGCCTGTGTAATGGAGCTAGGAGACTATGAACCACAATTTCCTTTTGTTGTCTTCTCAAGTCTCAAGGAAAGTCATCTTCTGGATATGTGTTAGTAGGAATATAGAAAATCAGAATCTGTGTAAGTGTTTCCTCAAAATTGAAACATTTCCTACTGGAGAGAAGAAGACAAGATGATAAAGTGAAGGAAACTCAAAAACCTCCAAAAGTTCCTAAAACTTATAAGATTCAACACCCCCTACACCTTATCTCAGGAGGTTATACAAGGAGGAGACTCTCTTCATTTACCTCTTTGCTTGTAATTCATTCAGATATCTCTAGGTATAAAGCCTTCATGAGTCATCACCCATGATAATATGGGTTTTTCAGTTATGCAATATATTATTTTACTCAATATACTAAATGAGATACCACTTATGTATATTCCTTATGTATACTCTTGGGAGAAATGCTAATAAACTTACTAGCTAAAGTTAGGTGTAATAATTTCTTAGGTCTGTCACTAGTGTGTCTGATGTAGAGTAAATGCACATCTGTTTATGTCTTCCCAGCAGGAAATCAAACAGCACTTGGTTTTATCCAGAAAAAAAAAAGAAAGGGCCAGTGAGATTATTTAGTGCATAATAGGACTTGCCACCACTCCTGACAAACTGAGATCAATTCCTGGAACCCAACGTGTAGAAGACAAGAACTAACCCTGACAATTTGTCATCTGACCTACACACTGAATGCTCTGGCATACAGGGACCCATGTAAGCCTGACAAATACATATACAAATAAAATAAAAAGTAGATTCTTTGGGCCCTCATGATTTGAGGAGTTACTTGTTTCATTGAACTTCAAAACTCCTTTGTGTAAGTTACTATTTGATAAAGAAAGGGAGTTGAGTCCAAAAAGTCATAAACAGCTAGACATATATTTCTGTGTCTTCTATGAAACCAAAGCCAATGGGGCTGCTTCCCCTCAAGATGCCAGCCTCCCCAACCTGTATCTCAGCAGCTGATTTTTCATTCTACTCCTTAGAAGGCACCAGAAGCACTCAACAGAAACATCCAGACAGCCCAAAGAGAAAAATGACAAACTTTGTCACAACAAGTGAATGGGCACTGTAGCAACACCGAGAGCAGTATCCTGCTGGTTCCACATTGATCAGATCAGACTGGAGGAGGAGGTATGAGCTCCTGTGGAGACTCTACTTCAGACCTTCAGACATGCGGGCATTTGCTCTTTATGTTATTTAAAAAAGAAAGTGTGACTTTTTGTATTTTAATTGACCTAAATTGGATTGAATTCACTTTAAACCAAATTTCTAACATTTAAGATCCTCTGGATGTATTTTAAGTATTTTAAATCCAAAGATATCTTGGGAAAGACAAGGGTTTGCTTCATTCCAACCTCCCTCTGGAATCTCTATGGGGCTGTATGTAGAACCTTGGGCAGAGCTCATCCTGTGGAAGGTCCCACAACAAAGGATGTATTCTGCATTTATCTCTCTAGAGCAATCACCACTGGAGACATGTGATAGCTAAGCATTAGAACAGTAGACAGCATAGCATTACCTGATGCTTCCTTCCAAAACAAGATCTATAACTTAGCCAGGCACACTTTCTCCTTTCTGTACAACACATATTTATTCACAACTTTGTCTATTTTTCAGACTGAGTCCAAATTATCTACTCTAGACATTGATGTTGGAACCTATGCCTGATGAAGAAAAACCACAAGAACACTCTTCAAAATTTGTCTTGCTTGAAAGCATAAATGGGGGCTACTTGGAGGAAGGAAGGAAGCGAACAGGAAACAGGGAGTGAGAACTAATTATAGTGTGTGTGTGTGTGTGTGTGTGAGGAGAGAGAGAGAGAGAAAGAGAGAGAGAGAAAGAAGAGAGAGAGAAAGAGAGAGAGAGAAATGCCATTCTGAAATGTTACTTGCTATGCTAATTAAAATTAATAAAAATAAAATTAAACATAAAATAATAAAAAATAAATGTTTGTCTGCAATGTTTGAGCACATGGCACTACCTGTTCTTCAAGGTCTTCTGTGGTATAAGGGTTTTCCTGACTTCCGTCAGTGTCCCTACTTAGAGGTAGCCAATCTCTTATTTTGTTGTGATCATAATCCTTTATCTACATTATGATTTAAAAGCCCCCTTCCATATCTTGGGTAACTCTAAGAAGCCCAAAAAACAGTCTCATTTAAGTTTCTCATTCCACATGAGGAGAGAGACACAAAGATGCATAAAGAAATGATGGACATCATCATTCATGGGGAGTGAGTCCAGCTCTTCTGGGAAGTTATCTTCCTTAATTGAAATTTTATCCCCACACTCAAGGTCCATTTGGAAGCCTCTTTCCCTGCCCACCCATTTTTATGGTGCTTGTAACACTGATAACCATCTGTACAATTGCTTAGCAGCTCACAGTGACATTTCATGTAGCAAAGGGTCATGTACTGTTACATGCTGATCTTTTTTTTTTTTTTTTACTCACTCAAGTGTAGAAATAAGAGAGAACACACCATCTTTTTAATTGTCCTCCTACATGATGTTACAGCTCAGAAAATACACCCAGTAATACTGCTGAAAGATAAAACATGACAGAGTTAGAAGCTGGGAGTGTATCTCAGTGATGGAGCAATTATCTTGTATCTTCAAGGACCTGGGCTCAATCCCAGGTACCAATGGACTAAAAGGAAGGGCTTGTCACAACTCTTAACAGAGGATTGTGAGCTCAGAGGTCATCCCATCAATTACCCTCTTTCACATAACTATAGAGGAGAAAATTTGCATAAATTTCCTTGGGCTGAAATATGATGTGCTAGACCATGGACAAGCATGGTTTAAAATTTTTTAAAATCTTGGTCTATATTTCCAATGTATAAGTCAGTAAATCGAATTCAGCATCATTTACTAAAATCCAAGGACCTTGGACCATAGTTTAAAGGACAATACTTGCAGCCCCTCAAAGAGATTTAGATTAATATGACAGAATGTGATTTAATTCAAATATTTATTGAATGCTCACACTGAGCTCAGAGATGTGTATCTCAGAACTATTTCAAGGTCTGCAACTCTTAAAGGTCACTTACCAGCATGGTGAGAATTAAATCATCCTTCTTAGTAGAAATTAGCAAGGATGATTTCCCAATGCGAAACAACCCACCCCAGGGATCAGCAACAGTGGTGTTGATGTGGAAAGCACTGGATCCTAGGGTATTGTGAGCACAGCTCATATGCTTCCAGTGAATTGTAGGAAGCTTATTTTTCTTGACTTAAGACCAACCAGCCTGACCAGGTGCACTAGCCTTGACAAGTGTTGTCCAAGAAATGGATAAATAATATAAAATTTAATATAGTAAAGGGAGGGCTATATGGAGATGAATGTGACACATGGTACCAGGGTGTACTCGCAGTACCCCACAAGTGAACTGATGTGTTCTAATTCTACAGGTTCAGTGGCGATGAAGAAAAACTCAATTTGAGGCATAATAAGCAGAATGTCTGAAAAACATGTTGTGTTTTATGTACTGCTAAAGCTGTCCCCTAAGAGCTTGTGTGTTAGACATTTGTTCTCTAGTGAGACATGTTAAGAGAGGACTAAGTGAAACAACTTGAAGCTTTAGGGAATATACTTTTGGAAGAATTGGGGACTCCAGTTTCTCTCAGGCTTTTTCTTCTCACGTGTGATTTCTTCCTCCTCAATACAAACTCTCATTATTGTGAATCCATCTACCATGAGGTCTTTATCAGAGCTGACGGTAGGTCCTTAATTTGAAGAACTATGAGCTAAATATACCTATTTTATTTACAAAGTTAGAATGCCTCAGGCATTTCATTACAGCATTGAAAAATGAAAGGATTTATTTAAAATCTTTTAAAATGGCATTTATATTGGCATATATTTGTTATATATGGTACTCATTTCCATAAAAACCAGTTTATGGAAGTATATAATATACTTTGAGACACGGCCCCATTCCATCAACTCTCCCTTTTCACACCTTCCAATTTGTTCTTTTTATTTCCTTAGACAGTTCCTCTTCTGCCTTCATATCAAATATATGTACATGATTTTTATATATTTACAAAAATCTAGAACCAGGCATAGAAAATTTCACTTCAAGTTGTTCACCTTGAGGGTTCAAGAGACTCCTAAACAGCATAGGTTGTTTCCTTTAGTTGTCTTCAGAATATGAATGTAAGATCCTATTGTTAATGACACTATGCACTTTGAATGCAGGATTGGAGATGTCAATCTAAAACTGTCCTGAAGCCTCATTCTTGGGAACTAGCTTTATAGTATCTGAAGGTATTATGCAAGTTGCCAATGGAAGAAAAATATCAGTAGTCACAACCAACTATAAATCTTGTGAACTCCAATGACCAGATGGTAAAATATCCCCAAGGGTAAAATAGTGTTACTTTTGTCCTGGGGGAAACCAACAGTCATCTAATTAAACTTAAAGCCTACTCAATAGGAGGGAATTCTGGTTAGTACTACAAAATTTAGCCAATTTCTAGTGATGTTGATGTCATGGATCCTATAGTAAAACCTACTACTGTCACTTTCTTAAACCAGTATAATTTCTAACTGCATTTTAAATGTTTACCTTATAACCACAGATCAGTGTACCTGTTACCTCTCATTGAAGAATCTTATTGTAGCAGATGAGGACTGTTCCAGAAATCTAAAACTGAGCAAAATACAGAGAAGAGACCATGGGGTACACACATCCATTGAACCTTACACCTCGACTCGTAACATTGTGGAAGGGGGTAGCAATAAATACTATATAAGGTAGAGAAGTAGCATACCTGCTAGGAGATGAGTCTTATATATGTAACAGAGAAGCTGCACCTATGACCTCTCAACAATATGGTCACTTAAATAAAACCATCACAATGACAACGGCACTGGCATGCCAATGTGGATGGGGAAATCTCATAAGATCCTGCCCTAGATGAAGAGCTATAGGCAATGAATGGCTGGAGAGTCAGTCCTCACTAGGGATAAGACTCCTCATAGGCTATCTAAATCCAAGTGGTAATCCTTAAACATCCATACATATGAACAACACTAAATGGACTTGGTAGGTTATATTTATATGAAAACATGTATTTATGTACATACACATATATATATTATAATATATATATATATATATAACAGTTACAATTAGTGAAGAAGATCTTATAAGTGTGAGGACTGTGGTTGGAGAGGGGAGAATTAGAATGATATGAATATAGTGCTCATGTATAAAATTCCCAAACAAAAGGGGTTTTTTATTTAAAAAATATAGAATCTAAATGTATTATTTTTTCTAGATTTTTTTTTAAGTTTTAAGGCAGAAATGAGAAAAAAAAATTTAAGTTTATAGGTTAGCAGAATAGAAGCATTTTCTACTGACAAACCAGGAATGGAAAGAGGAATTTTGGAGTCAGTGTGCTAAGAATAGACCACGCTGGGTGAAAGCAGATGGACTTTCACAGGAAATGCTAGATGGAGTTCAGAATGTGCAGTTAGAACTAGACTCAGGATCTGGATGAGAAGAATGGCTTTCAGACCAAGAAAAACTACTTCTCTTTTCTCCTAAGTGCATGCTTATTCTTCCTCACCAGGCCATATTTTATGGCAGTCCCAGATAGGACCACTCTGAAACACGCTTACATTGAGGCCTTGTTTCCAGTCATCTTTTAGTTGCCTTGTTTTAGGATTCATACATTATCCTTCAAACTCAAATAATTCATTTATGAATTGCCTATAAACAAGGGCTCACTTTGAGCTAAGAACTAAGCCTGGGAAGAAAGTGTTTGGTTTTTCCCATACTCACCTCAAAGGGATAATGAAGTCTTGAGAAATGAGACCCAGGGAGGGATCATTTACTCTGTTCACTCTTATGATTTGTTTGAATTCATATGAAGTCATTTGAGATTTCCAGTACTTGTGCACCTGGGAAATACATAGCTTACCAACAGGCAGTTTAGTATCTGAGGCTGGATCTGCCACTCATGACTCTTGTATTTTCTTAAATGTGACCAGTTATTCGAACTCAATCATGTACTGATCTAGAAATCCATCCAGTATTGGAAATAACAGTCTTCATTTGGAAGGTTGGTTCTGGGCATTTTCAGAGACATATTTGGAAATTAGCTGCAGTTCTCTGTGATGTTATGTTAGCAAGAGATAAAGTTGGGACAGAATCTGGATTTCAAGCAAGTGTTAGTATATGTGTTAAGCCTCTTTTAATTGTCAAGTTAAAATTACTAATGTAAATTGAATTGATTGCACACTTTCCAATTGTGTTAGTGTGTTGAAACCTGGCGTGTCTGTAGAGGTCTATCAACCATCTTTTGTTTTATTGCCCTGAATATTACAGAACCTTGGTATTCTGAAAAAAAAAAAAAAAAAACTGGCAAGTACTGGAAGAAATGAGTCAGGTTTTAAGCAGAAGAAAGAGAGTAGTGGTTTTGATTATTGCTGATAAAACAGCTTTAATTACATTAATTGCTAGCACCACTGCTTTTGCAATTGCTTTGACACAAGAAGTGAGGACAGCTACTTTTGTTAATCATTTAGCAAAAAAACTGTTACTAATGTGTTGAGTATACAAGAGGATTTAGATAGAAGTTTGGAACAATGGATTGATGCTCTTTATCCTATTCAAATTATTGGAAGGAGGTTCAGAGTTTAAGAGTTAGGAGCCATCTCAAGTGTCATGCTGAATACCATTGGAATTATGTTACTTCTAAAATTTACAATGATAGTCTTTATAATTAGGAAAGAGTTTGAAGACACCTGCAGGGTATTTGGCATAATTCTAACACCTCTCTGGATGTTTAAACATTGCATAGTGAGTTTATGAATTTCAAAAATGCTGCTCTGCTGAGTGTTGATGTGGCAGATGCTGCTGATAAAATTACCCATGGCCTGAGGTCAGTATTTCCATTTTGGCCAAGCTTCAAGAATGGCATATATATATATAGCTTGATCATGCTAGCCCATTTTGTCCTGAGGATAATTTTATTCCTGCCCATTATGTTAAAGCTTGTCTTTAAAAACATCAACATGTTGGCAGCCAAAGTACATCACTTGAAACTGAAAATGGACCCCCAGATAGAGTTATTAAATTAACAGGCTGGCAAGTCAAGGACGGGTAAGATTCTGCACAGAGCCTTACCAACCTCAGACAGACATGCATTGCTTTTGATAATGCATTTTCCATGACAGGTAAGGAAGGCATTCTTGTCAAAACAACCTAAGACAGATTGAGTCTTGTTTATAAAATAAAAAAGGAGGAGAGGCAGAGAGCCTTTGGGGCTGCTTGGCAAGAATCTGACATTAGCCCAGGACAAGGAAATGGGCTACTTGGCAAGAATCTGACATTGGCTAAGGACAAGAACTGGGCTACTTGGCAAGATCTGACATTGGCTAAGACAAGGACTGGCTTCAGGCAGGAATCTGACATTAGGCTAGAACAAAGAAGTAATTTTAGGCAAGAATCTAAATCTTAGGCTAGAACAAAGAAGTAGACTTCAGGCATGAAAATGACTTTGGGCTAGGACAGGGAATATGCTCAAATATTTTGGTCATCCTGATAAGCCCTTAGAAATAGTGATCATGGAACTTTGTTTATTGCCTTGTTTGTTCTTTGACTATTTGTGTTTATTGTCTTGCTTGTTCCTTGACTATTTGCATCTGTTCTACTGTTATTTCCTCAACCTAGAACTGACCTTTATATTTGCATGTAATTAAAATGGTATAAGATCAAAAAGGATGAAAGGGGAATGAGAAGGGGGTTTCTGGGGGTAGAGAAATGGGGAAAGGGGATGACAACTGAAATGTAAATAAATACAATATCCAATTTTAAAAAAAGAAAAAACAAAACAAAAAGAATGGTCTTCATGGCCTTGGCTGATCACTCACTCATAGTAACTTTGGTATGTCCCAGTACTTCTGCCATTTCTATCCACACTTGTAACTGGTTAAAAAGTCTACCTTAGTACTCCTTGTGCTATAGTTAAAGACTGGGTTCCTTTGCAAATATTATGTCACCTCAGCTCAAAGCTCTTTTAGCCGAGTCTCTCCCAGGCCCTCAGAAGACATCTGAGGCAAAAGGTCCACTCAAGTATGAGAACCATGTTTCTGGTGTTCGCTCCTATCATTGTCCTGATAAGGTTCTTTTCCAGCTTAAAGCCATGCCACAGCACAGTGCAAGGTATGTCACCAGGATTAGAGGCATGAATGTTTTAGTAATTCTTCTCCATAGGGTTAACAAACAGCTTATATGTTAACTGTTATCATCTCTACCCAGAATCATGAGCTCTGTCTTTGAAAATAACAAATGTAGGCCCATTTCTCTCCTCACACAGTGTGTCATGATTCTCAGTTTAGTCACATGTGACCAAGCCCTTGCTACATAATAGTCAGAAGAATAACAACAATCATGGGCTCCACAAGGTGAACATTTTCTTTCTCTAACAAGGACCATGTGTTTAAGAGATGCGACCAGCAATCAGACAGAATGGTTTGACTGAAGTTAATTACTTAATTTTTATGAAACATATCCCATTTTCTTTGACATCTCTGTATGAGTCGGAAGTTAGTTTAGGATAATCAGTTTCAAAATAAATAGTAAACCGTAATTTGTTCTCCTGGTTGAGCCCCAAGTTTCCTGCTCAAGACTTGCAGTCATTTCCAGTCATTTACAAGAGACAAAACCTTGCTGCTTTGATAACCACGCTGATGATTTCAAACTGGGCTTCATGCGAGTGAGCAGGATACTGATTCCAAAACACTTTCTGATAGATTGATAGGTCCAATTTTTTTATGCTGACAGTAAAATAATAGCTTGGAAAAGAGCAATGGGAAAATAAATCAAAACTATGAGCTGTAAAAACAAGCTGGACCATGTCTAAGAGTGTGTCTGATTTGGCGGATAATCTTCCAGGAAGTGCATCAAAATGCCACTGGGGTGGCTCTGATTTTCCCAGACATGGTGTGAACTGTAAGAGATGGGAAAACACCCCAAACATTAAGAAACAAAAAGTATAATTCACATATCATCATTTCATGCCAATTGAAAATAGAAAGTTCTCTCCAAATTGTTCTAGCAATTTTCCATTCTCTATGGTTTGTCTAGGTAAAACACGGTTGCTCCTTGCTCAGAAATTAAATCATAGTGAGACTTTTGAATGCTTTTTTTGGTTAAAAGGTCACAGCTTTAATCTTATTCAGAGAAGCTGTGACAAGAAATAGGAAGATGGTGATCATAGCAATAAAAAAGGGAATAAAGAAGGCCCCAACTTCTCCCAAGAGAGCCGGTGGGAGTTCACACAACTGTCCTTGGAGGAGTTATGGTGCGAAAATTAAGTGTAAATACCCCTGCTGTTGGGGGCATGGGGCATTCATAGCTGCTTTGAACTGTGACATTTATAATCCTGTAAAGTCATATTTATCCCTGACATCTCTGGAAGATTCATCACACATTCGACAGAATTTACCAGGAAGTGTGTTTGATTCCAAGCCTGTCGTGCTCATCCACAGTATTCCCTGATATATGCGAGACCAAGTCAAAGCCTCCTTGCACAGCTTTAGAGATCATTCACCATCTGCCACTATTTTTCTAGTCGTATCTTTCTTGGCTTCTCTCTACAGCTATTACATAAACCCCCTCTACACTTTATGTAATGAGATTGTAGTTTCCTAATCAAGTAATGCTAATTCCCATGTGAATATGCTCTCCAATGTGGCTCTTTCTGCTTGAAAATACCTTCTACCCTGCAGTCGCTGTGCCAGAACAAGGCTGAATTTTCCAGCACTCTGGCAGTTTCTCCCAACAGACCTTGTCAAGATTCCCTTTGCACAGTTCAGTCAAGTGGAACTATCTCCCTCTACTGGACTGGCCCCAACACTGCATATGTAATTAGGCTTACAAAGTGAAGTTCTCCCTGGTAATTGTTCGGACAATAGACTTGTCCCCTGGAGATTGGCTGGGGCTTTAGATCTGTGGGGAGTTAGAATGCACCTCACTAGAGCTGAATGAAGCTGCCTTTCAAACCAAAAGGAAAATGAAACCATCAAGCTTTCATCATAGTACAGCGGGCTTAAAGAGCCAGAATGGGAAGCAGAATTCATTAAAGAGTAATTCATTAATAGGAAATTCCAAGTGATACCAGAGGCCAAAGGAACAATCTTTAGCATCTCTGCTGTCACACATAATAACATTAACTGTAAGCACAGGTAGGTCCTGGGGGCTTCAGAAAATATCTGGGGTCAGACTGTCTATTCTATTGAAGCTGCTCAGCTATAATTTTATCCAAAGCTATATTTTTAACACATGACTCAACATGTGTATTGATTCTCTTTCCATGTTAGTTCCCCGAACCAGGTCACTGTCAGTGGTCACAGTGCCTGTCTTGATATTCGCCTGCTTAGAATCCCAAAGGTCCTCAGGTCCTGACTCTCTTTCAAAATGGTGTGAAACTGTATATGTTACTGTAACACTTAAACTCCGAAAATTTCATTTCCTTAATAATGTCACATGACCATCTTTCATCTTCTGAAATATGAGGGTAACTCTGTTGGAACTAGGGCCGACTAGCCAAGTCTCATATTAAAACTGCAGAGGAAATGTAAGTCTCCAGAATATAAGCATGACAGGGATGGGAGCCAAGACCCTCTGCTCACTTCTGGCTCTGTCTCAATTCCCCGAGAAACTAGAGCAGGCTCTGTTTCAACATTATGATGTAATCTGCCCATCAGTAAAGGCAATTATTTGTGGCAGCTCAATATTCTATGTATCTCACAGTGCTGTAAATGTCCACGTGAACAGCCTTACAGGCCGCTGTGGGCAACCCCAGAGGAAGGAGTAACAGTGCTTTGATGAACTTCAGTGTTTCACTACAGAAGGGAATTTTGGCTTCATTTTAGCACAGTTTTTCCAGAGTGGTGATGTCTTGAATTTGCCAGTGATATAATCTTTGCCTGAATATAAACTCTCATAACTGCCCCTGTGTTTATATAGACTCATAACCAGGATAGAGTTCACTTTGAGTATTAAAAATTAGATTAGGACAATGACTTTTCAAATAATTTTAATTGTATTAATATTTGTCCAATTATTTGTTTGAAAAGCATTGTCAGTAAGCCAAATGATCAAGGCTACTTAGGGGTGTGGCATATAAACAGAATTTAGAAAAGAATTCAGCAAAATTCATCTGTAATAGTCTTACATTTAAACCTTAATGCCCACCACAAATGCTACATTTTCAAAAACTCAGACATAACAGAAAATGGTTAAAGAAGTAACCAGGTGTACTGGTCACTGAAGATAAAGGCAAACCGTGGGAACTAGCTGTTGACCTGGAAAGTAAAATCACGGAAGGCCCCCTTTCATCTGATGATAGCCTGGGAGGCTCATCCCTTCTCTGTTGAAGGACAGTTTTGAAATGTTGTAGATATAAGTCCCTTATCCTGTTCTATTTTTAGATAACATTTGCACTTACGAAATTCAAATTATAGCACATGTCCAGCAAATACCAAATCCTGTCACCAGGAGGTTCACATTCTACAGTGACTAACTCATGGGTGTAGACGCTGTTTTTCTCCTTCAAAGAGCATGTCTCTGTCCTTCAAAACCATAAACTGAATAGGCCAATGGCTGTTCTCTTTCCTATCCCCTTATGCCAGAGGACAGACTGGAAGCCCTTAATCTAATACTCTGAGCAACAAGTGTATGATTCTACATCTATATTGTAGGGAGAGAAATTATCAAGAAGTGCAGTGCTTAATTCACCTTTTGATTTTGTAGGTTTGACCACTGTTCTATTGTCCATATCATTTGGAGCAGATCTTGTCACATTGTTCTGAATTGATCTTTCATTCATCTCTGACTTGGTATGACAGGAGAGAAGCAGCATTGATTCTAGTAGCTGACATTTTTTGTAAACAACAGTATGGTAGTCAACACTGGTAGAAATAGATGTGGATAAATAAACATTCAGAGCAGTGAGAAATAGAACAGACTTCTCACCCTAGTTCCTTTTAACTTGTGTCCTAGTGATTGGATCTTACTTTTATGGCTATATTGTTGAAAAATATGTGGCTTAATAATACTTTTCTTTTTGTTGACTTATTTAACATGAATGGAATATGAATAGGCAAAGCATATATTTTGCATTTCTTTGTGATTATTGGAAAAATGGAACTTATAATTGTGGCATTAAGCCAAAATCACTCAACTTAAAAGATACTTTCTTAGACTCAATGGAATCACATTTACTTGTCTAATTATAGGTTAAATTATTCATTTAGACTCACAGTACATTTTTGGAAGTGGCTACCATTGAAAGCTACAAAATAGTACCCTGAGTTTTGTCTAGGTTTTTTTGTTGTTGTTGTTAGTTTGTTGAAGTAGAGTGTCATATGTAGCCTAGGCTAGTCATCCTAGCCTAGCCTAGCCTCCATCTTGCCACCATTCTTGACACAGACTCCTGAATATGGGGACTGAATACTTGCACCTAAGCAAAAAAGTAGATTGCTTATCAATTTGTCTGCAAAAATTCCTGGCTGAGCTCCTAATACTGAATCAATAGCTGCTGTCAGGGTGAAGGTTATACTGATAGCGTATTGATGATAGGACAGGCATATGAGTAGTCTTTGGTGCTCCCGTGAACTGCCCTTAAAAGAGTGAAAATTCAAAAGGCAGAAAGTATTAAAATTAAACATCCATCAACAAATTTGCTTTTGTATCACATATCACCTTAATTTCCAGAGCAACTTAACCCTAGCCAAAGATCAGTTGGACTCATTCTAGATGCTTTGCCTAACTAGTCTCTATTGGTCAGATAGATTTGGAGCCATTGATTGATGGCAATTGGTGATGGGGTTCCTTGGACATCCTCTAAGGTAATCTAACTTTTTGTTGTTAAGGCTGTCTTTGTCAGTCAGAAACACAGACTGCCTTACCCACATCTGGATAGCAGCAAGAAGGAGCTACAAGCAGAGAGAGTCTCATGATGAGGAGGGGGAGGGAAGAATCTGGAGCACCCCACTACAGTGTAGGGAGGAGGAATGGAGAACAGCAAGTTACAGAGAGGGCAACCTTCTCTCTCCAAGGGACCAAGGTCCCTGGGACAACAGAGCTGGAGCAGTTTCATCACTGCAGGTTTTTATAAACAGGGCAACTAGCTTCCTTAACTATCACTGAACGCACTTTCCCTTCCTTGGAAATGTCTACATTATGATGCAAGGGCCACCATCACAATTTGTATTAAGAGTAACTGACGGAAATGACTCTGCATGTAAATCAAACCTTTCAAGGTCAATTAGGGGCACAAAGACTTCCTAGCTGACCCACATATTTGAATATTCATTCACTTCCCCTAATTATGGGTGTTATATGCTGACTGTAATGGCACATAAATTTAAAATGGTAGTAGCCTGTGCTAGGCCTTTATGATGTATCATTTGATAATGTTTCAAATTAGGAAGCAAGTTGCTGTGGTACCTATTTAATATATCAAAGCAGTGGACCTGGCCTCCAAGTTCTCCAGCAGCCCAGAGTCCCTACCCTGGAAGGTATGTCTGGCATAGCACACTCTCTACCATGAACTTTCCAGCCCAGGGGCTGGCTGCCCTTCCCCAGAGTCTTTTCCCTATATAATCCAGATGTTTTGTTTACTTGCCTTGTGGTCTCTCTTTTGCTCCATTTGTACCGTTGGCCTTTTGACTGCTGTACTTGGTCCCTTCTCTCTCTCTCTTTCCCCTCCCTGTCTCCCACAAGGTTCAGGTTCCTGACCATTCTGGACTCTCCCAGATATGTCTGCCTCTGGTTCTGCTCTCCCACATATCTATAAACGTTTTTCTCCACCATACCTAGGAGCAGTTATGTCTCTTCCTTTCCTTCCCCTTTCTTTTTTCATTCAGCTAATAGATCCATGGCATATAGTCTGTCATTATCTACATATTGAATGATAGAAAGCCACAGAGAGGTTAAATAAGCCGTCTAAACTGTATAAGAGGTAAATGGCCCAGTGTGGCTTCAGATTCCTTGGCTTGGCTTTAGAAGACTCACTCTTAACCATAGGGTTGGAGGTGGCTGACTTTGGGTAGAGAGCAAACTATGATATGCCATAATAGAAATATCCCCCATAGTTCTCTTAGAATGTCCCTCTATGAATGTTTTAGCCAAAGCTCACAGCCCTCATACATTTCACCCTGGCACATCCACACGATGACTTAACATGAGACAGAAAACTCAATTCATTCCCTCTAGAAATGCCATTCTTTCAACACCTTCCAGAAAGTCATGAGCAAACTGACATTGCTGGCTGCCTGTCTTCCTCCTTCAGTCTCCAGTTCCACAACGTGAGACCTGTGAATCTGTTGTGAATGAGCAAGCCACTCTGTTGGAACCCACAGCAACCAGACTTGTATCATCCTCAGTCACACAAGGAGTATCCCTGGCCTCCTCCTCACAGACAGTCCTTTATATCTCTCAAGCAGTTCTTACTATACTTCTGTATATCTAAGTTATTCACCCACAGTGTTTAAACAATAATTAGATTTCTTAAGCAATTTGTACATTCCCTATTTGGATTTTGGACACTGTTATTTAATAAAAGTAGACAGAATACTAAGAAACTGACAGTTGTTAAGCATTAGTTTGTGTCAGGAATCCTAGGGGCCACCAATTAAACCACTAAGGATAACAGTGTTTGCACTTTTTAGGACTCCAATGGCTTCATTGATGGCAACAAAGATATTCAAGCTACTAACACTGTGTGTACAAACAATAAATTATGATACAAGAACTGAATCCAAATTCAGCTTCACTCCATATCCATGTTCTGGAATTGAAAGCCCGCTTCCTGCTAATGAGGACTCATAATGGAGACTTCATTACAATGCAGAGTCTCCTGCAGAGGTTTGAACTAGACCTGAGATTCTCCGTAGGTGACTCATTTTTAGGTAAGAAGAGGAGACTAGTCTGTAGATATCACTCTGAATATAGTGTTCTGCTAAATGGTTGGGTATTTTATTGTTGTTGTTGTTGTTCTTGTTTTGGGTTTTGTTTTGTTTTTTTTAATCATAGATTGGGAAAACAAAATCCTTAAGCCATTGTCTCCAAATTTTCCACAAATCTTATAATGGAAGTACTGTGTACAAACTTGATCAGAACATGCAAGTTCAGTTGTCTTTTCCCCAAGGGTGCTCCTAGGATCACCTGCAAAAAAACACCCTGGAATCTCGTCTCAGTGCCATATCCTGAGAGTCATCCCAGCTCTAGTGGACTAGACTAGTAGGGGGTCAGCCAGAGAAGCTTCGTGAACGACCATCTCCCTGGAGCCTTCTAATGCACATTCAAGTATGAGAGCAGTCACAAGTAACCTTCCGACTAGATGGGTAGGAAGGAAGCTAATGATGATGGAAACAATTTGGAAAGGTTCAAAAGGAGAGCAGGGGAAGTCTTTCCTGTGTGCTGTCAAACATGAAATTAAAGCTGAAGGGCTGGCCCATAACACTTTAAAGTTGGGAGGTATATGACAGATAAAGAAAATTGACAGGAAAAACCAAGGCTGAGCTCTCAAGAAGCAATCTATTATCTGTTCCTTGCAAGGAAAAAGTCACACTCAACAATAAAATCTTGTCATATCTTACACGTGAGCCCTTTGTATGCTGGCTTGGCATATGTAGACAAGGAAAGCTCTTACTGTGAAGCATGTCATCCTGCGTGTTAATACTCATGATATGATCACTCTTACACATTGGCTCAGGAGAGATGCAAATACCAAACCTGACTCATTCCTGCCTCTCAAGTGAGCATGCTCAACTCCAGCCAGGAGTTATTATGTCAGGCCAACATCAGATCTCCATCTTCATGACTCCAGTTTGCACCAAGCTTCAGAGCTCCCAGATATAGCGTGGATCAACTCACTAAGATGCCCCAATCCCAGGCCACTGAGTCAGAATCTTAAAGATGAGGCTTGGAAATCAGCATTTTTAAAAATTGTATTTCAGGTGACTCTTCAATAGTCACCCTATGGAACCATGTTTGGGACCATTCAGCTAGATTATGTGATAGAAAAATATCTTCTTACTACTCCAAGGGACACCTGAAGGTTAAAGAGCGACAGGATTGGGACTTGTGACCCTTTCTGAAGATCGTAATGGTGATTAGCACAGCTTAGGGCCTTTGCTGCATTCCAGATATTTTATGAAGTAGGAACCTTTACAAGATTTTCTTTTATAAAACTGGTAGAAAAAAAATCATCACTCAGAACCATGACAGTTTCGTTAGCAACCTTTTAAGGTTAATGGGCAAATTTAAATTTCAATAATTACAAGACATAGACAAAGTCAAAGAGGTTAGTGCAGGATTAGATTCAAAACCTGCTCTTGGGGTGAGTCTTCATTAGGTGTAGGCCTTGGCTGAGTCAGCAAATATCTGAGATGTTCACAAGTCTCTCTGAGCCACACAAACTTAGTTGAGATGTTCATACGAGAGAGCAAATAACACAGATAGACGTTCTTTGTGTCTTAGTTTGAATCAAAGTTGAATTTCCTCAGAAAGTTGAAAGTAGGAAAGAAAAATTTAAGATTCCCTGTACCTACTGGCAAGATTCAAGCCACTGAGCCTCAGGAATCCAGTCCTTTTGTTAGAAGGTATTGTCCTCCTTCTACATCAAGAGTGAGGGCATCTAACCAGTTGATGATATTGAGGGATTTCGAAAAAGTTCCTCTGTAGTGCAATAGTTTAAAATCTTACATGTGGAGACTGTTCTTTGGAAATTTTAATGCTTCTCTTTGAGAACTGAGGTAGCTTCATTGACCTGTGGTAGAAACTTACGTGGGATGATATCCTGTTCTGAAAGGTATCTGTACTCCCCCTGAACACCTATGCTCCCGTGTCATTCCCTTCCCCACATCCCACCTTTTTGTGTTTATAACCCCTGTGTGAATAAGTAAATTATGATTTGATTTAAACAATTAAATACATTTTTTAAAAAAAGATTTTTTTTTCCTCATAAATGCCTCCCAGAAAGTCTACTTTTGACCTATGATCTGCCTAGTTGGAAGCATTCAATAGGGGCAAAAAGAAAAAAAAAGTGGTGTGGTCAGGAGGAGCTGCTCACATTCATGCTGCCCAAGATGTTTTTTTTTAAGACTTAAACTGCCCAGATGTCAGTGGTCTCCCACCTTCTGCATGACTCAGGTGGACCCACAGACAAATTTCTTCTCTAGTCAGATGGCCTTGGAAAGATTTTGGACCTTAGAGGAACAAAGGGGCCAAAGCATTGGGAGATGAGAAGCAATCGCTTATCAGGAAGTTTTGGAGTTTGGTTAAGAAGGAATGTGTACCATCAGTTCTTATGAAGTCATGGAGGGAGGCTCATCTGCCTCCTGCCAATAAGCAAGAAAATCTGTCTCTTATTTTGTCATAATTAGGCTGTTCTGTGGCCGCTATTGTATATGGAGTTTGCTGAGCTAGCTCATCCTTCTCCTTTCATCTCCGAATTGCCTACATCCTGCCAGAATGACAGGGTAAAGACAGATGTAGCACCTCTGGCCACACAGTACCTGCCCCAGGGCCTTCAGCTTCTCCTCTGAAGCTCTTCAACAGGCTTCCCTTCTCAAGCAGGGTAGCTCCCTTGACCATATGTAGCTACAACACACGTACAGAATTCTTTTTATTTTCTCATTCTCTGCTTCACTCTTCTATACAAATCACCACTGCAAACAGGCACTGGAGAGTACAGTACTCCAATAAAGTGCTATTTCTAACCCACAGAAAGTTTTATTGCCTTAAAGGAAACTAAAGCTCTAACTCTGAGAATGGTGTCTTTGAATGCTATATGATATAGGATATAGTAGAGAAAAAAATGTAAAGACTGCAGAGGAGAGAATTGAGGAGTTTAATCCTCACCCTATCAAGGAAAAATTGCATTGAGAAACTGGCTGAACTGTCTAAGGAACTGCTTCAAACAATGCCAGCCATAGGGTTAGGGGTAGGAGGCTGGATATGGTGGCCAGTTCTGTGCAGTTGCTGAGCCACAAAAGATAATAGCAATCCAGGAAGGATGCTAAAGCTTGTATGGGAAGCTGCTCACTGCAGTACCCATTATTAGCTTACTCCTGGACAGAAAAGATGTTTAAGAAAGCATAGCAGTTGCTCCTTCAGGCATAACTGGTGAAAAAGAACACTCACTTAGCTTACTCCAATTAGGAGATAAATTCCTTAATCAGGTAGGAAACTCTGTGCCACATTTCCTATCTCAATCTTCTGCCTACTCACAACGCTATCTAAATAGTGTCTATAGACAACGCTCCTATGAAATTTCTCCTTTCCTTGTATCTGGACCTGAGCTAGTTGACAACGATGCAGCAATTACAAGCCCTGAGTGAACCTATCTCATTGTCCTGACCAGAAAAAATTGATAGGATGACTCATTTAACCATGTGGAAGCCATGAACATGTGTTACTCAGACCTGCTGAAATATATTGCCTAACCTAAACCTTCCCACTAAGGCTCCTAGCCAGGGCTACTCCAGACAATCAACACTTAGGTCTATTCAAGACCAATGTGAGAATTGGCATGTGTCAGGCAACTCGAGCTAAAAGACTCATCATTAACCTTCTCCATAGTGCTTTCTTATGCATGTGCCATAGTCTGGCATACTCCTGCCCTCTACTAAACAAACAGCAGACCTTCTGGTTAAGAGGTATCTGCCACCTCTGTTTCTCTTCTCTATGACTCTTCTTAAAGTCTGTCATAGCTCTGTGCACTGCCATCTTGGAGTATGTATAGAGCAGAAACCTCAACTAATACAGATGAAAGGTGTCAGCATTTTTATTACTGAGACAAAACACATGAGATAGCAACTTAGGTGTCAAAACATCCATTTTGATTTGATTCGCATAAGATTTCAGCCAACAGTTGCCTAACTCTATTGCTGTGTATCTGGGGCACACAATGTGTGAGAGAAGGACCACTCATTCACTATTGCTGAAAAACAGCAACAACAAGGAAGGCCCTGTGTCCAAGGACACAACCCTGACAGACACACCAGCGACCTACTTTCTCCATCTAGGCTCCAGCTTTAACAGATCTTGTATACATGGATGCAATGGATTAACACACTGATAAGGTAAAACAAATAAAAAAACCAACCAGGATCAAATTATCTTCTAGAGCAAAGCCCATCAGCTAACAACCAAGTTTTTAATCACATGAGCTCTTTTGGAGGCATTTTATATCCAAACTATAACATGAAACAAGACACTAGAAAAGTCATCTAACATTATATCTAGGTAGGCTACGTTTGCATGACAAATACAATGGCTTCAAAAGTTTCTGACAAAATCAAAGAAATACACTGAGTAGTGGCCAATGTTATCCAGTTACTCTGAAGACTGACTTGCTTTTAGATGATTTGAGAGAGGGGTAAATCTTGAAAGATACAGAGGACAGATGCAGACAGCAGTACATACATTGTAAGTGAGCCCCAAAGAAAGGCAATAGAGATGCATTAGGATTAACCACTGAGGAGATGAAGAAGACATCTTTCCAAGTCTCTAAGATTACAGATTCCATATTCCTGCTTATGATTCTGCCATCTAAGCAGCACAAAAAATTAGTGGGAACTGAATGGTGTGCCCCAGTTACCTAAGGGCTGTGAGAACTGAGTGGTCCTGGAAGACCTAAGCTGCCCTGAGCTCCAGCCTGTCAGGCATGCTTTTTGATAGCTTAGGTGCAATTAGGAAACTTATCTCCCAAAATTATCTATTAAATGACATAATACACACATTTTTTTTAAAAGGACATAAAACAGGCATCAAGTGTAAGCTGTCAAGAGACAAAAAGCACACAGGCTTCCTTGGTGTATTATTGATCCAGCTCAGATCAGAGGATATAGTTTTATATTTTCTTTCAAAACCTGGATTACTATGTTTTTAGAACAATGTTGAAAGTCAAGTAAGGACTATTAATGAGACCAGGTTGCAGAAAAAGAAGAAGAAGCAGAGGAGAAGAGAGGAAAGACAGAGAGAGAGGGGATGGAGGGAGGCAGGGAAAGAGAGAGAGAGAAGAGAGAGAGAGAGAGAGAGAGAGAGAGAGAGAGAGAGAAAGCCAAGGAGTATCATCTTAGCAAGCCTTCTGATAAGACTTTGCTGATCTATTACTAAAATATATACTTTGAAGATGGAGAGATGATTTACCGGTTAAAAATTGATTGCTGTTCTTAGAAGGGACCTGAGTTCAGCACTTGGCAATCATATGGGTTGGTACTGCATTCTGCCTCTCTGCTGGGGATCTACCTGCCTGTCCCCAGAGAAGACAGAGCAAAGGCCAAGATGGAGAAACCACAGCCCGTGTTTCCCTTTGGTGCATCTGATGCCCAACTGGAAGGGACGATTGCTGTGATTCCTGGCCCTCAGATGCTGCCGGTGAACTGCCTAAAGAGGAGGGGGGTCTGAGGTCCCCGTTTCCCCTTGGGGCATCTTCATGCCAGGCAGGAAGGGGAAGGAAGAGCTCGAGAGGAGCAAGGTTCAGTCTGATTGAGAGAAAGTGCTGAGTGCAGGAAGGGCAGGAGAAGGAAAAAGTCTTTGCAAATCTTAGACACCACTCTTTTAGGTGAAGGTCTTCCAGGTAGTGATCTTTAATGAAGCAGTTTTCTGAGATGGTCTTTGTTCATCGTGCTTTATTGCAGGTGGATGTGGATGCATACGCCTTATTTGGAGTGAACCAGGAATTATATACCTCTTAGGAGAAAGGCATGAGAATATTCAGAAAGAGGTCATTGACTGGAGGCGAAGGTTATCTAGATGCCTCATTAGCATGGAGAAGAACTCCAGGTGCTGTCTAAGTGACTGAGTGCCTGTGGTCCACTTAGTGGTCTCAGAGCAGACAATGAAAGCTGAAGGGGACTGCTCCACCCCATCTGTCTCAGATCTCTGTGATCCCCAGGGTTTGAGCAAGCCCTACATCTCCAGTTCTGGTAGCATGGTCCCACATGCCTTGCAATGGGTGTCTCACAACTGCTCGTGACTCAAGTTCCAGGGAATTGGATGCCCTCTTTTGGATGACACAGGCACCTATGTGCATGAGCCATATATTCACACAGGTACGCATACCTACACATAAATAAAAATAACAAAAATAAATCTTTAAAACTAAAATACATGTCTGACTACTAAGGTATTGGGAAAAATATATCACCACCATAATTTATTTTCTGTAACCAGATCTATAGATAGCCCATATGTAGTTCTTGGTTGAAGTAGAATCCCACAATCCCATTTCTTTGTGAAAATAAGTAAGATTCTATACATTCAGTATCTTGTGTCCCAGAAGAGAGAGATCTAATGGATAGTCATTGGTATCAACATTGTTCCTAGCCTACACCAGAAAAAACCGCAGGCTGTCTAGCCATTACCAAGAGCTATTAATACTAAGATTATATAAAAATGTCTATGTCTAATTTCATACACCATTATACACATGATCATTATCTCAAAGGGTCTGAATTATGCTTCCAATATATTGATTTAATTATTCTCTGTTTTCTGATAGAAGTCATTACAATCCTATATCATTGGCTTTGAAAGATACTGCAATCGCTTTCTGGTGAAGGAAGCATCCTGTTTAATAAATAGCTGTCATCATACACATTATACATCCATTACCAGTTCTCAAAGAAATAGGATAACATCCATTAACAGCAAAATGTAACCATAAGAAATGAGTTTTTTGGATTCATATTGCTCCAGTGATCCTCCTGCCTCTGCCTCTTCACTATATCCTATCATAGCATGTGCTATGACAACTGTTTTATGTTGAATTGGGAGAACAAAGGTCTACAGAAAAAAGGAATGCTAAACACACCGAGTTGTCTTTTCTAAGAAAAAGATGAATAATATGTTTTTCCATCAGAAGCCTGGGCATGGAGGTGCTTGATAGCCTGGTGATCTGCACTAGCTGTAGGACTAGGCCTTACCAAGCTGCCACAAGTAGGGCCAGAGGTGGCTAACAGTCTAGGTGAACTTTGCATTATCTAGATGGACAGTGGCTCTCCTGAGCTCCCACAAGCAGCATAGCTGAGCTCTGTGTTACCTGTATGCCCAGGGGATTTCTCCATGCTCCCATAACAAGGTCAAGAGGAGGCTAGTAGCCCAGAATACCTCTATACTAGTTGTATGACCAAGACAATGCCAGATTCCCCCCTAGTGCCTTAAGGTAACACATGTAACCCTGTCTCTAGAACACCTTCATGGATGTACTTTGAGAAGAGTTTTAATGTAATTATGCCTTCTTGTGCACAGAGGATTATGTTATACCAGGATAGTTTTTTTCCTAAATTGTACTGTACTTAAATATGTTTACAATAAGCTACCCAGAGTCAGATTCTAGAAGTCTGAACCAACACCAACTAATTCTTGTTGAACTGGATTTCCTTCTTGTTTCATGTTACTGTTACTCTGACTGTTAAAGCTGTGATATTTAGAGACACCCCCCAACAGTGCTTTTACTGTAAAATCTTTTTAAGCCCTGATTTAATTCATTTAATAAATCTTTACAGACAAATTTTATCTATTCAAATGTTTCCCTTTCTATAAATATTTTATGAGATTTGAATTTTAAGGAAGGGAAAAAAAAGAAGTGTATTTTATGATTTGTTAAGACACCAACACTGTATTTTTCTGACTGTGGGGGAGGGTGTGTATAAGGTGTGGAGAGGACTGGGAGTGAGGGGTGGGAGTTTGTGTGGTGTGTACAGGGTATGAGGGTGTGTATGAAGTATGGGGTATGGGGAGGTGTGTGAGGGCTTATATGTAGGGTGTTGGTGGGTGTGAGGGTGTGTGGAGTGGTGGGGTTGTGTAGGGGATGTTTAATCCTATACATGTCAGGTTGCAGTTGTCTAACTTACAGTTCTCTTCACTCTTCAATAGAAAGCACCTGGGATCTTATATCAGCATAAATACCGGGTTAGAAATTCTGAATTCCTCACAAGCATCCAGGTAAATGCTAATGTGGGCAGACCTCAGGCCACACACCATGAATCTTCCTTAGACTATCTTGGGCGTTTTCACTCCAGATGCTAAAATAAACCTCCTCACTTTAAGGTCTATATTCAGAACCTATTTGTGTATTTTCTTCTGAAAAATACAAGACTGGCTCTTTTGGTATACCTGGAAGAAGTAAATTAAGGAAATCCAGGCATTAAACATACCTGAGACTTGTACTTAGTTGGTCACATGCCTGGAGACAATTCAGCTACTCACATGTCATGTCACTCAGCTACTCAGTATTTGATGTTTATCAGTAAGACTTTCTATTAAAATGTCAATACACCGAATTCAGGGAAAAACTTTTCATTTAACAACATTCTTTTCAATAAGTACCTTCAATCACACGATTGTGAACGTTGTAATTTATCGAAAAAGTTTTAGGATGTGAGTGATCTTTTTACTCCTTATGTATGAACCCTGAAGTGGAAGGAAAATATGTCAGATAGGGCTGACATCAGTTTCATCACTGTCTGAGGCTTTGCTTTTGTCTATTCTTTGCTTAAATGTTTTATTTAGAAGCCACAGGAGACAGTGGAAATGAATCATCTCCTGTCTTCAGCAATGGCTATTAGTCACACTCATGAGAAACAACAGCATCTGAGGCCAGCAGGAGGGCCAGGCCAGGTACTAGAAGTTACAATTACAGCATTAAGCCAAACATCTCTGGACCAGGCCAGATGATAGATGACTTTCTTGAAGGCAAACAGGATAAGAGTCTTTAGCAATGATAGGTACATCTTCTTTCTGATGAATGAGGTAAAGCTAATCTGTGAGGCTACTGAAGCCATATGTTACACGAAGTAATTAAAGAGAAATGGTTCTGTACCTTGCACTTTCTGTAGCTGATCTAGGAATTTCAGGAGCAAGAAAAAGTTGGAACAAAAGTAGATGCTTGATGATAACACACTTTCAGGAGAACACACTAAACAGCCCAGCCCACTACCTACTGTTAAGAGAAAAGAAAACGGTGAAGCAACTAGGGAACTGACCTAAGGTCAGCAAAATGGGAGGGCTTCAAAGTCAGATGTCTTAATAGAACTAAAGCAGAGGGAAGTGGAGAAAGAAAAGGAGCAGTGGAAGCAGACATCTATAATCAAGATAAAAGGATAGGCAGAGAAGATTCTTAGGAGTGGATTGTATAGTGTAGTAGGGGCATGGAGTACATTTGTTGTATAGCTATTTCCTCTTCATTAAAACATTACCTCCTGGAAGGAAGAGAAAGGCTCAGTAGACTCATGAAATGCTTACAAAACATTAAGACTCATGTAAGGCAGTTTATGAAATTTCCGAGACACAATAGGCCCCTCCCTGAGATCATACAACCATCAAACAATGGATAGGGAAGGCAGGAAACTCCGTAGTGGTGTAGCTGTCTGCACACTGCACAGAAATCTACTGGTGTGCGGTGTTCCTGAGGTATCATCCATGCATTTTGAACGATGCAGCTTCCAGAGAGTTGTGCTGCTGTGTAAGCATCTGTGTAGATCCATTGTTCACTAAGCTAGACATGTATGGAACTGTGTGTGTGGTTTTCCACTGCCCTCTTTATCTAGTATGAGTAGAAATAGGTTTCTCAGGAAAAGAAATGCAAACATTTTATAGTTTATTGATTTGTGCCACACATTGTTGAGAGAGCTTAATCTCAGTGGGAAAATTCTTCTTTTTTGAATGGTGCTTTGGCACAGTTCTGAGAGTAGATGGTTATGAAACAAAGATAAACATATGGTGTTGGAAAACCTTGAATATTTACTAAGGCTTGATGGCTTGTGAATTATAAGAAAAGGAGAAAATTCTCATGAGAAAAGAAGCCAGCTCTCTTGTGTGCTGGGCATACCGTGTGATCTTTTCAGGTTTAAAAGACAGGAAATAAAGTATTAGGAATTAGAGTGAAGAGTGCTTGCTAAGGACCTAGAAGTGCCCCCTTTTTGTGCTTTAAGCCCTCTGATACCGCCCCCCACACAATGTTTTTAGTAGAAGTCTATTAGACACAACTGTGCTGTATTAGAGATGGTTTGGGATAATTACGAAAAATATACTGTGTCCACCACTGGTGAACCCAACTGCAAACATGAGTTGTAGATTTCAAAAGGAAAATAGGAAATGTCCAGTAGGAGGGTCAGGCATTAATGAATGTTTCCAATACACTAACTACTACACATAGCATTAGAAGTATTACAGTTTTTGTTTTGTTGTTTTGCTTTATACAATGTAAGTGATATTTTCAGTACATGTGAGTGTCCTCTCAGTGACTTTTGATGAGAGACGGAAATATCTTTAGCTCCAGACCTGAACTAAAATTTAAAATCTTCTCCACTATGGACCCAGCATTGGCATAGGTGAGGCAATGATGTTCAAACACAGGCTGGCAGAGAGTGTCCTCAAAGCAACTGGAAGCTTCAGGATCATAAAGCGTAATGTTACTAATAACCAAACCCGTAAACAAGCAGCCTTAAATACAGTTTAGGAATGAATAGAGTCACTGGACAGCAGGAGAAGGTAATATAGTAGCCAAGGAAGGGACTCTGGGAAAAGAAGAGACTATCATGGGAATAGGAGAGGAAAGGGAAATAGGCTTTGAGGGTCAGAGGAATGCTGGAGCCAGGCACACCTGACCAGAGAAAGCTTCTATAATTCCTGGTGGAGTTACAGAAATTTTTATTAGAAGCTACCTCGTCATTTGTAATTCTCTGTGAAATCTTGTTTAAAATGTCTGCATTGTGGGCTGTGTTTATAGTTCCTACGTCTGCATCAAAACATGCCTTCCCTGGGTTTAAAAATGGCCTGTGTTCCTATCACATGTGCTAGAGTATCAGAAGCCTTCCCTGTACTCATACAATCAGACATCTCCCCGACACTGACTTTATAAGCAGATCTTCACCTACACACCTAACAGACAAACAAACATTCCTTGGAGTCTCTGGGGCTCAGTCTGAACATCAGTTTACATTGATATTTATTCTTAGCCCCAAACTAAATGTCCAAGATTATCTGAAGTCAGAAAGAATGGACCCATGTTTCAAAAAAGGAGGAAGAAAAAGAAAATGAAAGGTATGAAAGGGATTTGCAGACATGTTACTGCTTGGCACTTGGATTACATAAAATGAAGGCTTAGTGATCTCAGTAAGAAAAGGCTACATCTAATAAGATGAATAATCTATGTAGATTATTGAGTAATATATTTACTTAGAAAAGTTACTTCAAAGAAAACTGTCTTAGAAAAATATGAACAAAGAACGTAGAATTCACATCTAAGTGATAACATGCCTTTGTTTCTTTTATTAATTTTAATTCAATGAGGCAGGGCAGGGTCCTGGCTAGGAAGACACCAGGAAGGCAGGTTCACTTGAAGATAGCATGTTTTTTTCTGTTTAGAATCCCTACCTCCTAGTGATGTCGGGAACTCAGCCTTGAGGTTGATTCTGCTACCTTTCTGGAGATTGCTTCTAAAAGCCAAAAAACATAAATAGTTGTTTTTCTTCTTTGTCATTTACTTTCAGATGCTTACCAGGACATAAATGTGCTTGTAGGCTTAGATTTTTTCAAAACCTATTTGAATAAGGGTTCGTAATAGCATTATCTCCATTTTAGCCCACCACCAACCAGAGGTAGTGGAAAGGAAAAGTTAATAGGCCAAAGTGGGGTGTGAACCTGTTAGAAATTGTTCTTTTGAGTGATTCCATCTCATTGTCATGATATCAGCAGTTCAGTTCACACAACTCAGCAGTAGTAGTACAATCCACTAGCAAACACTATTCATGAATCAGCAATGGAAGTTTGATCCAGAGGAAACTGCAAGACTCTGTCAATTGGCCTAAGTCTGCAGAAGTGGCAAGAAGCAGTTGGAATATCACAGGAAGTTCTTTGGTGCATTTTTTTTCTATGAAGTCATGACAAACAATGATCAGCAAAGAAGGCAAGGTGAACCAATGCTACAGCATTGTTAGCAAAACCAGCATCAGCAAAGCCCAATGAAACCAACAAAGAGTAGCAAAGTGAAACAATACCACCCACATCATCCACTGTCTGTTGGATTATATTAATAACCTTTCCAAACATCTTATATTCTCTCAAGCTCAAACAAAACATTACATGCCCCTTTTCCAGTCAGCTGTGTTTCCAGAAAAACACGGCATGTGCCTCAGCAAAACATTCTCTCATAAGACAGTTTCAGAAAAAATATCACATGAAGTAACTGAGTCTCCGAGGATCCAGAAATTTCTACTTCATGTGCTTTTAAGCTCCCTAACTAATATTTTGGGCTTCTTTTCTCTGTTCCCCTTGCCACCTTATGAACACCTGCAGGTGGCTGACTTCCATACTAGCCTGTCTCAGGCTGTTGTCTGTTCTTCTTTCCATGCAGCTGCAGGATTTGTATCCTGATACACTTGGGGTTTTCCTCTTAAACTCTAATAAATTGTGCCTGAGCTTCTGTTTGTGACCATTCCTAAATTCTTTTTATTACTGAAACTAAGAACATTAAGAGGGAACCCTGAGTTCCGAGGTATTGTATGATAGCTATACTGTGACTCTCCAAGATTTCCAGTAATGCATTCTTTCCTGCCTTATAATTCTTTAATTAGGGAGGAAATGAACCCACCCCAGCACCTCTAGATGGCTTTAATCACAACGTATAACTAGCAAAATGCAAATGGATAAGAAACATATGGGGAAAAAACCCTGTAAGCTCACCACCAAGCAAGAAATGGGAATGGATACAAAATACCATTTTACACATCTCAAGTTGGCAAAGTTTTAAGTGAGGGAAAATGTCTATTGTTGGCAAGGCTGTAGAGAAAACAGCTTCTTCATGTACTCTGCCATGAGCAGCACCTGCAGGGCCTTAAGAAATTGTCCGCCTCCTTCTCAACTACCACAAAATGCGCATATGCTTTGGCCCACAATTCTGCTTCTAGGAATGCTTCCTAAAAACTGATCTGAAAAGCCACTAAATATGTTGGTTGCATCATTCTACAGGATGATTAAGTTGTTCTAAATCCCATCAGGCAGAAAGGGGCCTGTTGTGAGGAAGGGAATGAGAGATGGTGATGTGGGTTGAGCATGACCAAAGGAATCTTACAGCCATATAAGAAAATGTCATAATAAAACCTATAAAAATTAACACAGAAAGAGCAATTCTCAAATTTATCTAGAAAAGAAAAAAAAACTCAAAATAATGAAAACAACTCTTAACAATAAAAGAACTTCTGGGGAATCATTATCTGTGACCTCAAGCTTTACTACAGGGCAATAGTGAAAAAAACTGCATGGTATTGGTGTAAAGACTTGATCGATAGAATAGAATTGAAGACCTAGAAATAAAACCACATACTTACGGACACTTGATCTTTGACAAAAAAAGTCAAAAACATACAATGGAAAAAAGAAACCATCTTCAATAAATGGTGCTGGTCTAACTGGCAACCTGTATGTAAAAGAAGATGAAAATAATCCATACTTGTCACCTTGCACAAAACTCAAGTCTAAGTGAATCAAGAAATCAACATAAACCCAGATACACTGAATCCGATAGAAGAGAAAGTGGAAAAAACTTAGAACTTGTTGGCACAGGGGGAAATTTCCTAAACAGAACTCCAATGGCTCAGGCTCTAAGATCAAGAATTGATAAATGGGACTTCATGAAACTGTAAGGTTTCTGTAAGGCAAAGGATGTTATCAATAGGACAAATCGCAACCTACAGATTGGGAAAAAGTCTTCATAAGCCCACATCTGATAGAGGGCTAATATCCAAAATATATAAAGAACACAAGAAGCTAACCACCAAGAAACCAAACAACTGAATTGTCTTAATTAGGGTTTTACTGCTGTGAACAGACACCATGACCAAGGCAAGTCTTATAAAGGACAACATTTAAAAATTGGGGCTGACTTACAGGTTCAGAGGTTCAGTCCACTATCATTAAGGCAGGAACATGGCAGCATTCAGGCAGCATGGTAACGAGGAGCTGAGAGTTCTACATCTTCATCAGTAGGCTGCTAGCCGAATACTGGCTTCCAGGCAGCTAGGGTGAGGGTCTTAAGCCCAGGCTCAACACCTACTCCAACAAGTCCACAACTCTTAATAGTGCCACTCCCTGAGCCAAGCACATACAAACAAATCAATCAATCAAAAAATGAGGCATAGCACTAAACAGAGAATTCACAACAGAGGAATCTCGAATGACTGAGAAGCACTTAAAAAATGTTCAATATCCTTAGCACTTCCTTAGCAGGGAAATGCAAATCAAAATGATCTTGAGATTCCACTTTATACCAATCAGAATGGCTAAGATCAAAAACTCAGATAACAGCACATATTGGAAGGATGTGGACAAAGAGGAATACCCCTTCATTGCTGGTGGGATTGCAAACTGGTAAAACCACACAATCTGGAGGCTTGGGGAATGTAGAAATCAATCAGAAAATTTGGAAATAGATCTACCTGAAGACTCAGCTATACCACTCTTGGCATATACTCAAAAGATGACCCACCATGCCACAGGGCGTGTGTTCCACTATGTTCATAGCAGCCTTATTTGTTATAGAGAGAAGCTGGAAACAACCCAGATGTCCCGCAGTGGAAGAATATATACAGAAAATGTGAGTCATTTACACAATGGAATACTACTAGGCTATTAAGAACAAGGACATTGTGAGTTTTGCAGGCAAATGGATGGAACTAGAAAATATCATCCTGAATGAGGTACTCAGACCCAAAAGGACATGCATGTTATGTACTCACTAATAAGTAGATATTAGCCAAAAAAAAAAAAAGTATAGAATTCCCAGGATTCAATCCACAGAACTCAACAAGGTTAACAACCAAAAGGGCCCAAGTGAGGATGCCTCAGTCCCATTTGGGAGGGAGAAGAAAGCAATCACAGGAGGGGGATGAATGGAGGGAGGGACCTAGAAGGGAAAGGCAACAATGAGGGAAGAGGAGAACAGGATCAGGTATTGGGGAGTAGAAGACAAGACAAGCCCTGAGGGCCAGCAGAAAAGATTTTCAACAATCTACTACTATCTAGGTCAACAGGGAGTTTCAGAACTGTTCAGCTAGAAGGAGGATGAACTCATCTCTCCCTCCTTCCCTCCCTTCCTCCCTCCTTCCCTCCCTCCTCTCCTTCACTCCCTTTCTCCCTCCTTCTCTCTCTCTCTCTCTCTCTCTCTCTCTCTCTCTCTCTCTCCTCTCTCTCTCTCTCTTGTGTGATTATATGGGGCTACTTCAATGATAGCTTAGAAATTTGGGAACTTAGAACACAGTTTAGTTTTCCTTTCAAACAATTTGCAAAGCTCTGAATTTCTGCCTATGGAGTAATGGGATAAAATTCTAAGAATAAGACATTTAAGCAGCATTTCTGTAGCCATAGTATACCGAAAAAGTAGAAGAGACCCTGGAATCTAGAGCTTTCCTGAGTGACACAGGTTCAATTCAAATCTTTGCTTCTCTGTTGCTTTGAGGAAACACTAACCAAAAGCAACTTGGAAAGAGGAAAGTGTTTAGGTGGCTTATCCTTTCAGATCACAGTCTCTTAATAAGGGACATCAGGACATGTATTTAAGGCAGGACCCTGGAGGCACAAATGTAGCAGACACTGGAGAGGAACATGGAAAGGGAGGAGCACAGCCATTTAACACCTGCATGTATACACACATAACAGAGGAAACAAAGGAAGAACTTGCACTGAAGTTACCAACGGTCTTCTACCTGAGAGGTGGACTGTGTGTGAATCTTTCTTTCATATGATTTATCTGAACTATATTTCTCGTAATGAAACTGGATTGTTTACATAATGTTCATAATAAAAAAGAAAACAGTACATTTTTTCATTTCCATGAAAGAAATTGATTTATTTTAAAACTGAATTAGAGTTGTTACTATTATTTGTGATTTTCTTCTTGTTTTTACAAATATTTGTTAAAATTTACCGGTTTATTTATTTTATGTATGTGAGTACACTGTTGCTGTTTTCAAACACACCAAATATTGCATGGGATCTCATTACAGATGGTTGTAAGCCACCATGTGGTTGCTAGAAATTGAACTCAGGACCTCTGGAAAAACAGCCAGTGCTCTAAGCCACTGAGCCGTCTCTCTAGCCTCCATGATTTTCTTAATAGCAACAGAGCTTTTGACAACCATATGTGATCTGTATCGATTTGGATCAGTTAAGGGTTAAATATCCTTCCATCTTCCTCACTGTAATGAACTTGAACAGTAACTCAGTGCTACTCTGTTGTAGATAGGGAAATGAGGTGCCAAGAAGCATCAGCTTTGCCCCTTCAGCTGAAGGAGAAATGAAAGCCAGATCTGGGGACACAGTGCAACATTCCAGACTGTTGCAGAGACTTTTATTTGTTTAATAAAAGTTTTGTTTCGTCTGCAAGCCAGGAAGACTATGTGCTTCCAGACAGCAGGGACACAGGTGTACATTATATCTTATTAGTGCCCTGAATGTCACCCCAAGGTTACTGTCTGAGCCTACTGTGTCCCTAAGAAGAACTTGTGATTCTTTTCAAGGACAAAAACTTCCCCAACAGGAAGGCCTTAGAAATGCTAATGGAGGAACTCAACACACAATCACACATGACCAAGTTTGACCTCAACATTTCCAAGTCTTACTTTCCTCTACAGTGCAGTGGAACAGGCTGATTTTGATATTAATTTTACATAGCAACTTGAGAAGACAGCAGGATGACTACAAAGCTCGTAACCATAGTTTTACTATATGTCTTTGAAGGTGTTTCCAGAGGATACTAGCTAGCATTTGAATCAGTAGATGGGGTGAAAAAAGTCTCTGTCCAATGTGTACAGTCTTTCACTGTGCTGAGGATCTAGAAAGCACAAGAAAGTAGGAGTCAAAAATGAAGGGAAAGTTCTGTCTCATCAAACACCAACATATCATCCTCCTCTGTCTTGGAAATCAAGACCCTGGTTCTTGGGATTTTTTTCTCAAGAGTCTGCCTGCACTCTGTTCTTAGCCCTGTGGCCTTGGATGAGTAGTTTTCTTTCTTTCTTTTCTTTTCTTTCTTTTCTTTCTTTTCTTTTCTTTTCTTTTTTTTCTTTTCTTTTCCTTTGTGTTTATATATTGTCAGCTTCTGAGTTTCCATCCTTCATAATCTAGTAAGATTCCTGGACTTCCAAAATCATGTGATCCAGTTCCTGTAATATATTTGCTCATCTATCTATCTATCTATCTATCTATCTATCTATCTATCTATCTATTTCCTATCAGCTCTGGAGACCCTGAATTCTTGGGAAAAAGAGACAAAGTTACCAAGTTGCCAAGCACAACGACAGATAGTAAATATTCAACAAGAGCTAGCTCTTCAACCATAAGATCCTACATCCTCTGCAATTTGCCTGTCACTCAATAAAAGAGGAGCTCTTTTTATAACTATCTGACCATTCCCATAATCCCAAATACAGATAGAAAGGAACCAGGGGAGTCATAAAATTTAAGTGTCAGGGTTCTTCCTTCCATGTCTATTAGATGTAGAGAGCTTTGCTGAGAGTTGCAGAGTACTCCGTGCAGAAATGATAAGACGGGTTATACAGACAAAGTATTTCCAGGTAAGTGTTCCTAATGAGTTTACAGAACATATCTCAAAAACATGAATAACCAAGCCCTAGGATTTGTTTCCTCATTGTAAATAGTCTCTTTCGTATCTAGTGATCCAGTGAAGTATTTGTACTTTGTTTTTGTTTTTAAGTATCCCAATACTGTATATATTCAGACTATATAAAACCTGTATTATCCCAAGATTGTAGTTTACCTGGATGACTTAAATTTCCTCTTACTGGGCTGGGTATATGGCTCAGTAGAAGTGCATTTCCCTTCCATCTATAAGGTCATGGTTTTTGATACTTAGTGCTACACACACAAAAACCTTCTTATCACTCCTCTAATCCAGCCTCTGTTTGGACACAGGTTTATACTTCTAAGGTAGTTGACTTAGACTAGAACCAGTTCTAAACAGCTTACCACGTACATTTGTGTTTATTGTGTCCCTGAACTCAGCTTAGAGGTCTCATTTCCATTTCTTAGTCCAACACAGAATATATCCTATTTTCAATGTTGCTTGCCAGGCTATACACCTTAATCTTTAGCTTTCTTTCAATTGACTACATCCCCAGATTGTTTGTGGATCCTTTTCTGTTGAGTGTCTGGAGCTGAACCAAGCCTTGAATGGAACTCATCTCACTAAGGAGTGCTAGACATTGACTACCCTTGCAACATAGTGAGTATCCCCAGACCCACTGAAATACAGTTTTCCTATAAAAAAAACTTCAATAATAAGCTATAGCATGCCACTCCCAGAGCCAAGATTATCAGTCATTTCATAGCATATCAATTGATTTAGAAAGCTAGAAGGGTCTGACCTCTTTCCACTGAGTTGGAACCTGGAAGACAATACAGGGAAGTATCATGACAGCAGCTCTTCTCTGGTTAGTATGTGCAAGATCAGAGATAGAGCAAACATAAATCCATGTTAGAAATTAGATTGCAACTTTCAGACAGGATCTGTTATCTCATCATGAGCAGAAAAGAAAAATGGTACCCTCAATTCTTCTTAGGTCTCATGGTCTGGCTTCCACACTTCCTCTCTGGGTTCATAGTGGTTTTCAAATTTACATGAGAGTTTCACCTCGAATTATTGAGGCATTTGGGGAAAATTATTTCCTATAATCCTGCATATCCATAACTATTACCCTCCTCAGGTAAAGAGACAATGGAGCCACATTACTAGCAGTTGGAACTGGAGAGAGAACACTTGTCTGATATCCTTGCTTCAGGGTTTCCTCATGAGAAAAGCATCCTCCTGCAGCTGTGCACAGTATGTGTGTTAAGGACAAGGTATCTGGAAAAACCACCTAAAGGGAGGTATTGCCTGATTTGACTCATAGTTAATAGAGTCCAGTTGTTATCTCACCTCAAGATTCTACAGTGTTGTGAAGCAGAACATAGACAGCATAGACAGAGAGAGTAGATATTAGAGTAGGCCATCTACTTCATTAATTCTCTCCTTAAAGAATCTGGAGAAACAGGGAGTAATCATTACTATGAGAAGGATAGAGACCAGTGGGCTGAGTAGGGGTAGGATCCAGGATCCTAGTGAGGACCCCAGCAAGAATATCACGTTGGAGGCCATAGTTTGTAAGCCAATTCATGTAAGTTTTTAATCCTCTCTTCCACTTGGCAATATTGGCTCATGTAGTAGAGACATTCTCCATTGAGGAAAAAGCAAGTGTGCCCCTTCTTACTGGTTAGCAAGTTCAGGGTTCCCCAGTATTATAGGAAAACCAAGGTTAAGGAGATGAACAGTTTCTATAGTAGTTGCAGGGTCAATGTTGATTCCTAGATTCCAAGACTGACCCACCATCCAAGACAAATAAGCTTAGATACAGACTGCAATCCAATCCACACTTGTCCAAACCCTTAGAAGCTACTGAGACTGCCAAGCCAATTTTAATCATGACCAAGAGAGCCATAGCTTATCTGTTCCTGTGTGTGACTTGGAGGAGCATTTAGAACTCTCCTTCCGTTTACAGAGTGGGTTGGAGAAGTAGCAGAGTATAAAACAGACACCGTGAGTGGATTTATCTATATACCAGTAGATCTTGAAGTGGCACTAGAAGTGTTAGCATTCCTTCTACACTCAACCCAATGGTTACCTAGCAACAGCCAGGTAGGCCTGGCTTGCTATAAAAGGAACTGTTTGGTCTCTTTCTCTCTCTCTCTCTCTCTCTCTCTCTCTCTCTCTCTCTCTCTCTCTCTCTGACTCTTTTCTGTCCTAACCTCTCTTTTTCTACCCTTCTCTACCCTTACCCCTCTCCCTTCTTCTCTCTACTTGTTCTTGTCCAGCTTCTCCTCTCCTCCTCTCTCTCTCTCTCTCTCTCTCTCTCTCTCTCCTCTTCTCCTCAACTCCCCTTCCCATGCCCTAAATAAACTCTATTCTATACTATACCCATCATATGGCTGGTACTTCAGGGGAAAGAATGTTTCAGCATGGGCCTACCAAGACACCCCTCTTACCTCACCATACAGTGCTCTATAAAACATATCCTGGTCTTTTTATAAAACACACATTTTATGCCATGACTTAGATTTAGAAACTCACAGGTTTACATTTCCCAATATCACATGGACTTTCCTGCCATTGGATTGCTAGACTTCCATCCAAATACTGGCATATAGGTAAGCTTCCACAGTGGGTCCCAAACCACTTTGTTCATCTGTTCTCTGCTCTCTGTTCCTCTCCCTCACTATCTCACTCCTGCCTGACTCAACCCTACAGTAGGATTTTTTCATCATGCCTTGATAAATAATGATTTTAATATTAATTTAAAGATTTTCAACAGTAAAAAGGTTAAAGACCACTGCCTTCAAGGTATATTTAGCCTTGTTTGTGCTACTGTCGTTACTACTATTAAGTTACAATATACTTTGTTTGCTAGGTACAATCTAGATGAAATAATTAAAACCAAACACAGATAGTTTAACTCAGGTGTGCTTAATAGATACTAGCTCTCAATAGTGTCAAAAATGTGCTAAATACAATGTTAAATGTTTGCATTTACTATGAGAGAGACCCCAAATCCTGAAGTAAACCCCCAGGTCTCTGAGAAGATTTGGGCACAGCAACAAGACTGCCTGGATTGTGGTGTGATAACCACTGAGAAACGCTGCTCCATTGTCCTGCCTGCACCTAGGGATTGACCTAAACTGTAGACAGACAGAGGATACCCAGAGAGTTAAATGTCTCACATTGTCTAAGCCAAAGTGAGTCATTTCTCCCATATTCCTACTCCACAGGAAAAAGTTTCTCATCTCTGGGTCTGATGGCTAGACTGGACCTGCTCCTTCCTAACCACAGACGGTTCCACAAAACCTGGACAGCAAGAAAGCAGCCAACTCTCCTAAGACTGGACTATTCCTGTGATAGTTTGTATATGCTTGGCTCAGGGAGTGGCATTATTTGGAGGCGTGGCCTTGTTAGAGTAGGTGTGTCACTATGGGTGTGGGCTTTAAGACCTTACTCGTAGGTGCCTGGAAGTCAGTACTTTGCTAGTAGCCTTCCGACAAAGATGTAGAACTCTCAGCTCCTCCTGCACCATGCCTGCCTGTATGCTGTCATGTTCCCACCTTGATGGTAATCCACTGAACCTCTGAACCTGTAAGCCAGCCCCAATTAAATATTGTCCTTATAAGAGTTGTATTGGTCATGGTGTCTGTTCCCAGCATTAAAACCCTAAGACAATCCCCCTTCACATTTTCTTAGGTTTTGCAGAGTCACAATGCCCTAAAGTCAGCAGGAAGTAACTAAATATCATGATTCCTGCTTCATCTCTTTCTAATTTCTCCTTTTTAAATGGAGGAATGTTAGCATTTCTTCTATGTTCTGCCCAACAGCTACCTAACAGCCAGGTAGGCCTGGCTTGCTACAAAAGGGACTGTTTGCCCTGCCTCTACCTCTCTGCTCTTTTCTCTCCCAACTACTTTTCTCCTCTATCTGCTTCCACCTCCCCCTTCTCTCTCCACTTGTTCTTGGCTGATCTCTTCTCTCTCTCTCTCTCTCTCTCTCTCTCTCTCTCTCTCTCTCTTTCTTTCTATTCTATACTATACCCATCATATGGCTGGTACCTCAGGAGGAAATATTGCCTCTGCATGGGCCCTCTGAGACACCCCTCCCACCTTACCATAGCACACTCTACAAAACATACCCTGGCCTTTTTATAAACTACAACAAAAGGAGAGTCACTTCTGGAGCTAGTAAGCTTCCCAAAATTGAGATATTAGTACAGGCTGTTAGAGGGGCAGGACTGCGATTGCGATTATTGTTGAAGAGGCAGTTTTCTTGCATCTTCAAAGAAAAGAGAGGAACCAGTGGTGTTGAGGGAAATGATCTGATTTAGGAGTTACATAGCTAGGAGTTTAGAGTTACATGGTGAGAATGGATGGCAACCACCAGGGATTATTGCAGTGCAGTGAGAAGAAAGCATGAGGTTGTATTAAGGCACCCATTGTTTCCACCATAAGTGTGGAGAAGACTGGGGATCATGTATAATAGTCTCCGTGAAGGCCTAGTTAAGAGAGGTTCCACATAGCCTGGATGTCAGGTTGGATATTTTGCTGGAACAGATATAGAGTATGAACAGAAAGTGATGTTAAATGGTCATCTTGGGTGCATATTCGAGTGGTCTTAGTGTTGGGTGGGAAGAAAAAAGCCCTAAGAGCAGCGGAAGGAAAGAGCCCACACTCAGGAACAGGTAGAAGGTGGGAAAGCTTAAGTTTTAGAGATCTTGTTGAAGAATAGGAGTATTTGGTAAAACAAGGGTTCCTGAGCTCATTTGAATTGTGACAGATGGATCCAGGTTATAGCTCCCTAAAAGTAACATGATTTTTTTTTAATTTGGCAAAGAGTAGTGAAATGTTCAACTGTATCAGCAGGACCACTGTCTGTTTTAGTCCGGATTGAAATCCTCATTGTAGAGAAAACAGTTAATGAGTGTCTGTTAACAGCTCAAACAGACTCATACCTTTGAGCCATAGCAAAAGTAATGCCTAAAATGTTATCAACATAAACACAAAAACATTTAAAATGGCCAAAGGAAATTTAAATTTTCAGAGGCTGTGACTATAATAATTTTAATTACTTTTAAGGTTTTAGTAGCCAATGCTTATAAGTCTTGACAAGAGTAGATTAACTGCTTACAACAACACTATTTATTTAAAAAGAAGTTTAACAGTAATGTGTTAAATTTTGAACTTTGAAATTCCAGTATCATCATCATCTTTTAAGTCTCATTTCACATACCTTAATTCACTTCCTCAGACCCTCAAAACTTGCCTAGGTATTCTATTTTCCTTTCTAGTCTGGAAACATTCCATCATTTACCACGATGAGACATGGGTGCTTGATGAATAAAAGTAGTCATAGCTGGCCAGCAGTGGTGCACCGCTGCAGTCTATGCGCTCTGGAGTCTGAGGCAGCGGACTCTCCCGAGTTCGACTCCAGCCTGTGCTTGCTCACAGCCCAGAAAAAAAAAGTAGTCATCTAAAAAATCAGGCTTTTAAAAATCATCATCAGTGCATAAAGAAACAGTAAAAAAACATTCTAAGTCTGCAATAACAGCATGGTAGTATTGAAGGTTTTTTTCATAGAAACCAGTCTGTGAGTTTACCTAGCTCAGTAGAAAGTCGGTTAGCTCCAGGAAAAAGCAAGACCTGACCTTTATACTTGAAGCCAATTTAGTCTGGCAGGTAATTGAGCCTCAGTTTTTAAGGTTTTTGTTTGTTTGTTTTGTTTCATTTTTAAATTATGAGACTCAGGTAATCTAAAATTTATTTAAGGCTCTCAAATTTATATCATCAGGAAGCAACATGTCCATCTTTTGTACCCAAAGGTATTTATGATATAAAGTCAGAATTTGTTAAGCTGAAAGCAGATTTTTTAATTTTGGTCAAATGAAAAACCAATAGATGGTATCTGTCAAAACATCTCTAGCTTCTTCCACAGGACTGGCATAACTTATTCGCTTGATATAAAATAGGAAAATATATTCAATTTGTATTGAGAAGAAAACTAAGATGGTAGAGGGGTGGTCCTCAGACACTAGTAACACAAACAGAAGGGAATGAAAAAAAGGAAAATTTAGCCATGATATTTAGCCATGAGAGCTCTGCCCAGTAACTGGGTTGAGCAACAAGATTTAATGAGGAAGAAGTGGTCAATGGTGGAGACAGAAGGAACAGAGAAGAGGACTTGTAGCTCGAGGCTAGTAGGGCTGACTATCAACAACCTTCCCAAAGATCTGAGAAGGATACATTTTACCAGAGTAAGCAGCAAGTATGGACCAAGTGGTCTCAAAACCTATTCAAAGTAACAGGGACTAGCCTACTCCTTGGGCAGTTACTCCAGTCTCCTCCATGGAAATCTTGATAGTTTTGATGGGGCCTGAGGTCCCACAGAAGCACCAAACTTCAGCCACCAGGCCCTGAAGATCCAAAGATCCCCTTGTAGAGGAGGAGCTAGGAGAAATGATCTACCTTGGAAAGGCAAAGGGGGGTAGTCAACCCTCCTGCCCACAGTTATGGCAGGGTCCTGACAGAATGATGGTAGTGGACAGTTTATTCACCCAGTGACTGGTGTTTGCGCATTGGAAGCAAGGTCCAGATAGAGTCCTTTAGTGCCCCATTTTCTTTGGAAATGGCCTCATAGTTGCTACCAGAAGCTAGTACTTATGCCTACCAGGGGATTCTCTTCCATCTTTCCCTGTTCTTCTTTTCCATTAAGCACCTTAAAAGCCATTATCAACAGATCTCTCTGAGGGCTTTGAGGGCTACCATCTAGTCTCTTAATTGTTCTTCTATTATCAAGGGCAAACTAGGAAAGAAAGTGAGAATTGAAGACAAGCACTACCTCTTGAGAATTAAAGTCCTGCTTGGTGTCCTGAAGGAAAGTCTCTGTGAGTTGGGTAAGAAACTTGGCAGGACTTCCATTGGACTCTGGGTGACTCCCCTCCCCAGTTTGTTGAAATTTACTTCCTTATGAAAGGCCTTTTGGAGTCCACCGAGGAGACAAGTAACCATTTTATCTCAGTCCATCCTGCTAGGGAACTAATTCTCAGTATTAGCCTAGTAATTGCAATGAGAGTCCACACAAAAACGCCTTGGCCTCCACTGGTGAGAGACCATCCTTGTGGTGAATATCATCTGATGAGTTTTGGCAGCCACCTAGACCCTCTCCATTCCTCAAGGATAAGAACAGTACAAAGAATTACATAGAGGCTTGCTAGGAGAGAAAATATCCTGGGTGAGGTACCTGTATTCTCTGGTGAAGATAGAGGAAGTCATTGGTGGAAAAACAGGACATTTCCACCCAAGAGAAAGATAAATGTATGTGGATTATACCACTAGGACCTACCAGAGTATCTAAAGAGTATCTGTATGGGAGTGGATGTGAGCTGCTAGGGGTGGTAAGGTAAGCATGGATGAGGTTGAGCGAGTGTGAGGAGGTGAAGAGGGGAGAGGGACACCAGTGGAGGAGGCTGGGGTGGTATCCTCAGAGGGTAAGGCTGAAAAAGATGGCAGAGAAGGCAGTTCCAAGGGATACTTATATGAGGAGATACAAGAAGGTAGAGCAGTAGGGAGAGAAGCAGCTGAATAGATGGAATCTAATATGGTGGATGGAGGAAGTCAGTATAGGCAAATGATCTATTCCAAGAGGGCCAAATTAGGAGTTTGGCCCAGTAAGAAATGACCAAGCATTTGGTGCTGAATTGTGCCTTGTGCATTTCAGCATCAAATATAAGCTAGGGTGCAGTGAACCACGAAACCAGATCACATCATGGGTACAAAGAAACATTTATTTGGGGAATCAAACTTCCAGGCTATCTCTCAGGGGCAGAGAACTGTGGCGGGGAAAGCTTTGAGGAGACAGGCAGCAGTAGGAGGAAAGGCACAGACAGAACAGACTGGGATTCAGCCAGATAATCACTAGACCATTGTCAGGAAAAGAAAAGAAGGTGACTTTTCTGAAAGACAGAAACCTGCCTTCCTAGATTCCTGAGGAATCTTAACTTTATCTTTCTATTAACCAATAACAATTATTCTGTCTACCAGCTCCAAGCCCTTTAGTGAAAGACATTATCACCATTGGTGGGGGTACTGTTTTGAACACAGAATGTCTCTGGAATGCTGCTGTACAATTCTGTTTTGCTAGCCTCCTAGGCTTCTCTCAATTCAATCTAATGGATAATTGACCAAGCTATATCATGCAATAGTCATACCAAACCTGAGTTCTATCATACCAGCAAGTGTAATAGAAAAAAAAGTAACACCAGAGGTGGCCATAAGCTCATCTGACTTGAACACCCCTCTATGTATAGGAAAAAGGCATGCAGTCACACACAGACACATGAACACAAATTTGCACATACCTATGAGTACTCAAAACATGCAAATGCACTCTGATTGATGGCTGCCTATGGAAATTTTTCCTCTGAATCAGGCCTCGCTAGTATAAAGAGAGGCACCATGACAAATATTATAAAGGATTAAATGAAAAGGGCATGTTAATTGAAGGAAGCAAGTATAGGTAGAACCAAGTTTCCCACACACACACACACACACACACACACACACTTTCATTCATTGCCAAGCAAGAAAACCTTAAAGAAGGAAAGCTAGCTCTGGCATGTTCCTACCCACTTTTCTCAATGATGAATAAAATTTAATTTTGTTTCATTTTAGCACCCCTGGGCTGGAGGAAATCCCAAGCTGAGTACCTTCATAGACTCAGTTACTCTCAACTTGTAAATATTTGTGCTATGGAATTACACCATTTGTGATCTTCTATGACCTGTGAAAATTCAAATCTGACTGAAAGAGGTGTAATAGCTAACAGTAAATGACTAATTTCACATTTTGGAAATAAGCCAGAATCAATTAAATGGACAGATTGGTTTTGACAGCTCCTAGCTCGAATGTCACACAATAAACAACTCTGGCTAATGTGTTCTTTCATGGAAGACCAGGCAGATGATATTTCATGTGTTTTAGAATGGATTGAATGAGACTATAAAACAGAACTAAGCCAAGCATCAAATATCTACTCTCTCATCCTGCCCAGAACTGAGCAAAGACAGGTGAACCAGCACTCTATCTTTTGCCTCCTCTAACCACCACATTTCTAATCACACCCTGAATATACATCCAGGACAAAGAAAGTTCTGATTCCACTTCCCTCAGAAACAGATGGGAAGAGGGCTCTAGCTTACTACACATGAGGGCTCTCCTCACTGTACCGTCTCCTTTATATCCTTGTTCGAAGCATCATCTGGGACTTTACCTCAGATTGTGAGACACGTGGGTGACATGATGTTGTTCTCTCTAGCTTAGCTTCTCTCTGTTTTTACATTTTGACATTTTATCTTGTGCATTTTGTGCTCACATATATGTATATTTCACATGTCTGATGCCCATAGAAGTCAAAAGATGTGGTTGGAAACCCTGGAACGTGATACACAAATGGTTGTTGCCACCATGCCAGTGCTGGAAAATAAACTCAGGTCCTCTGCAGGAGCAACAAGTGAACTTAACCACTGAGCCATCTCTGCAGCCCAGTCTTAACTTCTTCAAACCATTCCTAAGTGACACATCAGAATCCAGACAGGAGTTGCATGGTTGCTGAAATGCCAAACCAAAGAATGGCTTTGGGGTTGGTTAAGCAACAACATCAGAAAAGGATTTGGGATCAGGATTAAGCAATGAGCATTAAAGGACCAAAGAACGAGGTTATATGTGTGTGGTGGGGGTGGGGGACAAAGCTGAGGGGAATAAACTGAGTCCAGAAGAAAGTTTTATTACTGTAAATAATTCTTTTGAGGCATGCTTGTCTTGGTGCTCCTGGTTCATTTAAGGTATTTTCTATTTCATTGAGGCTAGGAAAATGAGGCTTGGAAAGTTATTATTATTAATTATTATATTATTATTATTATTATTATTTTATTTTAAATAAAGATAATTTCAGTGTGTTGGTTAACTAGGAGAACTTCTATATATAAATAATTTTTAACCATCATAAAAAAAGCAAAAAATTTTCAGCATCATTTTAATTTGCTTCATATTATGGCTAAACAAAAGACCATTACTATTTCCTCATTGGATACAGCCTCCTCAGACTCCTTATAGCTTGGTTGGGTTCCAGATGCCTTCAAGTCAGCCTTATAGGACTTGACATTAATTACCAAGCTGAAGCAAAAACTAAGACCAAAAGAAGACAGAATAATTGGGCTGATTTTTTTGAAGTGCATAAATGGGGAGTGTAGAGGACTATCTGTTCCAATACAGGAGCTAAATTACCAGATGGGGCTGGACTTCAGCTCTACATCCTACCTAGCTGATATCCCTATCAGAGCATCTGTCAGATGAACATGAAAGTCTTCATAGAGGGCTGCTCACACATCCACAGAGCTACTGAGGAGCACAGAGAAGTTTTTAAGGAAGAGCAGGAACTTGTGTTGAAGCTGAATCCACACCTATTCTTTATGTTCTTTGAAAGTATGTCTGGTGTATTGGAGAGACTATAGTCCTTCTAAGCTGTCTCTCATTTGCTATATGACTGAGTAAACTTCCAAAGAGCCAAAGGCAAGTCCTGGAAAATGTAGTCCCTCTAAATATGTTTCAATTCTGCTTTGAGGTGCAAAAGAAGCTAGAGAAAAATATATAAGCAAGTGAGTATGACTATGATCCCATACATATTTATTTACAATAGTACAGTACATAGCAAACCAGATTTGATCCACAGACCATGTTTTGTAGGTCCAAATGACATGGTATGTCTATTTATGTGATATGTAGATAGAATGCATGCCTGTAAAAGAGTGTATATGTAGTTATTTTGCTGACATATGACAAACAAGTCAAGTTTAACAAATATTTATCCAACCGTTTTGCTTTGACAGCATCTATGAGTTAAAGCATATTTATCCACTCAACAAATCTTGCTTTAGTTCTATCTGCATACCAGCATATATTCCAGACACAAGGATGCAACAATGAATTGGACAAAGTGCCTGCTTGTGTTAAAATGATGTTGAAAAGATGAGAAAAGATGACAAGGTGAGAAAAAAAATAGGAAAGAAGGAAGTTGGCAGCCCATGATTTGTGTTGTACAAAATGTTTTCCTTAGGAGGCTACAGCAATACAAATGATAACATGGCCTTTTCGAAGGATGCTGAGAGCAGACACTTCAAAGTAGCTGGCATTTAGCTGGTGTGTGAATGAACAAAAGGAGCCATCCATGCCAAGCTGGCAAGGTAGACAAGGAGAGGTACCCTATGATTAGAAGAATTAGAAAAAGAAGAAATATGGTGATCCTCAGGTCAGAATATACACCTGCACTCACACATGCACTCACATGTGCAGTCATACATGCACTCACACATGCACTCACACATGCCCTCACACATACACTCACACATGCACTCACATGTACACTCATACATACATTCACAGGTATACTCATACATGCACTCACTCACACCTGCATCACAATGCACTCATATCTACACTCACATATTCACTCGCATATGCACTTGCATGTGTACTATATATGCATTTACACATGCACTCACACCTGCACTCACACCAGCACTCACACATGCCCTCACACATGCACTCACATATACACTCATACATACATTCACACATACACTCAAACATGCACTCACTCACACCTGCACTCACACATGCCACCCACACATGCACTCACACATGCACTCATATCTACACTCACATATTCACTTGCATATACACTTACATGTTATTTATATATGCACTCACACATGCCCTCACACATGTACTCACACATGCACTCACACATACACTCACACATGCACTCACTCACACTTGCACGCACATGTGTACTCATATCTGCATTCACACATGCACCTACTCACACCTGCACTCACTCACACCTGCACTCACACATGCACTCACACATGCACTCACACATGCACTCACACATGCACACAGGTGAAACTTATTTTTAAAGCAGATTTTATTTAATCCAACAAATCCAAAACAGTATTACTTCAACCAATAATAGTCATGCAAATGTTACTGAGACATTTTTTCTCTGTGCTTCACAAGTAGCTTTCTCAATGTGAAACAGGGCTTCAAAAATGCTCAGTGGTCATATATGGCTAATTGCTGACAAAAGATCAACAGTGGTGACTTAACACTCTGTATGGTAAAAATAAAGAGCTTAGAATAATTACTCTAAGCCATTAGAGGGCTTGTGCATATAAGAATAGTGTGATCTAACAAATCTGTTTAAGAGAACTCATTATGGAATATTCTGTGGAAAATGGATTGGGGTGCATAGGAGGAGAACAGGGAAAGGGAATAATTGGTATGAGATTGGCACATTCAAGTGCAAGACAGTGTTCAAGAAGGATTGGTGGAGGCACTGAGGGTGTAAAGTGGGGATTTGAAGTGTGACCCAAGTCAGTGGGATGTATAGTAACAGTCAGCAGGTTTTCCTGGTGGTGTCAGCAGTAGTATATAAAGGATTCTACTGGCACACAGACAGTCACACAGTCCTTCAGAGGTGCTGCACTAGCACCATATTGAGGGATATGCTCACAGATAATTGCTACTTTTGCTGATAAAGTGGTCCCCAAACAACCATGGCTGCATGAAAATCGACTGTGGTGATAGTTGAACAAATCCTGCAAAGAACCTCAAAACTGTTGAATTGTTTAAATGCACAAATCATGTGATATGTGCATTATAACACAACAAAGCACCTTTTAAAGGAACATGAATGAAATAATTAAGGGGCCTATGACTGGACACTGGAACAGGAGTTAAGAAAGATTGTAGATTTTATTAATTCTTACCTAAAATAAGATTCATCTCCTTCCAGAAAAGTCATCAGATACCTAATCTCTCCCATCTCTGTTGCCCCAGCTTCTTAGAGAGTCCACATTGAAAGCGGTCACTGGGAGAAAGTTGGGACAGGCCTGGAAGGATTTCAGGAGGGTGGAAGCTAGAAGAAACACCAAGACAGAAGAAGGAGCAGTGCAAGCTATCTTTGGCAGAAAGGTAGAACCTGGGAGCTGCTCCCTCTCACACTGCAACTATCAGAGCCAGAACAGGCCTCCTGCTGAAAAGCCACTTTACAACCTGCATTCCTTCTCTCCAGCCATTCTCTGTAGCCTCCGAAAATATTCCCCAGGAGTTTTTCACATTGTCTTCAGGAATGAGCGCTAAGCTTAGCTTCTGTTGTTAAGGTCACATAGACTAGAAATGCAACTAGGAACCCCAGAGATGTCCCTAATTTCTCATACCCATCCAAAGCAGCAATGAGTCTAGACAGCCACAGCATGGTGCCAGCCCAATGCCACACTACAAAGGACACAGAGCATTGGTACACAACTGTGGCTCAGTCCTCCATACCAGGTGTGGAGTCACTGGAAATCATTTAGCTTCTGCTCTGTGAACATCAGGCATCTTTTATTTGTCTCCTTGCATTTAAGTTTCATACACTACCTTTAAATAAGTAAACTCCTATTTTGGACCAAGGAGATCTGCAGCATCCAGGATCACTCCTAGAATGAGGAATCTTGTCAGAGCAGGAAGGACAATGTTTTCCATCATAGTTTATCTGAATATTTCTAAGTTGAGAAAACTTAAAATGCCTCAGAAAGAGAAGCAAAACTCAGTGCCCTAAAAAAAAGGCAACAAAGGCACACAAGCTGTTTATTTCCCTTAAAAGGAAATAAATAGCTTGTCTGGAACCAAATAAGAAAGGTTCTTATGTTACCTTGCACTGCCCATCATGTTACTCTGTCCATCATGGATGTGCCACGTGGAAATAAATTAATAAAATCTCATGTAATATTTACAGGTGTGATATACTAATCTGTTCTCTACTTAATTCTAACAAGATTCAACAGGTAAGAACACTCCAATTATTTTAATTTCAAATATGAGTAATGACAAGAAATAGAAATAATAGTGAAAAAAGAGAATTGGAAGAGGAAGAGAAGAAAAAAAAGGAGGAGGAGTTAGCCATCATTTATTGCACATATATATGCCCTTTGCTGAGGGAAGTATTCTTTTTGTTCTGGCTTGTTCCACTGAATCTACTCAAAATGCAATGGAGTGTTTTCTCTCTCCAAACCCTAAGTCCATATCTGTCTGTCCATATCTATGTCTATGTCTTGCAAGCCATCTGTGTGTGGTAAGTCACTCTGCCCTTCTCCCAACTTTCAATATGCCTGCTGCCATCTCCACATCCTCAGCACTAGCTGTAGGTACTGGCTTTGCCTGGCCCAGATCGCATCAAGCAGCTCAAGTACCAGCTTTTCTTGGCCTAGCTTTGGAGATGGAGAATGTGCACTACCTCCATCTAAGGCAAGTCACAGTCTCACACCAGACACACAAGCAAAGTCAAAACCAATATGAAAAGTCAAGGTGACATGTCTCCACGAGTCCTGTAGGAGTGTTACCTAATGAAAACTACCCAGATGACCCTCAGGACACAGAATTTAAAGGAACAATTACCAATTTTATCAAAGAATTTAAGCATCTCATTAAACTTCAAGAGGATAATCACAAGTTCCTGCATGACACTCATAACAATACAAATACACCAATGGACAAGTGGTTAAGACAAATCAGAACCTGAAAACTGAAATCAGGAAACAGAAAAAATGGAATAGAACTCAAGCTGAAATGAAGATGGGATTTTTTTTTATTTGAACATTCTTTACAATAAAATTTTAATTAAAAACAATACGTTCTATCACTGCTCCAAGAGATCCTTGTCATTAAGACTGCCACACATGACTCTATGGGACATTACTGAGGGACATAATTATGCCCAGTGGATAAACAGTATGCCCCTTGACTGTCATTTTGTTCATCTGACTTGCTATTTCCTGCACTCCCTAACAAGAATTTCCCGAGTACCTACTGAATGAGAACACATGGACAGTTTACTTGGTCTGTGTCACCTCCGTTTTGGGCATCCCCATTATAGGGGGTTGCTGATCTGGCTAGTTCAGGCCTGACACGGCTTGCTGCATGCAAGAGAGAAAGGAGACACATCTGTGGGTCACAAACTATGGCAGGCTTCCTGCTCAGTACTACCTTCCTCATGCAATGCTCACTGAGACACCATGACAGACACTTTAAAAATTCAGCTCAAGAAAGTAGAAACCCCATCAAAGGAAAGTAGAGCAAATAAAGTCTCCATACTATTTCATATGTCTAAGGAAATATTAATAACAGCAAAACAACACTGACTTACTGGTAAAGGACTCTGGACTTTTTGAGATATATGCTATGTGTAATGATTCTTCCTCTACCCTCCTCCCAAGGAGAATGATCAGTTATCAATTATTAACTAGGACAAGATAAACTGGGCAGAAATTCAAATCTATTTCAAATATTTTGGCTTCATCCTTTGCTTTGCCAAGTTTATAAATCTCAGTTCAATAGAAAAACCATGTGAAATTTATGGGAAATAAGATTCATATGTGTCCCGCTTGTTAATTTAAAAGTAAAAAAATAATCTTTTCAAGAGTTCTTGTTTGTGCAAGTCTTTTGAGGGTATGCCATGGATCCTACCTCCAGTTTGAAACAGTAAAGAAATATTTTTGACATTAAGAGTCTCAGAAAACAGGAAATCCCATCTGTCACATGCCATCTTCCAGAGGTTCCAACTGCTGACCCCAAACTGGGAATTTATGTCTTTGTGAATCAGGTTCAAAAATGGAATATTTCCTATATTAAAAATAAATGAAAAATAGGTTGGAGTCAGTGGAGGGGAGAAAATGGGGACAAATGGACAGACATGGTCCCCCAGACTACTTTGCTTGTACTGGCATTCCTGAGACTCTGGAAAGCACCCAGTAACATCTCTCCTCTCCTTACCACAGCCTGGGCAGGGGAGGTAAGCTGGAATGTGAGAGCTCAGAACTTCTAACGCTCTCCCTCTCTGAGCGCATGTCCTCAGTTGTGTCCTCGGAGTGTTGAACTTCCTCTCATCCTCATGATGATTTCCTCTCCACATCCCTTATAAAGGCTTTGATTGAATTCTTCTGCCAAAGGCCATTATTGCTTTCATACACTTTCCCATCCCCACATAGCCATGCATTCACACACCAAATATTTCCAGAACCTAATTTGAACCAGCTGTTTTGGGGGGACATGCACAGGATGGCCTTGTGACAAAGCTGGAACCTAAACCAAAATATCTTCCAAGAGCAGGTATCCTTTATGGTGGAGGTAACTAAATGGATTCAAAGCTCTGTCCCTATTGAGGTATTTTATTTCATCTTCCCCTTCTCAAACAAAAAGGCATTTGTTCTTATTTTTGTCCTTCATCCATGTACCCATTTAGCCAACAGTAATGAAAAAGCACTAGGTATCAAATAGCCTTATGATGTAGTGTACAATATGTAAGATCCAGAGCCAAGCAGTTGACTTCTCCTTTTCCTGGCAGGCAGCTTCTGGGCAGCTCATATCTCCTCTAAACATGGACCTCATAGGAGGATCCATCCCAGGACCATCAGGAGAATGAAACAGTGTTTACATATAAATGTAACCAATAAAAGGGTAGTTATTTTTAATTATTTATATTGTCATTGATAGTTATTAACATTGTCATTGTGATATGTTATACACTAACAGGATAACTAGACAAAATTTGCAAAGGGGTCTTGAGAAGACAAGTGTTCCCCAAGCAGAAGAGCATTGTCTCTCCCAGGCATGTAAGATGTGTCAACTCAGACCCATGACCATAAGACACTGCCTAAGCCCACAGCCTCTTCCGTCCTTGGAAGGTTGCTCCAACAGCTTGGAGACACTTAAGTACCTATTCTCTCTCTCTCTCTCTCTCTCTCTCTCTCTCTCTCTCTCTCTCTCTCTCTCTCTCTTTGCCTGAGTGAACACTATACATTACCACTGAGCATAGACGCATAGACCATGCCTAAGAAAATTATTATTTCAATCATTAATCTTGTATCTTTGCATAAAACAGATGTGAGTCCCACTGGCTAACTCGAATATCTATTAGTGAGAGACAACATCTGACATCCCTGAAGAAGTATCCAACTGAAGAGCTTCCCCCCTCCCCAGTGAGCACTCAGTCCCATTGTTTGGACTCATAAAACTAAACCTTGTCAAGTAAGTTTGCCTGGAGAGGTAAAGTCTCCCTAACGGGCCAAAGATAAGGCCAGCATTCTGTATTTATTCATGTCAGTGGTAAACAATAATGTAAATAATTTACTGACAGAAAGGTAAGAAGACATTGGAAGTAGTTCAACGAATACTTCCATCTCTGGGAGTCTTGCTGAGGCCTGTCCTAACTCAACTCAGCTACACGCCATAACCGCCATAACCGCCATAACCGCCATAACCCCTGCTGTCCTGCTGGGTAATTTTGGAGTCACCAGTTCATTGATCTATTTGCTTATCAGCTATTCTAGGGAGCCATGCTCCCTTCAATGGCTATGCATATGTACATACTTGTAAAGTCCACCAAGACTGCAGAGCAGGCAGAGTAACAAGTGTCCTTCTGGACAAAGCTCTGAACTCTAAACCACAGGCAAAGTTCCTTTAGTGAAAACCAGTTCTAAGCCACAGACAGAGAGCTGTGGCTGCTTACAAGTGACCCTGACCTCTTCTGTCTGCCGTTCTGTCTGAAGCCACTCCTCCCCCAAGCTCTGTGTAAAGGGCCTTGTGGGAAATCTAGAAGGGTGTCATCATTAGCTCTGAGCACGTATCTGTGTCTCAGTTCCTGTGGGTTGTGTACTAATGCATCTGTATGAACATTTTGCTTGTTTGGTTGGTTGGTTGGTTGTTTAGTTGTTTGGTTGGTTTTGCCTGATTGAAATTTCAAAGCATGAGGGACTTGCATTGAGACTAGCCAAGCACAATGTAATTGAAATTTATTACATGCTCACCTGGTATGAATTCAGTTCTTAACTACAATTCTTTTCTCTCCTTAAAGGCAGAGGCATAGTATTTACTCATTCATAATCCATACCTCCCTCATTGCAACTGCTGTGACTACTCTACAAAGAGTGTGGATGGACCATATAACTAACTTGTTTTGGCACAAGGAACATCGCTCTAAGTGACAGTGTGCTTTAAGTTAAGCTTTTCAGAAGAATGGAAAGTTTACTACATTCCTTGTAAACACTTATGAATTATCTGAGAATAATCTCAGTAACCTACAGCCTGGAGCCAAGTGGAGGTGAGCCCTCAAAGCACCTCAGAGTAGTAGCCTACTCACTGGCTATCAGCAACAGAACTCGGGGTGTGTTGTGTGTGTGTGTGTGTGTGTGTGTGTGTGTCTGCAATAGAGAATTATTGTGGCAAGACCTGAATAACAGAACTCCCAAGTGAGAGTTGTCTCATCTAATAGCAAGGTTGAATTAATAAATTCAACCCTTCGATAACTGTACTCCAGCTCATAGTGCTGGAGAAGCCGGACCACTCAAGCAACATCTCTCTGCCAAGGTGATAATGCTACACATTGACTGAAGTTCAGAATCAGGATAACAACTCCCATATGCCATTGTCACAGTCCACTGGACTGTTTAAACAACATATCATGGACAGGTAATTCATCAACAACAGGAATTACAGCCCACACTGCTAGAGGCTTAGATGTTCAAGCTCAGGGTGCCTCAGGTTTTTGTTTGGGGAGGGCTTGTTCCTCACAGGTTACACCTACTAATGTGCTAATATGGTAAGAAAGGGTGGCATTTACAGACTTCTTCCAAGAGTAGATCAGATATCTCTGGTCAGAACTTGGTTCCTGGTTCATTGGACTACTTTTTCTCAGTATGGCACAGAGACGGAGCAAGACAACCGTCTGGGATAAGGACACTAATCCCATTCATGAAGGCAAAGCCTTTATGACTGAATCATTCCCGAAGGCACTGCTTCTTAATTCCTTCATGTTGGTGGGATCAAAGTGTGAACTGTGGAGGGAAATGATCATTCAGACCATAGTAGTGATGATCTAGGAAAAGCTGATAACCATTGACAGGTGTTATTTACTTCTTTGTTCATACTAATGACACAGCTTATAAAGGACTCACTGTTAAGTCTTATGTACAGTATCTCATTTAATCTTCACAATTTATGAGACATATCACTATTATCACATTTTAGCTTGTCATCAAGGCACAGACAGGTTAAGAAAAGCACCCCAAACCACAAAGGTATAAGCAATGATGTCAAAACTTAAAGCTAGGCAATCCACATTTTGAGTGTATAAAATGACCCTACACCCGGTCCCATGGATTAAAGAGTTTGATTAAACCACATCATTCATTGACAAGTCTTCTTCCTGCCTTTTGTTTCTGTCAACTTTGTCTATATAGGTTAGTGCCTGGGATTCAGGAGACCACAGGTAACCAAGTCCTATTCACTGTTCTCATATAATTAAATCCCAGGATGTCTCCCCAGAAGGCCAGCCCAGAGCATAACGGTAAGTTGCAACCCACATTCCTGTCCACTACATGTGGGTGGTCTGTAATTGGCTTTTTCTCTACTTTTATGGGGGTCTCAATAAACCCAACATTCAAATATTCTTTGCTTGGACGTCTTTCTTCATTTGTCCATGCAGTCTTCCATGGCTCATGCTTATATTTTTTCTGTTCCCGATCTTACAAGTTAGTGTGTTTTTCTTTTGGCTTTCACTGCCCTCAGAATCCCTCAAGTGTTCCTGGAGGTTTTTATAGCTCTATCTTCACAGGATACAATGAAACCCATATTTCACTGAGGAGGATCTGACATGGAAGCTAGAAAGAAATCCGACCTTTCTGTGATTGCTTAAGTGAAAGAACGACAACAGCATCTTTGTAGAAAATACACAGGCGTGAAATGAGTCTGCACAGTGGGTCCTCATGATTTTCAGAGATTCTTGCTTTTAGTTTGTATGTTAATCTTTTAATCTATTTTCACCAGTCTCTTAAATATGGTTTAATCATGATTTTTATGCTACATAAAAATTTTATAGCTTGCTTGCTCATTTAATATTATAATGTAAACATTTTTTCAAATCTATAAAAATTATTGGAACAGTAATTGCCAAAGTATGCCAAGAATGGCTGGTTTTCTAAAATTACTCTACGAACATACAGAGACCCCCACATAAGACAAGGTCCCATCCTGGAAATTCATGCTCCATATTGGCTCATTTAAATATCTGGAAATCTGTGTGTTAAAGAAACCTGACTCATGGTGACTTAGAGGCCCTTGTTTTCTTGGTATTTTTCATTATTTTTTCTGGATTTTATACTCTTTTCTGCTTTCTTTTTTTGTGAAGTTCTGTGAGCTCTGAGGGGAGGGACTTGATGGAGACTTCTATTTAGAGTTGAGTCTTCCAAGATCTCTCATTCTCTGCATAATGTCTGGCTGTGGGTCTCTGTATTTGGTCCCATCTGCTGAAGGAGGAAGTATCTCTAATGATAGCTGAGCAAGGAGCTGATCTGAGAATAGCAGAATAATGTTAAGAGTCATTTTATCACTGCATTGTTTTTAGACCCATATTCCTTGGTTTTACTCAGGTTCCTGGGCTCCCTGGATTTAGGTTCTTGGTCATCCAAGCAGTGTGAGGTATGGGCACGTCTCATGGAGTGGGCCTTCAGTGAAATCAGTTACTGGTTGGTACTCCTACAAGCTTTGTGCCATATTGCACTAGCATATCTTGTAGGCTGTACACTATTATAGATAAAGGGGTTTTTTGTTGTTTAAGTTTCTCTTCCAAAAGTATTCAGAGTATGTTCCTATAAGAAGGATGCTGGAACATAAGGCTGAAAGCTCTATGCAGTCACTGGTTCAACATCTCCATCCTCAATGATTTCTATAGGTACTGTCTCGAGATATGGGGCATTGCTGACAGTTTGTGGAGAACAACCTATAATCTTGGCAACAGGCTAAGTTGTTTGGAGATTCCCATAGAGTCCTTTGGACCAACAACTCAGTGTGAGAAAAACTCAGACTGAAGCATCATACACAGGGCCTGCAAGGTTCTGCACCAGGTCCTCTGAGTATATATTATGGGTTCCAATTTAGTGTTTTTATGGGATTATTGTCTTAATGAGTGGGACTCTCATTCTTGTGCCTTGTCTTGTTCAACTTTGTTTTTATTGGTTTTGTTTTATTTTAATATATATATAAATGAATAAAAACCTTACACACCTAACACTAGGGTAAACTGTCACTTATACCTGCTGGGTGAGGAAAAATCAATTTTCTCCAATAGAGTGACACTGGCTATATCAACCAGTCCAGGACAATCCTTATGTTGAAGAGTTGTTGGCCAACATATAATGGACTCCACAGTTGTGTGTGTGTGTGTGTGAGTATGTGTGTGTGTGTGTGTGATTTTATATTTTATTTTATTACAGTTTGGTGTTTATTTTGGGGGGTGGATATTTTATTTTGTTGAATTGGGGGAAAATTGCACAGTTTTTGGAATTTTTTTCGAGAAAGAATATAAAGTTTTATGGGTAGTAAAATGGAGAGCATTTGAGAGGACTTGGGGAATGGGGAGCATATGTTAAAATATATTTAAATTTAAAAATTTTAAATACTAAAAAATAAAAACAAAAACGAAGAATTTCAGGCAAGCCTAGGTAACATAGACTCGGGACTCTGAGGTTTCTGTGTGTTTGCCTTTGCTTTTTTCTTCATGTTTGCTTTATTTTATTTTCAGACATGAGTTGTGTTACCTAAGCTTGCCTGGAATTCATGATCCTCCTGGGCCAGCCTCCCAAGTACTGGGATTATAGGCATGTATCATCATAGGTGTGTACCATCATTATAGGCATGTATCATGACATCTAGATTGTCCCGTGGACTTACTTAGACTTTTACCAAGGCCTTAAGGCACATATCTCACATCTGAAGAAATAGTATCAACAAGCCACAGACTAACATTTCTTGGGCAATGGTCCTGACAGGGCCTAGTGATGCTTTCAGGTTTGTAATCAATGACCCTTAAGGCTCTCACTTGTAATAGATTTGTTCATAATTCAGGGTTCTGAAAACAAGAAATTTACTTGAGGTCAAAAAAAAAGAAAAAGAAAAAAGAAATATTTACTTAATTCAAGTTCCTAAAACATTTGACTTCTCACTGGGCAGCCATATGTTACCAGTCAGGAAGACCCTCATTACAAAGATATTCAGAGTATATTATTGTCTCCATTATACAGGTGGGAAGACTGAAACTCAGAGGTGAGTATAGGATACAGCTAGTGAATGAACTCAAGCATTCTAAGACCACAGTCTTTACATAATATATTTTCTACCTCATTGCTGCCTTCTCACTACACCCAGCAACAAGCATGAGAAGCTTCCTGGCTGAACTGGAAATAAAAGGCTTCCTTTTGTACACTAATCTCTCCTCTTTAATTATCTCCTAGCACAGGGTTGCTCTTCATCCTTATCATTTTACAGCAGCATCCTCTGAACACGCTGCATGGTCTGGAATATTTAAATCACCAACTATTTTTTCTGTCTCATACCCTAATATCACTTCACTTAATACATAGAGTTCAGCCCATTTCTTGGAGAGATTAGAGGTGAAGGGAATGCAAATCTGGCATTTGTTTTAATGAGGACTATTGAGTCACAGACACCAGGTATCTTGCCATTGCAGAAGCAAACTTGGACATGACGGAAGACCCAATGGGCTTTTTGAGGGAAGACAAAGAAAAGAAAATTAGGATCTTTGAACTATTCCAACTCCATGTTTGTGTGTGTTGCCTCACTTTTGAAAGCTGTGTGGCTGGGAACACCGAGCATCAGTCACCAAGCTCTTTCTGACATCATGAGTTCATTCACAGGTCAGGGTGTTATATCCAACTATCATTTCCAAAAGCAGTGCCCCAGATACAATCCTAGCCAAGGGGAAGATTGCTCCAAATTGGCTGCTAAAAGCATGGTCATGATAAGAATACAATGCATGCCTAGATAGCATTGGCTTTCCTCTGCTATTATGTAACAATTACTAATAGCCCTCTTTTCAGTCTCAAAGTTATTCGGATTCAGAATGATAAGTTGTAAAGAGCACTCAGATTGAATGGCTGATCTTTGACTCAGCAGAAAAAACAAAGGCAGAAATCTAGGAGAGTGTAGGGAGTGTGGGTATCACTTTCATAAAGACTGGGGTGAGGGAGCTGCTACAGCCAAGGGCAATAGTCAATTTAAAGACCTCTCTCTTGCCTAAGTAGAACCAGGTAAGAAACAAAAAATGATGAGTTTGCCTGGGAGGTGAGTACTGGAAAGCAAAGGAAAAGATGGAGAAGCAATCGCCTCCCAGCTAGAAGGAATGGAGCATATGAAAAGGGAAAGCAGAAGCTTGTAAGAAATAGCAACATTGGACAAAGTTCTACAAGGCATAGGAACCTGAGTTAAACCACAGAAGGAGCCCTGCAAAGCTGGAGAAAGTCAAGGTAAGTCCCACACCCCTTGGCTGGGAAGTATCAGAATGACATGAAGAGAATCCATGCAGGAATTGAGGCCTCAAACAAAGCTATAGGAAGAATCAGAAGCCTTAGGAGCATGTGTGGGAAGCATTAGTGTTAGAGCATAGGTCGGGCAGTGTTGCTCAGAGGTTCATGTGAAGATCACAAATTGGAAAAAAGTTAAAGGAGATGAGAAGACATGGGAAGACATGCAGGTGCATATTAAGAACTTAAACTCAGACATCAGACTGGAGGCCCCTGTAGTGATGAGGAGTGAGGAAGGAAACCCAGAAGGAACCGGCTTCTAGCTCCAGTTATTAGCTAAAGGAGTCTGCCAGAATCTTAAGCACTCAGTATTTAACTTTATTCATTTCACTTGCTTTGGAGTTATTGTTTGTTATTCCTTTAGTGGAAAAAAACCTTTAAAGATTCTGCATATTAAATTCCTGTTTGAGATTTAACTTAGATTTCTTCTCCCCCAGCATCTATTAATGAACTCACATTTCAAGACAACCTATATCAATGGAGCTATTCCTTGTATCCTTTTTCGTCCCAGAGAAGACATCCATATGACAGAACCCAATATTATTGCAGCTACTGTTATGTTTAGGGGCTGGCCTGCTTTTGGAGGCATTTGCTATATGAGTAATCCAGATAGCTTTCAGGTGGGGCCTCTATACCTCTCCAGAGTTACTTTCATCTTGAACTACATTCTAGAAAACTATTTATGATGCTACTCTTCATTGTCAACTTGACACACCTGGGAACAGGAAACTCAGTTGAAAAATTGCCTCTATAAGATTGGCATGTGGACATGCTTGTGGGGCATTTTCTCAATCACTGGGTTAAGGTGGGAGGCCCAGTCCACTATAGATGGTGCCTTCCTGGGAAGATTGCATAAGAAGGTTGGTGGAGCATAAGCAGAGAAGAGCAAGCCAGGGAACAGTACTCTTCCATGGGTTTGCTTCAGCTCCTGCCTTTATTTCCTGTTTGAGGTCTTGTTCTCACTTCCCGCAGAGATGGACTACTACCTGGAAGAGTAAGCCAAATAAACCCTTTCCCTCTCCATTTGCTTTTAGTCAAAGGGGTTTATCACAGCAATAGAAAAATCTAACTAGAACACCGCCTCTTGGTCCCTTCACTCAGCTGAACAGTGAGATACAAACTAATGAAAACAAACACATTCATAAACTCTGTACCTGTAAAAGTAAAAGTTATATCATTAATAAGTTTACTCTATGACAATGTATTCTTTGGTCCCATGAAGCAGACCTTCACATCTTGATGTATTAAGATCAACCACAAGCTCCCAGCCTAACAATAGCAATTTCTATGCCATCTCAAACCTAGGAAAGGAGAGTCTGATGTTTGAAATTTTTATGACAGTCTCTAGAGGTAGACATGGAAAACCAAATCCAGCATAGGCACTTTGGCAACCTGAGGACACACTCTCTCTGTGCCTAAAAGTACATCCTGCTAGGAAATACAAGCTACATTTAATGTTAAACGCTGAGCTGCAAATCAACTCAACCCTCCAGCTTGTAAGCAAGGGCTTAGTGAAACCATCCCCCTGGACCACTCTCTGAGTAGGAAGAAAGGTTGATTTGGGGAAACTCAAAACACTAAGACTATTTAGGGATGGGACACAGAAAGAAATAGCAAAAGGTGGGGAGAACTTTTGGAGTTTTAAGGGGGTGGGCTACTTGGGAGGGACTCTGTAAACTGGAATACCCTGGGAGTTTGGTCAGAAGTAGAATGGGATTTTGATTTGTTGCAGGTTATTAGTTTGAGTTAATAGGGCACTAGTGTCCCATTGCCAGAGATAGTTGGCTAGCAGTGAATAAGGGAAGTAATGGTTTGAGTTTTTTGGTGTTTTTTGTTTGTTTGCTTGTTTGCTTTTAATGACAAACATTCACAAGGTTTCTGGGATTGCTGATTTTAAGCTTTTGTTTATCTTCTAGCAATCCAGCCTGAGCTGAGCCCAGACTGTCATTTACAGCATTGTCAGTGGGACTGCCATTTTGGGTATCCTGGAAACTACAAAGTTGACTTCCATTTATTGAAGACAGTTGACATATGATATTCAACTTAGTTTTCTTCTCTGACTTGGCCACTAGCCAAGTTCCATGTTGCTTCTGTTACCGCAGTGGAATAGCGTAACCTGACAAGAGATGAGGGGCTAGCCCAAAGTTTGGCAATCTGGGTGGTAGAAGCCATGCCTTTGATCCCATAACCACTGTCATGCTAGCTGGAGCTGAGCACAGAAGCTGCCTTCAGTCTCCAATCCAGTCCCTAGCTTCAGATTCCACAGTCTTCTACCTTCTCTTCCTGAACCTTCTAGATACCTTCCCACAGACTTCCCACTGCTTCTGAGACTTACACACCCATGGGTGTGCTGCTTTTGGCAGCTCCCAACACTGAAGAGAGCCCAAGAGGAACAAAGGGTTTAGTCTGCACCCTACTGTGCATGTCAAGATCTGTGAAGAGACGAAGATAGAAATGCAAAAACAATACTTGTGTATTTGGGAATCAATGACTAGAACATCATCTTCTTCTAACCTACCTAGGCTCTTCATTTTCTCCTATGACATAACCTCAGATGTTGGACATCTTCAAGTTTCTTCTCCTTACTACTCCCAAGTAGCTACCATGCAGTTTCTCTGGCACTTAGCATGTACATGAGAGTGGCCATGAGCAATTCCACCTGCAGCTGAATAGGCTGTCACATGGGTTTTCATTGCTGGTCACAACCAGGAAACAGCTGGAAACAGCAGGATTAGAGTAGTGTATTTTTCCATATTTGTCTATCATGTAGGGTCCCTGGTCAGTATTTAACAGTTCCTACTTTGGCACTTGAAGTCCCCATAAACAGCTTCTTCCCAAGTAACTTTGGTTTCCCCAGCTCCCCTCCCCAGGTGTGAACTGGAAAACCTCTGTTCTCACCTCACCCAGACTGCTAGCACTGCAGTCCAAGCTTCTCACCAGGCCTTTACATACAAATAGATATCAGAGGAGGGAATTCAGTGAAGTAGAGAGGAGGCATCAACAGTCAAATAGCAGATAGTAATAAGAGTTAAGAAAACAACAGTCAGAGGTAGAAAGAGGGATACAGGTAGATGGGAGGGAAAATACAAGGGAAAAGTAAAATGTTTTGGGGTTTGTTTTGTTTTTAAGTATTGTTATGAGGGACTCTTATAGCACTTTATTCAAATATGGCTTCCTTTTTGTTTTGATTTCCCTTCCTGTGAAAGTCTTGAGAATCCAGCGCCTCTCCTCTCTCTAATTTCCTGTGAGGCTGAGCTAATGAATAGGGAAAATGACAGGGGGCAGGGAAAAGAGAGTTGGGAGAGCAGAGGCAGTTCAAAACCAGCCTGGAGGATGGAATATTTGGGGTAAATTAGGTTCCATCAAAACAGCTCCATGTGTGAAAGATAATGTTTCCTCATTAGTGGTCTTTGTCTGTGATAATTAAGCTTCCACAGTCAACTGCAGATAATGATAACAGCCCCTCATTTGACACCATTGCTTCAGTTCAGTGGAGACTGAAATGTGGAAGGAAGGAGGAAGAAAGACTTTCCATGTAACTTTAGTCACAGGATACATACAAAGATCAAGCTGGAACTAAGCTTCCTCCATTGGATAGCTGTCAGGGTGCTAGGAGATATGACACAGGCTGCTGAGAGAGAACTGTCCTCAACAGTGTCACCCAGCTGTGAACCCTGTGAGTTATAATGCTGGCCAGCTTAGCCCATTGGCACAACAGAGGCATGAATGTTGGGGGTTTGGGGGTAGACTGTTGACCAGCCACCTTCTCCTTGAATTTAAGGTCCACTACCCAGAAAGAAGCCATGCCTTGCTAAGAGCCCATGGCTGGGGAGGTCCTGGTTCTAAGAGAGAAGCTGCAACTATTGTTATTTGAAACAGGGATCTATATTCCATTATTACCATATGGTCTAAAATTAAACTGGCCTGTATGGCCCTTAATTCCTTTTACCTAACTTCCGAGGCCTAGGGAGTACCATGGAAAAGGAGACTGGAAGAAGATAAGAGTCAGAGTTTGGGGAGGAGATATAAAACAGGGTCTTCTACACACGACATGGCCAAAACCCTCATGAACTTACCCACTTATCCAGCTGTGGTTACCTATACAAGACAAGCACAAGAAGAGGCCAGTCAATATTTCATTAAGAAAGGGAGAAGGGCTCATGAACTTCACCCTACCCTGAGGGACTATTGACATCTCATAGTGGCTTTAGAAGGGTTATCACTTTCTTCATTGTTGTAGCTGATAAATGGCCTGTGTCCACTTATTAAGTTATTAAGTTACCTCCCACCCACACTCAGACAGACAACACCATTTAAACTCAGTGACATGGAAGTAGGTAGAGGATATGCTAGGAAGAAAATTTTCCGTAAAAGAAATTGGTGCAGTGAAACAAGGTTATGCAGGGTGAAAGGAAATAAAATCCATTATATACATGCATGGAACTGTCAAAGAACAAAAAGTAAATTGATTCATTAAGAAATGTTGTGCTTATAAATGACAATAAACTTAATCATGAACCTGTTGAGGGCTACGATGGGCAAGATCACATTTACGCATACATTATTAAGTTCCCAATTTCTCCTGTGGTCCTGGAGGACTTTAACATGGAAACCAGAAAGTGTTAACCCCAGGCACCAAGGGAATATCAAGGACACCTATACCTCATTATGTATGCACAAACTGTGAAGTAGAACCTGTGACCCCAACTACTCAGGAGCCTGAGGCAAGATGATCATAATTTCAATACCCACGTGTTAGTCTGGGTTTCTAGAGTAACAGAATTTATAGAACAACTGTCTATATAGAAAGAGGATTTATTAAAGTGATTTACAGGCTGCAGTCCAGATAATCCAACAATGGCTAGCTGTGAATGGAAAGTTCAAAAATCCAGCAATTGCTCAGCCCACAAAGCTGATATTTAGTATAGGCTGGAATCCCAAGGAAGAGAGCTTAATGCCAGTGAAGGCATGGACTTGATAGCGAGGCAAGGGCAAGCAGGTAAAGAGCAAATGTTGCTGTTTTCCATGGCATGTTAAGACTTGCAGCAGAAATGGTAGCCCAGATTAAAGGCATGTATGTTCCTACCTCAAGGTCTGGATGAGACATGGATATATCTACTTCAAATTAAGCAAAAATCCATCATGGGTGTGTCCTCTATTTTTGCATTTTAACTAATTCCAGATGTAGTCAAGTTGACAACCAAGAATAGCCATCACACCAACCTATAACTTAGGGAGATACTAAGTTTATATTATTATAAAATAAATAAATAATAAAAAGTACTACTGATTCTGCTCAGTGGCAGAACACTTGCTCACATATGTATGACGATGTTCAGTTGTGGTTCCTGGGCTCTGACTTCACTCAAAGTACTAGAATAAAGCTTTCATTTACTCGTAATGTGTACATGGGGATTCTATTCCCAGCTAAGCCCACATTTATTCTCCTCTCAACCTGTGAGCTTCTTCTGCTTGTTGGCTTGGTTCTGTGTGGCATGCAGTCTTTCCGCTCCTCTCTGCTGGATCATTCTACCTTATGTGAAGGCTGATGACGCAGGGTAAGTTCCAGCTCCTGGCTGAATTGCACCTTATCCTATAGAGATTCTCTCTCTGATCACATCTTACCCTGAGTCCTGACCTCTTATCATAATTTTATATACCTTCCTTTACTACAGATACGTTTTTCTTTAACTTTCAGGGTACAGCCCAAAGGTATTATGTAAATAAAAGTCTTTATTCTCTTTTCTTTCATATTTAATTAGCCCATTTCATTCTCATAAGGTTTTTTAAAAGATCTATTCTGCAAAAAAAAAAGAAAAGAAAACAATCTTAGCTTCTAAGAAACAAGATCAATTGCCTTAGAGAGTAAAAGTACCTTCATTAGTTCAGGCTTCTGTGATGGAAGTCAACAGCGTGGATAGCTTAAACTGCAAACATTTATTGCTCACAGTTATAGCCACTAAGTAGTCCACAGTAAAGTCTCTGGTGGATCCAGTGTTTAGTGAGAACCACATCCTGCATCGTAGAGAAGTATCTTCCTGCTTCCATGGCCAAAGGAACCTGTGTCTTTCATATTCCTTCTTACATGATCACTAGCCCTGGCATTTGACAGTTCCACCTGTGACCTAACTGCCTGTCTGTCCCTGGTCTCACCTCCAAATACCACTCCCTTGGTTTTAGGCTTCTGCATAGTACTTAGGGGATGGGAGGGGCCATATGTATTCAGTCCATAGCAGCCAAATGCTTTTCCTTTGGTGTTGATATAATATTTAAAAACAGTGGCATCCGATCTGGCTTGTAGTTACAGAGATGCCATGTTCCTGACTAGGCAAGGCCTGCAGCCATGAGCAGTGGCTGGCTCAGGCAGGCCAGATCAGGTGGCCAGAGACACCGCCCTGCCACCCACGAGATGCAGCGTGGAATGCTCCACCAATCTTCTACGCTGTCTCCACAAGGCTGGGCTGAGCCCAGACAATCCTGCCATCCATGAGGGCCTGGTAGAAATGAGACTCTAATGCTTAGATTATCCAAAGGCTTTATATGTTTGGTAATGCTCAACAACAAGATGCCCACACAATTGGAGATGTTTCTCAATTAACTAACCTAGATGTAAGTTGTTACCCAGGACTGCTCTCGATCGAATCATGGTTCTCCATCCTCCTACATCTCTGCCCCCCAGCTCCTTCTCTTCCTTCTCCTCTTCCCTCTCCTTACTCCTCCTCTTCTTCTCCTTACTCCTCCCACCTTAGCTCCTCCCAACTTGTGGGGAAAATATGCCCTATACTTTGGGACTGGTCAGTGGTTTCCTCTATGACTAGCTGGGATAGTCCATCTTCCATGGCTTCACTGTTTGCTGTTGTTTATTTTAATTTTAAAGTTCCCTAATACACTTTACTAACTTCTCCCCATGGCTTTTCTACATTCCTGTCATCTTATATATCAGATACTGTGATGCTATTTTACACTGTCAACATTTCCTTGTCCAGAATTTATATTATATGAGTTCTTACCCATTTATTGCTTTCCTACTGCTTTCTGCATTTTTTCTGTCCAGTTTGAGTATTACTCTTCTTGAAAGACTCCTTTTAGTAGCATTTTAAAAGTATTTTGTTGGAAGTAAAATATCTCAGATTTATTTTGCTGAAAATATTCTTGCTTATTTATTTGTGTGCTGCTTATAGGCTCCTGGGCTAGCGCTTACTCTTCTGGCAGTGTGAAACTCCTGTCTCCCTGTCCCTTAGGTGGCACTGTCTACAAGGAGAAACTGACTATTCATTCACCTTAGCCTTGTTCCTTCGAGTTGATCTGTCTTCTCTCCCTGCCTGGTGTTTAGAAAGTCAGCAATGCCTTAATACTTGTGTGCAATTAAAATGGTATAAAAGCAAAAAGGAGGAGGGGGATGGGATAGGGGGTTTCTAGGGAGGGGAAATGGGGAAAGGGTATGACATCTGAAATGTAAATTCAAAAAAATCCAATAAAAAAAGAAAGTCGCAATGTCTTGCATATGAAGTGTGGCTGCTCCATTCCTTTCTTCCGATTCAAAATCTGTCATTCTTCTTAGACCTGTAAACAAACCTTTTCTCCAGATTCAGACAATTTTCATTACCACGTTCAAATGCTGTTTGAGCTTCTTCATCTCCTCACTCCTCTGCTACACAAATCACAGGTGATGCATTTTGGCCAGTCACCTACAACATTTGCTTTGCCCTTCATTCCGAACCTTTTGTACCTTGACTCGTCTATATTTCCTTGGCCAGATACTCTGGCTTACTAATCGTCGTGCAGTCATGAATAATTGTTCACACCTTTGAAACGAGCCATTGCACATACTGAATCCTTAAGACTCAGCCAATTATTTCTGTTTGATCTTATTGTGTTCTGGCAATTTCCAGTTCTCTAACAAAGCTCTCAAAGTTCTCTTCAATTGAAAACAGAATTCTAAAGAAAGTTCATTCTTCCCTTTTCCAGTGAGACAATGAGACAGCTGACCAGATCAGTCCCACAGGAGCTGGGCAGTACTTCCTACTTTGCACATTGTATGACAATTATTGCTCTGGGTTTCTCCTTGTTTGGGGATTAAAACTTTTATGCAACTTGGTTTTTGTCAACTTGACACAAACCTAGACTATCTGGCAAAAGAAAATCTCAACCGAAGAGTCACTGCCATCAGATTGGCCTGGGAGCATGGCTGTGGGGCATTTTCAATGTGGGAGGGCCCAGCTCTTAGTAGGCCTTCCTGTCCCAGGGAAGGTGGATTTGGACTGGATAAGAAAGGCAGCTAAGCAAGGCAGAAACCATGTTCCTTGCCAGTGCCTGCTACATTTCCTGCTTCCAGGGTCCTGCCTTGAATACATGTCCTGATGTACCTTACTAAGAGACTGTGATCTGGAAAGATAAACCACACAAATGCTTTCCTTTCTCCAAGCTCCTGTTGGTCAGTGTTTTCTCAAAGCAACAGGGAAGCAAAGATGTGAATTGAACTCCTGTGTCACTCAGGAAAGCTCTAGATTGCAGTGCCAAGTCTATTTTTTCAGCACACTATGACTACAGAAATGCTGCTTAATGTCTCATTCTTAGAATTTTAACCCACTACTCCATAGGTAGAACTTCAGAGCTTTGCAAACCGCTTAAGAGGAAAAATGAATTGTGTTCTAAATTCCCAAGTTTCTAAGCTATCATTGAAGTAGCTCCACATAATCACAGACACACACACACACCACATACATACACATACACCTAATACACAACATACACACACACAACACACACACACACATACACAGATATACACACATATACACAAACATACACATACACACACATATACACACATACACACATATACACACCACATACTATCTGAGCTGAGCTGAATTCTCAGCCTCTCTTTCTTGCTCATAATAGTTTAAATAAACCACAGAACAAAAGCATCAGCCTGTTTTTATCTCTTTTCTCTGGCCACTCAACAGTCTCCTCCTCCTCTTCTTCCTCCTCCTTCTCCTCTTCCTCCTCCATTTCTTTTCCTGTTTCTCTTTCTCCTCGACCTCTTCCTCTTCTTCCTCCTCAACCTCCTCCTTTAATGTCCCCACCTTTTATGATATTGGGTATTAAATCTAGGCCCTCACAAATCTTAGAAGTTACTTTACCACTGAGCTATATATTCAAACCCTAAACGCTCTAAACTAATCATCTTTGTTTTTATCTTGAAGTGTTGCATGCTATTGGAGAAGCATTGGTCTATCTACAGAATGTTATTTTATTTTAATGCCAATATTCTAATAGTGCATTGTATTTTTTCCCGCTCTATAGGTGTTCCCATATTTTCCCAGTTTATTACTTTACTGACTTTTTCCAGTATTTATCTATTATCTAAACACTACTATGAAAGCCAAACCTACATACCCACAGAAATCTAGGCCTTTTTTGAACCAGAAATTCTCACATTTAAAAAGAACTGTTAAAAAAATTCTTCCCCGAGGTTAAGGGATTTCCCTTTAGATATTTTAGAATTATGTTGTTCCTTTGAAGCTTTAAAAGTTAAGGTCACAGCCTTAGCTGAGGATTTGCTTTAGTGTATCAAAGCCTCTCTTCCCTTGTACATTTCTACTTTCTACTTGGCCTTTGACAGTTCCGTGAATCCAGATATTTGCTGAATCATAGAAATAGCCCAGCACTGGGTAGGAAAATAAAAGGAGCATAGGCTGTAGATTCTATCTCTCTTCTCTCCTGGACACCTTGAAGATGCTCCCCTGATCCCAAATACTTAGGTCACACATGGGAAATACAGAATTCAGAGCACTCGTTTGTCTAAATTACTATAACTAGCAATAACTAACAAATCACCAATGTCCACATACACACATAAGGTCTACAATAGTAAACACTTCTAAACTATTGAGAACTAGAATGCTAACTGTTCTTCAAGGTGATTTGCATACATTCTTAATCCACCATCCTAGTGAAATTCAATGGCTTTATTCCCATTATCAGAGAAAACACAAAACTAAGCTTCTTGCCCAAACTCACGCAGCTACTAAAATTTAAATGAGGTCAGAAAAGCAATGGTACATACGCTTTTAAATTCTTACATCCCATCCTTTGGCTAAATCTGTGTATAACTCTCTGTACAGGAGGTGATAATAGAAAGCTTGTAAACTGTAGCCTACCATCCTTTGAAACTGTCTTTGCAGCAGTGAGAGTCTGTTGTACTTGTATGCATGCTGCATAACTTGTCTTTACTACCTCAGAAGAGTCAAATATCATTTGTCCTTTCATTAAATTGTTTCATAAATTAATTCCTCTGGTCAAATATTTAAATGACTTAACCTCTATGAAGTCATGCCTGGGGCTTTCCTGCCTGGTGCCAGGGCAATTCCATCAGAGAATCTTTGAATTCAAACAAGATTGGGCAGAGTCCCTTGGTTACTCCCATGAAGAAGGAGACTCATATGCAAAGGAGACTCTAACAAACATAAAATTCAGGAAGTGTTTTGGTGTCAGAGAAATGAGCAAACCCTAACACTGCTGTTCATGGGGCTTCTAACCTGATGGAACATCACCAGCTGGACTAGAGAATAATTGGCACATGCTGTATTGGGATCAGTATTTAGTACAGTAAAAGAAGAATGGAGAAATGGCAACTCAGGGAATAAAGGAAGCCCTCCCAGATACAGATGCTTGAGATTTTATCTTCCATCCCACCATCAGCATTCACAATAGGTGATGCAAAATTTTTCCCATGAATTCACAAGGCCAACGAGTAACTCGGTCCATTTGAGATGCCATAGAAAAAAGTTCATAAGCTGGCTACCTTACAAATTACGGAAAGTTTTCCCACACAATTCAAAGGAGGGAGTGGTCCTGCCATTTGAGCTCACAGGCAATGGCCTGGTCACATAGTATTATGTGTTCCACCCCACCTCTGGCAGTGGTTCCATTTCTTCAGTGTCTCTATGTCTGAATAGAATGACCAAGGTTCATTCCAACCACCCTCCAGCTGAATCACACTCTGGTGACTTTGCATGTGGGATTGCATGGGTTACTCTATCTCCATGAAGTCAGGTCCTGATATGGACATTCTGCAGACATCCTATTACCAAAACAATTCTCAACTTAGGAAGCATAGTTCATAGGGGCATGCTTTGAGAGCTAGAGAAAAGTAGCCCCACCTCCAGAGATTTGCTGGGTGCATTTATATACCAGGACTGATATATATATATATATAATATATATATATATATAATATATATATAATATATATATGGAGCCAAGAAGCTGGACAATGGACTGAGAAGATCAAGATCAAGTCCATTTCCTGGTTGATAAACAAGCACATCTTCACTGTGTCCTCACAGGAAACATGGTGGGTTTCTAAGATGTCTTTTAAAATGGCATCCATTCCATTGATGAGAACTTTGTTCTGATAGCTTGATATCTTTGTAACTTTGTATCAATGATCAGACTTCAAAATAAGCATTTTGGAGGAACAAAAACATGTAGACCATAACAGATATGCAGACAGCCATTTCTGTATCTGACAAATGCAAGCTCCAAAGCATCATGTACCTGCTGCCATATTTAATGTTCTAGGTGAATGAAAATGAGGACTTCACATATCCAAGGTGTGGTTGAGGGGAAAAGTTTTATTATAGATGTTATGGAGAGAATATCCAGAGGTGCCTGGAAGAGTTCAGACTGAACCAGACCATGAAAGGAGAGTGGAGAAAAGAGAAAAAGAGAGAGGACAAGCAAACCAAGAGAAGAGTCATGGGCTGAGAGGCCAAGAACCATACCAAGACAGTGCATACCCAAAATGCCTGGATTATACATGAAAAAGAAGTTGGGGGTGAGGAGAGAAGTCCAGCCTTTGTACTGGAGAGGTTTAGGGTAGGGGGCCGGGAGATGGGTACTCAGAGGAGCCACAGTTACTAAGGGAAACTTGTCCCAGGTTTATTTGGGACCTGAATCAAGGAAAACATTTCTCTCCTTTAATTTATAGTTCTATGCCACCATCTATTGACTATTTGGATATTATCCTATACTGACATAAAAAATCTTGAAGGGCAAAGCATTGATTATTTTTTCCCAGAAAAATGAAAATCAATTCAAAGACTATGAGGGAAAACTATGATGCTAAATACTAACCATAGGCTCATAGGATCTTGAGTCTTGATTCTATTTGATAGTGGTATAACTCTCAGCATGTCATCCCTATAAGATCTTCATAGCTTTCAATGTGAGTAGAAGAATAGCTAATCTCCTGATTCCTGATAAAGATCAGAGATACTGGAAATGTAAAAGAATGATTGAGGGCAGGTATCATCAACCGAAAGAGTATATTGATGGCCCTGGCCACCTAGGATAAGATCAGAGAAGCTATTGAAACAATATTTCATGGAATGGAGATTTTATGTTGAATATCGCTGTACATGCCTGTCATCCAGGCACTTAGGTGGTGGCTTAGGCAGGGGAATGGTGATTTTAAAGTTAGCCTGGACTAACAAAGCAAATTCCAGATTAGGCTGCACTTCAGGGCAAAACCACATTTCCCCAAAAAATAAAAGGATAGGGGAGTTTTAAAGCCTCATTAACAATTTATAGAGGTTAAATCAATGTTCTTTTTAGTATATGCACATTCACGTGGTGACACATTTTAAAAGCACCAGGATCCTCCTCTCATGCTCTATCCATAACCACAGATATATAAACTAGAGTTGAACTTTGACCTGAAAGTGCTACAAGCAAAGAAAGATTGTTTTGGAATAATCAAATTACTTTCTTTAAAGGTAACATGAAAGCAGAGAATGGTTCAGTTAGGAGCACAAAGTCAGCTGCCTTAAGAAGAAAGCTAGGCGGCTGCCTCGTAGCTGAAGTTCACAGCTCTCTGAAGCACTGGAAGGGTGCAGAGTCATGTTATGTGTTCTGGAAACTCTTCACTAAACCTTGAGATTGGCCACAGCTCAGGGCTGAGACCTTGAAGGCAGTGCCTGTAAGATGATAAAAATCATAATTTAAAGTCATTAAGCGATAAAGTCAGGTATTACACAGTAGTGGAGAACTGACAAACTGTTATACTCCAGAAGATCATATCATGTCTGCATGAGAAGTTCTCAGGGCCATAAAAAAGATTCCAGGGTTGCCAGCCCACCCGCCTGGCAGCCATCTCCCTGTAAAAGTCGCTTAGATAGAGAGCTTTTTATCCAGCTATTACGCCCCTGTTGGGGGCCTGATACACAAGGCTCTGATCTCTTCCTAGGCCATCCACATGGTGCATTCTCTTCTGCCTTTCTTCATGCCTCCACCACAGCTACACCACTGGCTTTTTGTTAAACCCACCTTTGAAAGGGTTTTCTACAACCTCTAGAGATCCACTTTATGTTTCTCAGCTTCTGAATTCCCCCTGTACCAGCTCACATGGAAAAGAGGCATTATATAACTTCACAAGTGTTTATGTCCTTTCTTCCTGACTCTTATTTTTTTTTTCTTTACTTAACCACTCCTTTGGGGACAATTCACTTATTTCAGAAAGATAATCATTGAAGTATGGAAAGTAGGAACTGTGCCTGAAAAGAAAGAAAGAAAGAAAGAAAGAAAGAGAGAGAGAGAGAGAGAGAGAGAGAGAGAGAGAGAGAGAGAGAGAGAGAGAAGAAGATGGTGAGGAGAAGGAAAAATTATTTCTTATTATTATTCATTATTCTTTTAATAATATTTTGTAATGAATGAACAAGTTAATGATAACTTGAATACTATTTGAATTCTTCCTTCTGTTTCTATGATTTTAATTGTCCATGGTTGCCATTTCTTTCTTTTCATGGATAGCTGACAAGTTATAATGACAACAACAAAAGCTCACTGTAATATATATAACCAAGCAGTCATAGAAAAACATATCCCTAAAGCTTTTCTATATCCCTAATGATTAAATATAGACTATTAGAGCTTTATCTATCTAATCACAGATGTTTCGTCCTATGAGCTTGTGGAACCATTTTTCTGCCACTGCACATATAAAGAAAGAGGAATTGAATGGAAGTCAGAACACTCACGTTATTATCGCAACTCGTGCTCACTAGTTTGCAACCAGACTGGATAATTAATTTAATTTTCTGGTAAAATATAGAAATGTTACTGCACAAGGTTATTGGAAAGTCAAGTGAAACACCGCTCCCAAAGCACTGCACATGTAGGATAGTATAAATGTAACCTCATATTTTCAACCCTCAAGGAGTCATTTGAAAGGCATGAGGCACAGTGGAACTTCAGTTTCTTATTTCATCATTTTCATTATAAAAGCAAAATCTCTGTTCAAACAAATCTACAAAGCTCAGTGCAGTTGTTACCAACAGGCAAAGATTTTTTTGTTCCTTGACATGTTAATTTGACATTTATCAAAACAGTGGTTTAGCAGTTCCATAAATGTGAACACGTTCCAAATAGATAAAACGTTAGAAAATAGAATTTTACTAGTAGAGGAACTGGATATAATGTACAAAACAAAGAAGAAGTTCTAGAAGCTGAAATAAGAAGTCAGGCTACAGTGCTTAGGACCCAAAGGATGATAGAAGAGGAATAGCCTGGTTTCCTTGGGCTTTCCTTTAGTCTAATGCATAGATACTGAGAGCTGGATAGATCGGAATCTGTCAAGAATGAAAGGAGCAGATGGAGCATGAACAAATATCTTCCCTCTGGAGCTTGTATGACAAAAGGTGAACAAGACAGAAAATAGTAGGTCTGTTTCCATAAAGAATGCGCAGGATTTGACATCTCCTAGAAATCCACCAACCCAATCCAATCTAATGGAGAACCTAGAGTTTACATTTATCAGTCTATAGGGTGGTTTCACAACTTAACTGCTGTGATGCTGTCAAAGAAGGGTAAATGAAGACCAGGACTTTCTTGTGCACCTGGTAGTAAAAAAAATACCTACATAATGTATAGATATTATATATCAGGTACTGGAGAATATGTGGTGTCCTGATCCTGCCAAGTGGATCTCAGTAGAGCCCTGGTAGGAAACCTTCATGTCTCCTGAGCAGCAGTGGTAATCAGAAGTTTCCACTCAAAGCGCAATCTGTGGAGGCTGAGTGGGAAAGGTAGAGCTCCCTATCCAGCAGTGATGAGTAATATCCCGTATCCTCTTTCAAAGAACTCCAGGTGCTGTTCACTGAACTGTATCCCTAACTCACAGTTCATTGTTGAAATCCTAAGACTATTGACTTCAAATGGTACCCTTATCACATGCAAGAGCAATAAAAATAATGGGAGATTTCCAAAACTATGAGTCCCAGAGGGAAGAGAATACACACTTTTTTTTTTTTAAAACAATGAAAGAGAAAACAAAATAAACTAGCCCAAAACAACAGCAACACAAAGCTTGTTGACCTCAAATTCTGTTTCCAGCCAAACAAAACCAAACAACAAAGCAAAACAAACAAACAAAAGCTTTGGGCTTAATAGGGAATGAAGAAGTGAGAAATTTGTCACTAGTCACCATGCAGAATGTCCAGAGATAGGCTTGGGGCTGAGGAGTTGGCACAGTCTTTGAGAGTGTTTACTGCTCTCAAGTTCCACACCCAATACCCACATAGGAAGTTCACAACCAGTTACCACTTCAGCTTCAGAGAGCTGATGCCTCTGCCCTCTACAAGGACCTGTACTCACATGAATAAACACCCCCATACAGGACAAACACACACAAAAAAAACTGAATATAAAATTAAGGGCTGGAGAGATGGCTCAATGGTTGAAGTTCTGGCTACTTTTCCAAAGGATATACCTAGGTTCAAACCCCATCCTCTACATAGTGGTTCATGGCTGTCTATAATTTCTATAATGTCTATAATGGTTCTGGGCTCTATAATTTCAGCTCCTCAGTGTCCTCTTCTGGCCTCCATGGGTACTGCATGAACTCCCTTACTTCTCCTCCTTTCCCACTTATGCCCTTGGATTCCTTTCTGTTGTCTAATTGTCCTAAGGCTTTAACACTATGTTGAATAAGAGTGGAGAATGTACACACATACATACATGTGCCAAGCACCCAAGCACATAAAATAAAAGTAAATAAAACTTTAAAATTTTAGTTTAATTAAAATTTTAAATGAAAGTAATTGCTATTGTAACCATTTTACATTAATTCTTCTATTCCTTGAGCATGGGAGATTCTTTCTATTTCCTAGTATCTGTAATTTCTTTCTATGGTGTTTATAAGTTTTCATTATAGAGGACTTTCGCATCTTTGGTTTGATTAATTTAAAGATATTTTATTGTTGAGGCACTAGTGATTATATTTTTATGTCTTTCTCAACAGTCCTCTTATTAGCATATAAGATGGCTATTGGGTTTTGCATGTTAATTTGTACCCGGGAAATTTGCAGAAGGTGTCTGTCAGATCTAAGAATTTGTGAGTGGAGTCTTTAGGGTTTTTTATATGTAGAATCTCATCAAATATGGATACTTTGCTTCTGTCTTTTCTGTTTATATTCTTGCTGTTTCTTACTGTTGTTGAGTAAGAGTGGAAAAATGGATACCCTTGTCCTATACCTGACTCTGGTATAAATGCTCTCTGTTTTTCCCATGTAATATAATGCCAGCTGTATGATTATTATCATATGTAGGGTATTTTTATAAAGAAAGAGAAGTTGGATTTTGTCAAAAAGTTTTCTTTACATCTAATGAAGTGATCATGAGATTTCTATCTATTAATGTGATACATTATATTTACTAATTTGCATATATTGAACCATCCCCACATCTTCAGAATAGTCATTCAGAATGACCTTTTTTAATGTGTTCATGACTTTGTTTGGTAAGTATTTTTTCTTTCACTAACTAATCCCAACACAGCTTTGTCTCCTCCTAGTCCCCATCTCACAAAGCCCCTTTCCCCCTATGCCTGCTTCCTTCACTGCTGAGAAAGGGGAAGGCCCTACCTGGGTCCCAACCCACTCTGACACCTCAAGTCACTGCAGAACCAGGCGCATCCTCTCCCACTGAGGTTAGAAAATGCAGCCCAGGTAGGGAAACAGGATCCACAGGTAGGCTGTTGCCCATAAGGGTAAGTAAGTCTCCTCAACTCCCCTACTCCAGTTGGGGGAAATTCTGAAGACTAAGCTGTACATATGCTAAGTATGTACAGAGGACCTAGGATCCCCCTTTTATAAGCTCTTGGTTGGTGGTTCAGTATCTGAGATCCCCCAAAAATCCAGATTGATTTGACTCTTTGGTCTTCTTGTAGAGTTCCTATCCCTCAGGGTTCCACAGTCTTTCCCCTAACTCTTCCATAAGTGCTCCTGAGCTCTGTCTAATGTTGGCTGTGGGTCTCTGCATCTATTTCAGTCAGCTGCTGGATGAAGCCTCTCAGAGGACATTATGCTAGACTCTTGTCTGCAAGCATAACAGAGTATCATTAATAGTGTCAGGGATTGGTTCTTACCTATGGAATGGATCTCAAGTTGGCCAGTCACTGGTTGGCCATTTTTTCAGTTGCTGCTCAATCTTTGCCCCTACGCTTCTTGTAGGCAGCATAAATTTTGCCTGAAGGTTTTGTGTGTGGGTTAGTGTTCTTATTCCACCACCAGGAGTCCTGCCTGGCTATAGGCGGTGGCCAGTTCAGGCTCCAAATCCCCCCTTGTTAGGAATCTCAGTTACAGTCACCCTCATAGACTCCTTGGAACCTCCCTATCCCAGGTCTCTGGCATGTCCTAGAGATTGCTGACTCTCTCCCAAGGTCTCCCTACACCTGATCCTCCCTAATCCCATCCCATCCCAATCCCCTCTCCCACAAGTTACCTCCCTTCCTCCACCTCCAATGACTTTTATTTTCCCTCTGAGTAAGATTCAAGCATCCTCCCTTAAGCACTCCCTTTTGTTTATCTTCTTTGGGTCTGTGGATTGTAAGATGGGTACCCTGTACTTTTGGGCTAATATCTACTTGCAAATAAGTATGTAGCAAGTATGTATGTTGGGTCTGGGTTACCTCACACAGGATGATATCTTCTAACTCTATCCATTTGCCAGCAAATTTCATGATATCATTGTTTTTAATAGCTGTATAATATTCCATTGTGTAAATGAACTATATTCTTTTCATCTATTATTCAATTGAAGGACATGTAGGTTGTTTCCAGTTTCTGGCTAATATGAATAAAGCTGCTATGTACATAGTTGAACAAGTGTACTTGTGGGTTGGTGTAGCATCTTTTGGGTATATATGCCTAGGACTAGTATACTGGGTCGTAAAGTAAAACTATTCCCAATCTTCTGTGAAATGGCCAATTGATTTCCAGAGTGGTTGTGCAAGTTTGCACTCCTCACACTAATGGAGGAGTGTTCCTTTTGCTCCACATTCTCTCCAACATGTCCTCTCACTTGAGTTTTTGATTTTAACCATTCTGACAGGTTCAAGGTAGAATCTCAGAATCATTTTAATTTCCCTGATAACTAAGGACATTGAACATTTCTTTAAGTTGCTTCCTGGTCACTAGAGGTTCCTCTGTTGAAAATTCTTTGTTTAGTTTTGTACTCCATTTTTACTGGGCTATTTGATTTGCTGCTCTCTAATTTCTTCAGTTCTTTTACAATGTTGGATACCTGTTGTCTGTCAGATGTAAGGTTAGTGAAAAACTTGTCCCAATCGGTAGGCCATTATTTTGTTGTATTGACCTTTTCTTTACATAAGCTTTTCAGTTTTATGAGGTCCCATTATTAACTGTTGTTTTTAGTGTTTCAGCTATTAGTGTTCTGTTCATGAAGTTGGTTCCTGTACCAATACACTCAGTACTATTCCCCAATTCTCTTCTGTTAGATTTAATGTATTCAGTTTTATGTTGAGTCCTTTAATCCACTTGGACTTGAGTCTTATGTAGGATTTTAATATGGCTCTATTTGCATTCTTCTATATGAGATATCCAGTTAGACCAGCACCATTTGTTGAAGATGCTTTATTTTTTTTCATTGTATGGTTTTGTCTTCTTTGTCAAAAATCAAGTTTCTGTAGGGGTGTGGGTTTATTTCAGGGTCTTCAATTTAATTCTATTGATCCACTTCTCTGTTTCTATACCACTACCAGGTAGTTTTTATCACTATTGCTCTGTAGTACAGCTTGAGATCAGGAATGATGATACCTCAAGAAAGTTCTTTTATTGTTCAGGATCATTTCAGCTATCCTGGATTTTTGTTTGATTCGTGTGTTTCTTTGTTTTTATTTTTCCATATGAAATTGAGAATTGTTAGAATTTGGGTGGGAATTGCATTGAATCTGTAAATTGCTTTGGTTAACATGTCCATTTTTACTATGTTAATGCTACAGATTGCTGAACGTGGGAGATCTTTCTGTCTTCTGATAGCTTATACAATTTCTTTCTTCAGAGATTTGAAATTCTTGTCATACAGATCTTTTATCTGCTTGGTTAGAGTTGCATCAAGATAGTTTATATTATTTGTGGCTATTGTGAAGTGTTGTTTTTCTGAGTTCTTGCTGAGCTGTTTATTGTTTGTATAAAGGAAGGTTACTGATTTTTTTTTTTCAGTTAATTTTGTATCCTGCCACTTTGCTGAAGGTGTTTATCAGTTGTAGGAATTCTCTGGTAGTTTTTAAGGTTACATACATATCACCTGTGAATAGTAATACTTTGACTTCTTTTCCAATTTGTACTCCCTTGATCTCTTTAGTTGACATATTGCTCTATCTAGAAGTTCAAGTACTATATTGAAGAGATATGGAGAGAGTGGACAACCTTCATTTGTCCCTGATTTTAGTAGAATTGCTTTCACTTTCTCTCCATTTAATTTGATATTGCTATTGGCTTGCTGTATATTGCCTTTATTGTGTTAGGTATGTACATTATATCCCTGATCTCTCCAAGATGTTTAACATGAAGGGGTGTTGGATTATGTCAAAGGCTTTTTCAACATCCCAATGAGATGATCATTTTTTTCCTTTCAGTTTGTTTATATGGTAGATTATGTTGATGGATTTTCATATATTGAACCACCTCTGTATCACTGGATGAAATCTACCTGATCATTATAGATGATGTTTTTTATATGTCTTTGGATTGGTTTTTGAGTATATTATGAATATTTTTTCATCAAAGCTTGTAAGGGAAATTGGTCTGAAATTTTATTTCTTGAGTCCTTGTGTATTTTAGATATCAGCATGACTGTGGCTTCATAGAATGAGTTCAGCAATGCTCCTTATGTTTCCATTTTGTGGACTACTTTGAGGAATATTGTATTAGCTCTTCTTTGAAACTTGGGTAGATTTTGTGCTAAAATCATCAGGCCATGGGTCATTTCTAGTTGAGAAACTTTTTAAGACTGAGTATATTTCCTTAGGGATTATAAGACTGTTTAGATTTTTTACATGATCTTGATTTAACTTTAGAAAGTGGAATCTATCAAGAAAACTGTCCTATTTCATTATATTTTCTGAGTTTATTGAGTCCAAGTTTTGAAATAAGATCCAATGATTCTTTGGATTTCCTCAGTGTCTGTTCCTCCTTTTTCATTTCTGATTTGTTAACTTGCATACTGTCTTTGTACCTTTTAGTTAGTTTGCTTAAGGTTTGTCTATCTTGTTGATTTTCTCAAAGAACCAGCTCTTGGTTTCATTGATTCTTTGAATTGTTCTCTTTGTTTCTAATTTATTGAGTTTTAGCTCTGAGTTTGATTATTTCTTCTTGTCTATTCCTCTTGGCTATGTTTGGTTCTTTTCATTCTAGAGCTTTCAGACGTTCTTTTAAGTTGGTAGTATGAAATCTCTCAGTTTCCTTAGGAGACACTTAGTGCTCTGAATTTTCCTTTCATCATTGCTTTCATTGTGTACCATAGGTTTGGATGTGTTGTGCCATAATATTCATTGAACTTTAGAAAGTCTTTAATTTCTTTCTTTGCTTCTTCTTTGACTCAGTGGTCATTGAATACAGACTTGTTCAGTTTCCATGAGTTTGAAAGGCTATCTGTTATTTCTGTTGTTATTAAAGTCCAGATTTAATCCATCGTGCTCTGATTATTTCAGTCCTCTTGTATTTATGAGACTTGTTTTGTGACTGAGTATTGGTCAATTTGGGAGAAGTTCTGTGAGGTGCTGATAAGACAGTATATTATTTTGTATTTGAGTGAAATGTTCTACCTCTAATTTATTAGGTTCATTTTACTCATAATGTCTGTTAGTTTCTCTGTTTAGTTTCTGTCTTGGTGATGTTGAGAGTGGGTGTTGAAGTATCCTAATGTGTGAAGATTGATGTGTGAATTAAGCTTTAATAATATTTCTTTTATGAATGTGGGTCCCTTTGCATTTGAGGCATAGATGTTTAGAATTGAGATGTCATCTTGGTGGATTTTTAATTTGATGAGTATGAAGTGTCCTTACCCATCGTTTTTTATAAATTTTGGTTGAAAGTCCATTTTATTAGGTATCAGAATGGCTACTCTAGCTTGTTTCTTAGGTCTGTTTGCTTAGAAAATCTTTTTCTAGCTCTTTACTCGAAGTAATATCTATCTTTGTTGTTGAGGTGTGTTTTTTTGTTTGAAGAAGAATGATGGGCCCTATTTTCATATCCATTCTGTTAGTCTTTGTCTTTTTAATGAGGAATTGATATTGAGAGATACTAATGACCAATGATTATTAATTCCTGTAATTTTGATATTGTTAATTATATTATATGTGATGTTGTGTGTGTGTGTGTGTGTGTGTGTGTGTGTGTGTGTGTTGAAAGAAAGAGGGGAGGGAATAGAGTCTCTTTTTTGTTTTTGTTGGTTTGAAATTTATTTCTTGTGTTTTCTTGGGTCTAGATAGCATCATTGGGTTGAATTTTTCCTTCTAGTATCCTCTGTAGAGCTGGATTAGTGTAAAGACATTGTTTAAATTTGGTATTGTTATAAAATATCTTTTTTTTCCATCTCTAGTAACTGAAATTTTTGCTGGGTATAGTTGTCTAGTTAACATTTGTGGTCTTTTAGAGTCTGCAAGACATCTTTCCAAGTCCTTCTGGTTTCAGAGTCTCTGTTAATAACCAGGTGTAATTCTGAAAGCTCTGCCTTAAATGTTACTTGGACTTTTTCCCTTGCAGATTTTAATATTCCCTTTTTTGTTCTGTACATTTAGTGTTTTCATTATTATATGGCAGCATGACTTTCTTTTCTGGTCCAATTTATTTAATGTTCTGTATTCTTCTTTTATGTTTATAGGCATCTCTTTCTTTAGGTTAGAAAATTTTTCTTCTATGATTTTGTTGAAATAATTTCCAAGCCTTTTCTTTGAGCTGGGAATCCTCCTTCCCCTCCTCTTCCTCCTCCTCCTCCTCCCTCCTGTTTTCTTGATTTCTATTATTCTGAGGTTTGGTCTTTTCATATTGTCCCAAATTTCTGGATGTTATATGTCATGAACATTTTAGATTTTGCATTTTCTTTGACCAATATATCAATTTCTTCTATCATATTATCTAATTCTTTTCCATCTCTTATATTCTGTTGGTAATTTTGCATTGTAGTTCCTGTTCTCTTTCTTGGGTTTTCCATCTCCAGGATTGCCTTGCTTTGAGTTTTCTTTATTGCTTCTATTCCTATTTTAAGTTCTTGAGCTGTTTTATTTATTTCCTTCACCTCTTTGATTGTATTTTCCTATATTTCTTTAAGGACTTATTCATTTCCTCTTTAAAGCCTCTATCATCTTTATAAGACTGGATTTTAGGTCATCTTCTTGTTCTTTGACTGTGTTAGTATATCATGGGCATTTGCAAGTATTTTATTGAAAACTGTTAGATTTATGTTCACTGGGGATATTGGTCTGTAATTTCTTTTTGACATGTCTTTATTTGGCTATGCCTTCAGAGAATGCTGGATTTGTAAAGAGAGTGTTGAGGAATTCCATCCTTCTCTATTTTTAGAGTAGTTTCAGAAGCATTAGTATGTTAGCTCCTCTTTAAAGGTCTTATAGAACTTATCAGTGACTATTTTGGGGAAATTTTATTATGCTTTAAAGCTACTACTGGTTACAAATCTGTTTAAGTTATTTATTTAATTTTGATTTAACTTATAAATCTAGGAACTCATTCATTTTTAAAATTTTTCCACATTATTGGTTTTAAGGTATTTGCTAAAGATTTTCTGAACTACATTGGTATCTGCTGTAATGTCTTCATTTTTATCTCTAAATTTGTGAGTTTGGATCTCTTTGTATTGGTCAGTTTGGCTATGGGATTGTCAACATTTTTTTCAATAACTAGCATTGTTTCCTTGATTGTTTGCATTTTTTGTTGTTCTTTTTCTTCACAGAATTGGGGGACTAGAAGGATTTCACATAAAAGTACAAAAGACTCCAGAGAGTCAAACCAATTCTGAGCAAAAAGAACATAGCAATATCCTCATAGCTGGTTTCAAATTATACTACAGAATCATAACAATAAAAAAGCAGGGTACCAGTATAAATACCTCTATAAACTTTCCAACAAGCCAATCTGACAGAAGCATTTTCTCAGTTGAGATTCTGTTTCCCTAGATGGCCTTAGCTTGTGTTAGGTTGACCCAAAAAAGTAGTACACATGTCCAATGAATGAAATTAGACAAAACTTCAGCCAAGATGTATTAAAAATTTTAATCTAAGACCAGAACCTCTGAAACTGATAGAGCAGAGGTTCTCAATTTGTGGGTTGTGACCACTTTGGGAGTTGAATAACCCTTTCAAAGGGTTGCTTAAAAACATTGGGAAAACAGATATATACTTTTTCATAAAAGTAGCAAAATTAGTTTTAAGGGAGCAATAAAAATAATTTTATGTTCTGGGTCAGAGCAACACAAGGAACTGTATTAAAGGGTTACAGCATTAGGAAAGTTGAGAAATACCATGTTAGAGAAAAAAATACTTCAAAATGTAAGTATAGGTACTTTCTGGGTAGGACTTTCTTGGACCAGGAAATAATTTCAAAAATTTATAAATGTGACTTCATTAAATTAAATTTTTCTATACAAGGGAAACAATCAAGAGAAGAGTTAAATTAAAATATGGGTTTAGAATTTTTGCTAATGATGCACCTGATACAAAATTAATATTTTGAGGGCTGGAGAGATGGATCAGAAGTTATGACAATTGGCTGTCTCTCCAGGGTTTCTGAGTACAATTCCCAGCAACCACTATGTGGTTCAGAACCATCTATAATGAGTTCTGATGCCCTCTTCTGGCCTGCAGGCATACATGCAGGAAGAATGCTGTATACATAATGAATAAATAAAAATCTTTTTAAAATCACTTTAAAAATTAAGAAAATTAATATTTTTATTATAAAAAGACTAATAGGATTTCAAACAATCCAGTCAATAGATAGACTAATAATAAAATTAATAGAAAATTCTCAAAAGATGAAATAAAATGGACAATAAATATATTTGAATATTCACCATCACTAGCCATTAGAGAAATGCAAATTAAAAGTTCACTGAGATTATATCTCACATATTAGTCAAAATGACAATTGTTTAAAAAGAAATAGCAAGTGTTAATGAAGATGTAGACAAAGGGAGTCCAAGATATCCTGCTTGTGTGAATGAAAACTAGTTCAGCCATTATGGTAATGAGTTCCATACTCATTCCTCAGAAAACTAAGAACAGATCTAGAATATGACACTAGTATATCATTCCAATGTATTTATCCAAAGGAATTCAGGTCAATATATTACATCTGTTCATCAATGTTCATTGCCTCACAACAGCCAAGTTATTCATGTCAACAGAGAAAATTGATAAAGAAAATTATATATAGCGAAAACCAGGTAGATTGTCTGGAAAGTGTCTCTTGTCCCTCTGTTTCCCTAGATCCAATACGGGGAGTCTCATCTCCAGATCTGCAGCAGGGTGCCTGTAGCAGCCTTCCCTGCCCCTTTTGTCCCATTTCCTGTGGATCCCTTTTAACTTCCATGTCCAGTTCTCTGTTTTATCCTAGCCCCCAACTCTACCACAGACCACCCATGCCAAGAAATCTGGTAGACTGTCCATAGATCTCTCCCTGCCCCTCTGTCTCTCTAGATCTAACTCCTCAATATCATCACCAATGCTACAATAAACCCTCTGAAACAACCTTTCTTCACAGTCTCCCCATATTACTAGGAGATAAAATAAGTATATTCTTGCTGAATAATCTGTTATCCTCCCACCTATGGATCTTTTTAGACCCTTAGCATATCCCCATTTCTAAATGCCATTTTCCAAAACCTAAAAACACATTTTGCCTGGAACCCCCAGTGGTTTCATCTATCAGATACAAAAAAATCAAAAACCAAAGCAATTTTCCTACTAGGAAACATTCTTGTATCAAACTCTTTGAAAATCCTAAGAGGAAACAGAAGCCAAAGGATAAAACATCAACCCAATGAAGACAACTTCAAAAATCAGCATCTACTCAATCCCAAGCTGCCCTGACACCAGTGTAAAAACACAATCAGTAGCAGCTAGGACATTATGTCTCCACTAGAGCCCAGCTATCCTACCACATCAGGCCCTGAAGATTCCAACATAGCTGGAGCACAGGGAAAAGACCTTAAAACATTCTGTATAAAGACTATGGACATCCTTAAAGAGGAACTTAATAAATCCCTTAAAGGAATACAGGAAAACACAAATAGTTTAAGGAAATAAATAAAACTTTTCAAGACCTGAAAATGGAATTAGAATCAATAAAGAAAACCCAAACTGAGGTTATTCTGGATATGAATATTTTAAGAATTTGAACAGGAACTACAGAAGCAAGCTTCATGAACTAGGATAGAATACAAAATATGGAAGAGAGAATACAAATTATGGATCTCAGGCATTGAAGATACAATAGAAGAAATGGATATATTGGTCAAAGAAAATTTTAAATCCAAAAAAACTCTGATATAAAACATCCAAGAAATTTGGGACATTATGAAAAGACCAAACCTAAAAATAATACGATGAGGGGACCCTTAAGCAAGCTCCACAGGCCCTCCCTTTACCTGCTTTGTCAGCATATTAATAGACACCTGTGCTTTAAGGACTTTTGGGACTTCTAAGTTCTTTTAAGAAGTCTGATCTACACTAACTTAAAAGTTTAGTTTCTCATCTACTCTGTCCCCCACCTCCTAGTCCTATGTGGGCCTAGCCAGAATCCTCTATGTGGAGAGCTCTTGGTGCCACCTTTAGGAATTTGGCAGGAATTGGACATTGGGCTAAGACAAAGAAGTAGGTTCAAGATGAATACAACTGAGGAATGTGTTCTTTGTATCTATCAAGGGTCTTGTTAAGACCCTGAATGCAGTAATCATGGGACCTTTGTTTATGCTTGGTTTGATCCTCATCTACTCTGTTTATGCCTTGTTTGTTCCTTGACTACTTTGTTTATCCCTTAGAACTGACCATATTCTTTGTATATACCTAGGATGATATAAAAGCAGACTGGAGAAAAATAAACACGCTTCAGCTTCAGAACTGACTAGAGTCATGTTATAGTGCTGTCTAATTGTCTTTTTCTTTTTAATCCTCACTCCCTCCCTCCAAACCCTGTTGACTGACTGAGCTGGCTTGGTCACCTCTAGTACTGACTGTTGAGTCAGGGTCAACTGGAAGACGGAGGAAGGAGAAACAGAATGGTTCTAACAGAAGCATCAAATGTTCTTTGTGGCATCACCAGTACTGGTAATATTATACACTTAATTATAGAAGACTTTCTAGCACGGCAGACATCAAAGTTCTGTGCCTTTCTTACACTAGCACTTGAATTTGGTAGAAAACCAACCTCCAGCCCCATCCTAATAAGGACATCTACAGAGCCCAAGCTAACCTCCGTGGTTTCCTTTTAGCCCTTGCTTGGCAGAACTGTGTGGCTACTCATCTCACACTCTGGGTCACTCCACTAGAAAACAACTCAGGAGGCCTTAGGATGGTTGCTGAACCTTAAGGTATCCACTCTATTTCTCTGACTGGAAGGGACAGTGAAGAAGGCAGAGTGAGTCTTGATGTTTGCAGGAGGGGCATTTGTCCCCTCCAGCAGCATCAACAGCATTTCCATGCCCCATGGTCCAATACTTCCATGTGGTTATAGGGTTTACCAGTTAGCTATCTCAGGCCCTCTTGTGACATTCTGCATTCACTTATTATTTTTTTATCTAGTTTTAAAAAATACTCTTTTTTGGAACAATGACAGATTTGTGTGAACTTTTAAAAACGTTACCAAAGTAATTCTGTCTACCTCGGCTGCTTTTCCCAGGTAACAATCAGGAGGCTTGAACTCAGGGGACCACCTATTTCTTGTGTCTCATAAGGCTGGGACAAGGTGACTGGAGGACGTTGACTTGCCTGACTCAGATAGACTTGATTCCAAGCTTTGCCATCTCACCCCACCAAACTAGCCTACATTTTGCTTATCTGGAAGGAATAAAAACAAACAATTCGGTGAGAATAATCAGGGCCCAGAGAAGGCTAATAATCTATATCACATTTCTAGGTCACAAATCCTGAGGAGAAAAAGGTTCTCTAGCAAATTAAAAAGAATGTTATGTTTCCCTATCTGGTATTTTAAACCTATACCAATAGAAACAAACTCCTGACCACTCTGGAATACTTCTTTCACAGAACATTCCTAGGACATGCAAGAAGAAAGCCAGAACATGCCAGATTCCGAGCCATGCCCTCTCCAAATCCCATAGTCTTAGCCCCTGACTTCACATGAGGATTTTATCCTTCTATGATCTTTATATACATTTAAATATGTTTCTGTTTTAAAGAGCCTCAGACCTGTGGGAGCTTGTTCTAAAAGAAGTGGATGATAAACGCCTCCATATTTTCTATATATAAATGTCAGCAAAGCTTAAAAAAAAAAAAAAAATCAGGCACACAGCCTGCCAGGATTCATCTCTTGGAAATGACAACAGAGGCTGCCTCTGACTTCAAAGCATCTAATTTGTAAGTTGTTCCACCACTTTTGTAAAGGGCAAGCAGGGGGAGGGGTGCTGGAAGGAGTTATCCAATCTCATTAGCATTTTCACAGTGATTTAATGAGGATGGATTCTCTTCATTTTACAGTCCATGAGACAGAGGTTCAGAAAGATTAAGCAAGTTTTTCAAGGTCATATTAAGTGTTAATAATAAACTTGGAGTATAAAGCTGCTTCTCTGTGACTGCCAGTATTGGGCTCTCAGCTCAAGCTGCAGGAGGCTGGTGGGGTTAGCCAGAAGTAGACAGAAGTGCTTTGAGTAGAAACTATCAAATCAAAATGGAAAAAAACATCAGTTGGATTTTCCATCTAGAGAAAGGAAGAGCAACGCTGAACAAGAACAACAGAAGCCAAGGACATGTGACATCCTCAGATGGAGCTGTCTTCTTCCTCCCTACTCTGGTATTATTTTTCTCTCTCTCATCTGTATGATTTAGAATGATTTAAAGTCTACCCTCCTCTCTAGGCATAGGAAATACACTATGAGACCTAATATTAACTGTCAATTTGACAGCATTTAGAATCCCCTAGGAGACATGGATATGAGGGTGTTTCTAGACCGAGGTAAGAAAACCCAGACTAACTGTATGCAGTACCATCCCACAGGCTAAGATCTATGACTGCATTAAAAAGCAGAAAGCAATTATGGGATTTTGCCTAAGCAAAGTCCATAGTCTCAGAGTAATGTGCTGTGGAGACTGAGAGATCAGTACCTGGGCTGTCAGGGGCAGCCCTGCTTATACACTGAAGGCCTAAAATCAGCAATAGGCCTGACATACATGTCTGCTACCACCAAGTCTTGGGTCTCTGTGGAAAAACACTGAAACAGATGCCTAGAAGCTATTGTAAACAAGCAGCTTTGGTGGAAGGCTGCCAAGCCTGAGTAGTCATAGACCTTGTAGATAGGTAACCTTGGTGGATAGTACCAACTTAGATAAAGACAAGTGAATCATAGGGAGTCATAGAGGTCTGTCTCCTGAACCTTCATCCAGCTGATACCCTGTTCTGGAAGATATCTGTACTCCCCCTAAACACCTACGCTCCTGCGTTATCCCCTTCCCCACATCCTGCCTTTTTGTGTATATAACCTGTGTGTGAAAAAGTAAACATTACGATCTGATCAGATTATAGACTCACTTCTTTGAGTCGGCCTGAGGTAGGTTGTAACAGGAATTGTGAATGTACTTGTAGGGAGGAGGGTGCTAAAGGTGAAAGTAAGCAGAGCACCAGTATTCTTCTCTTCCTGCTTCTTGACTGCAGATCTTATATGACCATCTGCCTCTTACTCTTGCAACTGTTACTTCCACTTCCACATCCTCAAACGGTGAATCAAAATAACCCTTTATCTTAAATTCCCTTTGTCAGATATTTTGTCAAAGGAATGAGAAAAGTAACTAAGACACACATTAAGGGCCATTCTCAGCTCTATGTCAACTTTCCAGATTGAGTGAAGACTGACAGAGAAGCTGGAGTCCTTCTCCTTGAAAGCAGAATGCAACGCATAAACCTCATGAAACTCAAGAAGAAGGAGGAAGACCAAAGTGAGGGTGCTTTTGTCCTTTTTAGAACGAGTATCAAAAGATTCAACCAGAGCTCCCAGGATCTAAACCTCCAGCCTGAGAACAGACAGGGGCAAGCTGTCTTCTGAGAGGCTCTAACCAGCAGCTGACTCAGACAGATACAGACATCCAGAGCCAAACAGTGGATGGAGCTTGAGGACTCTTATAGAAGAATAGGGGGAAGGATTGTGGGCCCTAAGGAGATAGGAACTGCACAGGAAGATCAACAGAGTAAACCAACCTGAACCCTTGGAGCTCTCAGAGACTGAATCACCAACCGTGGAGCATACCTAGTCTACACAGATCTAGCCCCATGGGCTGGACCTAGGTCTCCCTGCACATATGTTGTAAATGTGAAGCTTGGTTTTCATGCAGGTCTCAAACATCTGGAGTGGGGGCTATCCCAAAACATGCAGCCTGTATATGGAGTATGGTCTTCTAGCTGGGTGTCCCATCTGGCCTCAATGGGAGAGGAAGCACCTAGCCTCTCAGAGACTTAAAGTGGCAGGGTGGGGGATACAGGAGGAGGGGGTACTCAGAAAACAAGAGATGGGGAAGGATTGTGGGAGGGGTGACTGGGACGGGTTATAAAGTGAATAAGCAAAAAAATAAAATTAAAAAAAGGAAAAAAAAAAAAGAAAGTAGAATGTAGCAGTAGACACATCATCGAGGTCTAGTCTAGACTTTGTATGCCATGACCAAAACAAGGAACAGTGAGCCTTCAGGATTTCCTCATGATTTACTTCATTTGATTGTCTCTGTATCCCTTTGATTCACAGAACATTGAGCATACTCCTATCACAATTCCGTGTCCTATTTTCAGTTATTGTTCAACCAATTTGTATTGTGACTCTTACTTTGGGCTAGGGACATCTAAGTCAACATTAATCTGCCTAAATAAACCCAGATTATACCTTGTTTGAAAAGTTTAAAAAAAAAAAAAACATGGCTCTTTGAATATTGACCAGTTGCCCATATAGATACATTTTCAGTTACAGAGCAGAGACCAGAATCTAGGTCAGTTGGGTTCACAATACACAGATTTCCCACTATTTCAATGGTTAGCAAACTTTAACTGTAGATTTCCAAGTGGTAAGTATTTTAGGCATGATGGATCACACTGTCCAATCACAACTACTCAGCTCTGTCCTTAGAATACAAAAGTCACCTCAAATAACTTATAAATAATAAGCAGACTGTGTGCCAATAGAATGTTATTTATAAAAACAAGCAGTTGACACAGATTTGGCTGTCAGTTGTTATTTTATCTTCTCTTAGTAGAACAGGACCCTGACTTCATGTCATTGTCCATACCTGGTTTTCATACTGCTCTATAATTCTCTCTGAAGCCCAATGCCAAGGCCTTTTTGCCTTTTCTTTTTTTAAAACGTGATTCTGTGCAAAAGTCAGCAGTCTAAAATCAGTGCTGAATTTTACCTCTGTCTTCTATTATAGTAAAATTTATTAATACTCATAGAAAAGCAAGCATGCTGTCCCTAAAGGAGGAATTACATATGTATTAAGAAAAACTACATGAGGGAGTGCTCCAGAAGGCCCTCATTTGCATTATATCTCTAACGGTCAGAATCTTGGAGAACAAGAGGACTTGGAGCTTTGTGCCAAGATACCTCAGACTTGAGCTAGCAACATCTGGCACCTTCTTGGCCATGCAGCCATCTTGACCTAAGCAATTAAAGTATCTGAAGGACAGAGAACAAGACCCAAAACACACATGACATCTTTTAGGACACATGCCAAGCTCTGGAGCCCTCCACTTCTCCATTGGTATCTTCTTTATGAAGACATGAAAGGCTGTCCAACTAGATTAGTGTGCCTCCATTGCCTGTGCAAGATCCTCCCTGGGCAAAGTTTTTATCTGCTGTGAGTCAGATGCTATTCTGAGTACTGGAGGAATGTCATGTAATAAAACAAAATCTCTGCTGTCGTGAAATAACATTTAGTTGGAGAAAGGAAAGACAAAAACAAATGAATAGATCTATTATAGTTTGCTGTTTTATGGTAAGTACATGGCATGTGCTTCAAGATTGATGCTTGAAATTCCACATCCTCCTAAGGGGACAGATGATGTATGTTTACATAGTGGGGTGGGGGAAATTTAGTCCTTTAATATCTCCAGAAGTCACTAAGCAGTTTATAAGGGCAATCTCTCATGATTTAATTACTGCCTAGAGGTTTAACATCTTCATTAAATTGTATTTTTTATTAATAAAAGATTTATTTTTTATGCGTGTGACTATTTTGTTAGCATATATGTCTTTGTACCACATGGAAGTCTGGTGTACACAGAGGCTAGAAGATCCCCTAGAACGGGAGTCACAGACAATTGTGAGCTGCCATGTGGGTGATGAGAATCATACCCAGGCCTCTAGAAAAGCAGACAGTGTTATTTGCCACTACAGCCAATTTTCCAGCCCCTGAACATTAAGGGTTTTATTATTATTTACATCATTACATCATTTCCCTTTTTCCATTCAGTTCCTGCAAATCCTTCTCATATACCCCCTTGCTCTCTCTCAATTTTATCACCTCTTTTTTTAAATTATTATTTTATGTATGTAAGTATACATATATATTCCTAAATATATAAACACAACTCACTCTTTCCATATAATGGTATTTGTGTTTTATGTTTTTAGAAAATAATAAGCTTTAAATTGAATGAATTTTGAAGCAGATATAAATGTTCATAAAAGAAAGGGAAGAAGGTACCAAAATATTCCAGCTTTTCTGGATCTTGAAAAGGATTTGGGATTTTATTCTGAGTAAAAGGGATGGTTATTGGGTTTTGAGAATAGGAAAGTCATATCATGATAGGATTTTAAAAGGATTAGACGGGTTGTGTTTTGTAGGGGGGTGTGGGGTGGGGGAAGAACAATCAAAGACAGAAGTGAGTCTCCTCAGGAATTCATTATCATAATGCAAGCAGGAGATGTGAACAATTTGATGGTAGCTATGGGGATGGGGAGAGGTGACCAGTTTCAAAGATATTGTCCTAGTTGCTTATTTTATTGCTGTGACAGAATACCTGATAGAAACAGTTTAAAAAGAAAGGATTTGTGTTGGCTTACAGGGTATCCAAGCCCTCACAGCTGGGAAGGTGTGGTGGCAGTAACCGGAGGTGACTAGTCACAGAATGTGAGCGTTTGTATGCTTTCTCCTTTACTTTTTAGGAATCTCAGAATGGCACCTCCCACATTCAAAGTGGAACTTTCCACCTCAACTTAATTGAGATAGTTCCTTGCACCTATGTTTAGAAGTTTGTTTCTATAAGAATCTAAATCCCATCAAATTGACATTTTAAATGAACCATAAATTACACATCAACGGAATGCTGGATGATGATAAAGCACAAGATGACTCTGAGATATTGGTATCTGTCATATCTTCTCCACAGCTCCTTTGCATCCCAACGTTGCTGTGGCAACTGACTGCCATGGGTATGGGCTGGTCTCTACAACTTCTTTCTTGTCCTCTACATGAGGGCTTTGTGGCCCCTCTACAGGATCCTTTCAAGACAATACTTAGACACTTGTAGAACCCTGTAAAATCTGGGAAGTTAGTCCTTCAGAAGTGATTTGACCAGCTCAGGTCTTTAACGAGTGAGGACTCTCCAGGTCCACTCTCTGCCATACTCCTTCAGAGAGTGTTTCCTGCTTTCCGTTTCACTCTTCCTAGGGTCTTTCCATTATTCCATGGATTCTTTTCCAAAAGAAACCCAAACTCTCAGAATATCAAGAGTTCAAGCTTATGGTCATAAAAGTCTATGATGTTCATTAGCTCTCCAAGTGAAGGATTGGTATGTGGCTCAATGGTACAATGCTTGCCTAGCACATATGTGGGACTCTGTGTAAAATTTCCAACATCAGCAAAACAAGACAAAAATAAAACAAACAAAAATAAATAAAAAATCTCCAAGTGGCAAAGAGGTTGTCAGATACACCTAAGTCTGGAATTCAGAAACAATGCTTGTAACAGACCTGACTATTTGTCTTCAAAGCTCCCTGCATTGGCACATGGCTGGAACCCCACTTTCACTGGCTCCATCAAGACAGCATCTCCATCTCCCATTAGTCCCTTCACAGGTGACTCCTTCCTGCAGTGCTAAAGGAGAAGATGATGGAGTACTGGTGGAAGGCCCATCAGTACTTGCTGCTTCATGGTGGAGGCATTTCTCTCTCCTCACTGTACTCTAACTCTGATGGCTTTGGTGTTCTCACAGCTAAGTAGAGTCATGTCAATATGAAAGCTCGTGTAAGGTCAGCATAACCACCTTATAGAATGACATCATCTACTAGAATCCTTTCTGCTTTGTTAAGATCCCTACTGAGCTTTCAAAGGAGAAGGAAAATGGAGATGAGATGCTGTTGGGAGAGGAGGCAGGGAGACTAAGCACCATGGTCCTCTGAGATTCCACAGCTCCTCCTATAGTCCCTCACCCAGTCCTAGCCTGAGCCTGGACTGTCTAGGCACTGCAGAGGAAGAACATGGCTTCTTTTAATTTCTATTTAATCTGCTCAACTGAAAACTGCAATCACACATCTCCATGCTTCAGGCATGCTGTCCCTGGCACTTTGCTATCCCCATTTGGAAAATTCACCCATAAAAGCATTCGACTTGCCTGCATTGTACATAGAAATCTGCAATGTCATCCTTTGTGCAAAGAATAAGAACTCACCCTGGGGTACCAGTTTTAATAACGCGTAATTAGACCAATTTGTAGTAAGCCGAGGTTTCCAGTCTGCAATTTGACAAGCAGCTTGAGCTACATTTTTGTGTTCATGAATTTCTGTGTCTCAAACAAAAGGGCAAATGGAACATAAAACTCTATCCGAGGGACTCCTGAAGGTATCCTGTGTGTATGTGTGTCATTTTACTTTGTTTTTCAAATGTTGTTATTGATGTTAGGAATGGTGATGAGGAACTGGGTCCTCCTGTAGTCACATACCCAGTAAAGCACAGGAAGGCACATAGGACTGGCTCCCTCCTATGCAGGTCTAAACAGGAACTCAGGCCCTATTTTCTATGGGCCTGGGAAAGGACTTCTCAGGGCCTCTCCCACAGAACACTAACAGTAACTAAAACGGTGAAGCATCAATCTTCAAACTAGACCGTCTTGCCTTGGAATGGCAAATACATTTTAAATATCACTAGCTTATTGTGACCATATTAAAATATTTGAAATAATCAACTTAATAAAGGTAATGTCTATTTGGATCCATCGTTTTGGAGGCTGAAGCTCAAAACCTGTGGCTTTGCTGCTTTTGAGACTAACAAAGATTGTTCTCATGGCAGAGGACACAGCAGAGCAAAGTAGCTCAGTGTGTGTCCAGGAAGGAAATGAGGAAGAGGAAGAATTTGGGGTCTCACCTTCCCCAATGACATCAGATCTTCCACAAGTTCCTATCACTTAAGCATTTTCTTACCTCTAATAAATACAACTCAGGGACTAAGACCTTAACAGACAGCCTGTCAGGGTCTTTCAAAATCCAAACTATATCCTATCTTCTCCCTGGCTTGGAGAACTGTTTCCTGTGGTTATATCTTAAAAGTATGCAGTACAGTTGATGTCACCAAGCTGTACTTTGATGCTCTATCTCTGAAATCTCATTCGGGACCATTATCAGGGGAAGCTTTTAAAATTCAGTCATTTTCCTGCGGGGAAATGCTGAGGTCACTTGGCATAAGAAATATGATGTGGGTCAGAAACTAAGAGAGGGCAAAGCAAAATAATTCTTTCTTCTGTGATTCCAGACCTTCTACCAAAAGGTGGAAAGAGTGTTTGACTGTCAGATGAATTTCAAAAGGCCTGTGGCAAACAGATCCTGCCATCCATGTTGGTCTACTGGGTAGCATACTAAGGCAATGTTACTGGACAAACGGCTTCAAAAAGGCCATTCCTCTGAGCTGTTCCCTTTCTGATCATATACATCACCTAAATGCCTTAGACTGAAGCACCAGTTAAAGATGTTAAATATGGAAAACATAAGAAAACAAAAACCATGCTACTTCATTCTTGTTGGTGGTAATATTTAAAACGGCATGGCTCAATCTGGCTTGTTCTTATGGGGCCGCCATATTCCCGACTACGCAAGGCCTGAGACCAAGAGCAGCGGCATGCTCTCGCCACTCCTTGGCTCAGACCAGCCAGAAGTACCAGCCCTGGCACCCACACGATGCCAGCGTGGGAGATGGCTCTGCCAATCTACCACTCTGTCTCCACAAAGCTTAGCTAAACCCTAGTCAAGACCTGCCATCCATACAGTACCCAGTAGAAATGAGACTCTAATGCTTAAAGATTATCCAAAGGCTTTATATATTTGGTAATGCTCAATTAACAAGATGCCCACACAATTAGAGGTGTTACCCAATGCCTAAGCTAGATATTACAACTACCTTAGACTGCTAGACTCATGCGAACATCTTCTGCCATCTTCTCCTCCTCCTCCAGTCCTCCCGCTACACATTCTGATAATGAAGAGACCTCCAAAGACCTCAAATAGATTGCCAGCAAATGGCTCTTGCAGAAGAGGTTGTGGGTCAGCTGCAAAAGTGCCAGAAAAGAATGGAAGGCTAATATGCTGCTAGGAGGGAGGCAAGCTTAGTAATGGTAGAGTAGGTGATGGGGAAAAGAACAGTAGGTGATGGAGGAAAGAACAGATGACTCCCTTCATTCCTTCAGTGGAGAAGAATAGCTAGCAAAAGACAGTGTGTAAGGATCTAAGAAGTACTTAGAGGGAGGAGGCCAGTAACAGCTGATGTGAAAACCATTCCTATCCTTGTGAACAGTCCCCAAGAAGCCACTATGACTGTTCCTTTTAGGGTAGAACTGGCATTGACTCTGGATATTCTATTCTACTCCCTGATCTCTTCTGGAAACACTGACAACCTCTTGTCTGTGAGGGAAGGCCCTCTCACGCAAAGGGCTCACTTTCTACTCAGAGCCCGGCCAAACCCAAGGGATTCCTAGACACCCCCTGGTAACTCCTGTGTATGCATGTGTACGATCTGACTACCTGTTCACTACCCAAGGACCAGACTAGTCAAACTCAGACTACATAATTCCAATATTCATGCCATCACTTCGGTGAGAAGGGCAGCCAGACCAGCTGGAAGGGGGCCTTGTCTCCCAGCAGGATAGCCATTTGGGTGCTAGCTCACCACTCTGATAGAGGGCAGGAGAAGCTTCTTAGATTTTGGGACCCCATTCACATGTATAATTAGGATTAGAGTCTCAGAATTACATTTCATTTCCTCCCAGAGGTTTAGAGGTGACACAGATAAAGTCATATCTGTAACAACCTCTCAGGCTGTGGTGCAGGATCTCTATGTGTCTGTATCAATGGTATCCTTGCTGCTTAACCACCCAGAATCCTGTCAGGCTTCATTTCATAGTAAAAATGCATCATGTGATTCTGTATGGAAGAGCAGAAATGAATGAATGAAGTTGCCTGTATAACAGATATAATTGTTGTTATATTATTGTGACAGGTGACATCCATATATATTATTTAGGCAGACATTTCAATGTGCTTGTCCTCATGGAAGGGTAGATAATCCAAATAAGCTAGTCATACAAATGAAAAATTATGGATACAATTTAAAAAAAGGATGTCCTGCTTTCGAAAATTGCACTGAAAATTCATACACTTGGAATAAATTGGAAATAATAAAATTTACATTCAAAAAGTGAGATTAAATAGAACTTGAATCTAATATAATGTAAAGTCCCTAAGTTTGCAAATTATTTTTGTTTTATTTTATTATCATGCTTTGTTAGAACAAAAATTAGAATCGGTTATACCATATTGTTCCCTGACACTTTTATAGTTTTTCACAAATTAAAAGAAAGAAATGCCAATTTCAGAGAGAATTATCATGAGGGTGGGGGGAGGACCAAAGCAAAACTAAAAAAATCCTTCCATCTTTTGCTGTCTTATCCATTCTCAAACAAAAGGAAGACACTGATGGATTAGCTTGGAACCCCTGGAACAGCAGGATAGGAGCTCTGCCCCAAGGCTGACACCCTCTCATGGCTTTGTTCTCTAACCTAAGAAACCTGGTCATCCAAGCCAAAGCTATAGAATGCAAAGACAAAATATGTCAAGTTTGCTTTCAGCTGCTGAGGTTTCGAAGGGCAAGCCGCACCAGTTTGAGCTCGGTACTCTCCTGCAAGGACCTCTGAGTGGGGTGCCCAGCTGTTTCCAAGTTATCTGAAAGACTGGGGACAGCTCTGTGGATTCGTTACCTAAATGGGTTGCTGGGGCTGCACGGCTCTATTGAAACAAACGTTGCCAAATATCATGCGGTCAACATGCTTCTCTGTGTGATCCTCAGTTCAGCCTCTACCTGCTCTCGGCTTCGCCCTCCAGCTGAAGCGCCGATGTGTTTGGAGTAGCCTGCTCTGTGGAGAACCCTGTCATTCAATCCCTCCTTTTCCTCCCAGCTCTCATTTTCTTTTCTCAGCCTTTTAGCACCGAGAGAACGAAGTGAGCAAACAAGGTCAGTAGAAAGTCTCCCTGGTCGGACTGTCTTTGAGTTACAGAGCCAGACCACATGCTGAATGGAGAATCCCTTTAGAAAAGCAATGAGGCAGTCACCTGTCCTGTGTCACTTCACAGGGAGCCTACCCAGAGTGCACAGGGGCACCAACCTGCCTACTACAAGCTACTTCCTCGTCTGATGCCCATTTCAACACTGAGGCCAAGAGAGGCTGTTCTGGATCTGGTCCTTAAATTCCATGCTGGAATGTGCAGATAAGAGAATGTAATAAACAGTATTTAAACTTTTGGAGTCAAAGCTAATTTTTTCACCCCTGAAAACATTCTCTAAAGCCACAAATGTCACTGTTCAGTGACTCTTAGTGAAAATACATAACAATCCAAGTTCCAGCTAGAAGCAGAGGCATCTTATTTAAGTACTCAAGGCTCAAGGTGACTCATGACACAAAGTGGTTAAAACAAGACAGAATAGTTCCAACAGAACTCTGTGTGAGCCATGAACCCAGGCCCTTTATCCCTAGGTATGACCAGAGCTGGTGATGCTGACCATTAGGTCCAGCTGTTTGGACTAAGGGTCCTGTATCCCATCAGACCACATCTTAGTCAACAAATACAGAGCTGAAATATATGCTCTGTTCAGAACACTTGGTTTGTTCTATTAAAATGAACACTACCCAGGGGTTGCAACTGCAGCTCCGCACTGCGCAAGGGACCCTGGGGCTTGGAGGGAACTCCCGCCAAAGGTTCCTTCTTCTTTCTTCCAGTGGTGTTCCCAGGCTGGTCAGAGAAATAGACCACACGAAGACAGAGGAGGAGGGGCATCTTGATAGAGTGCCCCAACTCTCAGGTGTGAGATGCCTTGTCAGGTCTTACACCCCAGCAGATCCTGAAGCTTGCATTCCTTCCAATCACAATGTCTTCTAGCCTCTCTTTTTATTCAGTTACTAGAGCCTTGGGCTGGAGAGGTGACTCAGCAGTTAAGAGCACTGACTGCTCTTCCAAAGGTCCCTAAGAGTTCAATTCCCAGCAGTGACTTGGTGGCTCACAACCATCTGTAATGGGATCCAATGCCCTCTTCTGGTGTGTCTGAAGACAGCAACAATGTACTCTCATACTAGAGCCTTAAACGCTCAGAACGCTTCATTCCTGACAATATGCAAGCATGCTTTTCCAGGTGAACATAAATGAGTGCACACACACACACGAGATCGAAGAGAGAGAGAGAGAGAGAGAGAGAGAGAGAGAGAGAGAGAGAGAGAAGTCAACTTGGTCTAATTTTCTTTCACCTGTGGCTTCTTCGGCACGCTTTCTCTCAAAACAGGAACCATAGAGAGCTTGGGCAGTTTTGGGAAAACTCCTGCCCTAGATGTTTCCCTAAGGACCCTGGCATGACTGGGGTGGGGTGCCCTTCTAGATTGAAGATGCCTGGTACCTTCTCTGCCCATTCCTACACACACACACACACACACACACACACACACACACAAGTTTGTGCACAATTCTCTTATGTGCTTCTCTGTGTCACAGCCATGGGACAGGTTCAAAGCTGCCTACTGACTCAATAACACCTCTCCCCTGCCTTGAACATTCTTCCCACCCTTCAAGGCTCATCTCTAAATAAAAATTCCCCCCCTTATCCCACTCATTCACCTTTCAAACTTAGCTTGTTAAAAGTAATCTGCAAGGAAACCAAACATAGGCTGAATCTCATGTGTGTTTAAGTCATTTAACTGTCTGGTTAAACTGTTTGGTTGCCTAGGTCAGGGGAGACATAATTACCCGCCCTAGTTTCTTTTCCAATTGCTCTTCTCAGACAGTTGAATGTTGTCCATTTTTCAGGAATTAAAATCCCGGGTCCCCAAAGATTTGAGTGTAAGGATTTAAAATCAGAACCTACTCTTGTTTGCTCCTGAGAGTTACATTGGGAGGAGACTGTTAATTAAAATATCCTGGTGCTTGTCCCCCAAGGCAGTTCTTTCCACACTAAGTGCTTCCCAGAGCACATGCTGGTGCCTGTCAGATCCGGATGACTTCGAGTGACAAGGAGTGAGCGATGAAGTGGATGGGAATTCCACAGTGCACAAGCTCAACGCAGTCCACGCAGAGCTGTCACCAGCATGAGGCTGCTGTTCATCAGGCTTTATATGTTTATTCAAGAGAGTTTTACTGACCCTGCCAGTTAATTAGGGTAATATATTCATGGATGCTTGTTGATCCCTTTTGTACATCTGAAATATTTCATAAAAGTTTCCTGTCAGAGCAGTTTATTCATATTCAAGGTCAAGTAGGGGCTGTGTGCCTGTGTGTGTGTGGTGTGTGTGTGTGTGTGTGTGTGTGTGTGTGTCACTGTTTCTTTCCTCTAGGAGCTGGGAGGAGCTTCTAGCATCCTATTTGTAAACAGCAAGCAAGTTAGGACATGGTGACAACTTTGACCTGAAGAAGTAGTGACTTTCAACATGCCACTGGCTCAATTATTTAAAATGCATTCAGGGATGTCAAAAACCCACTTTTCTTCTTGGTCTAAGAGTTTCCGTCAGAATACTCAAACACTTTCACAGAAACAGGAAGAGGATACCTTAAGCCCCAGCCAGAATCATAGTTGCATTTGAACTTCCTCAGTGGTGCTTGTTTCTCATCAGATTCAGTATTCACAGCTAATAGCAGAAGGAAAAGTTCCGCCTCATGTGCAGATGGAGCAGTGTTGGCCCCTGCTTTATCTCTGTACTTACCACTGGCCAACCCTCCCCACTTGCCTGGATGAGGCACTCTAGAAGGAATAGGGTCACTTTTGTCACAGCACCTGACTCTGGGTGTTGGGTTTTAAGAATATCCATCTAAATAAAGCAGGTCTGCTACTAGTGAATACTTGCTAAGTGCTGGTGATGGTCAGAGCAGAAGATGCAGGTGACCACGCTGCCAAGTTTTTCATCATCTCCCATCAGCCATGTGTCTGGATTCATATGTCTATTGAAAAACCCTTTGCTCTATCTGATGTCTCTTTCTTCTTGGATTACTTTCTTTTTTTTAAGAAACGTACAGATGTTAATTTAACTTCTGGATATGTCACATAACCGTAAACTCAAACCACCCAGAATGGTGAATTTGGTCCATGTAAAAGAGCCTTTCTTATTCATCTACCCTGACTGGCCATGATTAAAATGTTGGGAAAGAGGTTGGTTAGGCTTGGTGGGCAAAGTTAAGCAGGCCATGAATGAATCATGAGACTAAATAACTGCCCACAGTTTTCCCTTCTGTATCATTTCCTTTCTGCAGCCTTCTTCCAAGAAGGAAAAGCCCAGAGTGACCTAGAAAGGGACTTAAACTCAACCTAAAGGAAGACACTCAATTTAGAGCAGCTGGAAACTAATCAGGACAGGAGAAATAGCTTAGTCCATCCCTCCCATCAGAAGAAAGCAGAGTACAAATCTGAAATGTCTGAAAACTCTGGTGTCTCAGATTACTGATTACAGGTTTTTTGTATCCTTAATGACAAGCAGGCCATAGGAGGTAGGAATATTCAGGTCTGTGAATCACCACCCTGCTCACTGCAAAACACAACATAGTCCTTTTTTGTGTCACTGAAAAGCTGGAGTGGGGCCCATGTGTTTAAACATTGTTTATCAGGACACAGAGAGTTTGGTCCCAGGCACATGTGAAGTGCTTCACTGAACAAAGTCCTTGTCTGTCTCAGGCTGCACACAGTGGGCTGGTTAGGAACTAAGTAGAGCAGCCAGCAGCAATAGGACCATAGGCTCTAGTGTCAGCAATCACCATTAGACTGTATATTAACTTTGTACAGATCCAAACACAAGGGGTATTCCAAGAAGAAAAAATCCAAATTAACACCTTAGCTGTCAAAGTGTACATAAAGTCAACACATACACACCTTTCATAAGCAAGGGTAACGTTCTAATACATTTTTAGTACTTTCTATTGTCTATTCAAAATGTGTTTTATTTTAAAAGAAAGCTAATGTAGGGCATATAAGTGATACCTAATAAAATTATTAAAATTGAGTTCATATAGCTAATTTATAAAAATATGATATAAGACACCAGGGATTGAGAACTGTGTTTGTTTAAATCTTAAGCCCTTTATTTACTACAATGCAGAACATTTTACTTTTCAACATCAGTGAGTTGGGGGTGGGGATTTTTGTTTTTGCTTTTGACATTTTATTTATCCAACAGAAAACAAGAACCAATAACTGTTAGTAACATCAGTAAATTATAACAAATACAGAAACAATTCTCTTTTGGAATGAGACTAAAACAACTGGTCAGCAGATCTTTCTCTTCTGCCCAATATCCACAACATATGAATACCCACCAAACAACACCAGACACTAATGAGACAGAATAGCTGAAGGCTTTCATTTTATACATCATGGGATAGTGACAAAACGTAGATGGCCCCTAGCCACTCAGTGAATTTGCCAATCCTAAATTGCTCTGAGATTCTTTACATGTTGTGCAATGTTTTCTCCAAATAGCTTTTCGTGTTTAATAAAATGTCATCCAGACATCCTTTGACTTCAGTGCATGACATACAAATGGTCATATCCATTGCACACATCAATTATGAGGAGACTTGTGAGATATGCAAAAATGAAAAGAAATACTTTGGCAATATGCTAGTGAAAAATACATATTCCTTGGCAACTCTCCAGTTTTGGGAACACTATCCAGCTCTGACCCAATGAAAGAAGTCTGACAGACTCCTCTTGGTTTGCACTCACTAGGGCTCATCCCCGGTCTCATGCCACCTCTCTCTGGCATACATTCCAGTCTTTGGAAATATGAAATAGCCTAGATAAAGTACCCTTCTCCAGAAAAGCTCACTCAAAGGTCCTGACTCAAATCTTGAATTAATGCAGGCAGGCATGAGGACTCTTAGAAAATGTCCCCAGAATGACACAGGAATGCACTGTTAAAGATACCTGATGAGTCTGCATGCCATCTTATTAAATTAAAAGCATCTGTGTATTTATATGATGCATCCAATGGCTTAGATATTAGGATTCTAGAAATAATACATGTCTTATAGCAAAAAATATACATATAATAATCCACCTATAGTTTATAGAAATGATGAAATGTTTCGAATATATCTATATATCTATATATATGTACACATATATACTCTGTGTATTTGCAGAATCAGGCACACAAATACTACAGTCCTTCACTGGCTCTTCCATGTCAGTGTCAAAGACACTAGATTTCAAAGTCTTATGGACTAGAACAAAGGTCATCGCTGAGGACAGAGGACTGGCTTGATGCACCTTCCCTTATGAAGGACCAGATTTGCTGGGCAGTGGCAACCTGCGATGCAGGGCTTATTGCATGGGCCAATCTCATTCCAGTTGTCACAGTCTTCACACATCCTGGGCCACAGGTATCATACACAGCACCGTGTTTGCACTGGGTAGCTAAAAATAGAGGGAACAAAGGTGTTATAAATAAATGGCCATGGCAGACCACATTCTGCACGACACAAGTTTTGTGGGCTATGCAGAGACTCTGCCACAATCTAAGCTCAGATTTACATTTTAATGAGGAAATAAGGAACAGGTAACATTTTTGTTTTGAACATTTTAGGAATTAACAAACCCAATGGGCCAATGAACCCTAAAACAAAAATAATAGTTATTGAAGCTTTCCATTCCTAGGTAGAGAGACCATCAATCTGCAAGGCTGTTAGAAAATTATTAAGGTTATTTAGTTACTGCAAAATACCATGACAATTTAACTATGAATAACCTTCCTTTTACTAAATTATTATGATGAAAAAATATCACATGCAACTACTTCAATATTCAAAGTATATAATTACACACACAAAAAAAAAATCTGAGAGTATTTGAGATATGTAGCACATTTTAAGTCAAAGTGATCATGTGTTGAATGAATCAACTTGAGGCAAGTTAGAGGAAGAGAAGGACAGTTCCAGATGTAGAAGAGTCAGATATGTGACTACAGAAGGGCAGCGATTGGCTAGTCAGAAAGAACTAAAGCAGGTAAGATGACATAGGCAAGTCCTACCAATTTGATACCTTTGTTAACTTAGAACTGAAATGATCTGGGTAATGTTTTCTGGGATGCTGAAACTTTAGGAAAAGACTTACCAGAAAGCATCAATACAAACATTCTGAAAATTTTATGAAAACTTGACTTTTTCAACTCTTCTTAGCTCCAATGACTAAGACAAATGTGGGTTATTCTAGGTAGTGGAAATTGGACATATATGAGAATGGAGAGTAGGGATTCTCCAGAAATACCAACAACACTCCAAACGTCATTTGAAGTGTTTTCTGAATGAAACTAATAAGAATGGAGAGTCAATTTTCCTTGGTTTAATTTCTCCATTTTATTTGTGTAGTGTAAAGACAAACCTGATAAAGAACTGATTCTGTGACCGTAAGTCTTATAACATTTGTTTTTAATACACCATACTTTGAGTCTTTTGAATAATGCATTTAATGTTACCATAAGCACTGTTATTTGTCCATATTTAACAAATAGTGAGTGGATAAGAAGCATTAAGAACATTCTATGATTGTTTCCAGAATTCCTGTAGCTCTAGTGAAAACCAAACAAGGAAAGAAGAAGCTAGGCAAGAGTTATCAATTGTTTCTTACACACGCTTCCTTATTACTTGTTGTTTGAAACAGTTTGATAATCTCTCCATTCCTCCCTCTCATTTTTCTTCCTATATCTTTCTGTCCTTTCTTCCTCTTCCCTGAACCCTCTTCCCTCTCCCTCCCTTCTTTTTCTCTGTCTCCCCTCTCTTCCTTCTCAACTCCACACTCCCTCCAGACCACTAAAGGAAACCACTGCTTCTTCTTTATGACAGTGGATAAATAGATGAAGACAAGGAATATGGAGGCCAACGTTTCACTTCCTTCAACACTTCTTATTTCTGCACCTGTGATATCTTTTAGACTCTTCACTGAGTATTTCTAAAGTTCTCTTCCCAATGATTAACATAATACCCTATTTGTTGTACATACTGAATAATTTGGGATACCCCTAGCTGAAAATCACCTCATGTACAGTCTGCATCAATGTTGCTACCTTTCTCTAAAACAATAATGGTTATGGCTGGAAATTATTACAGAGCTGGTGAAGCCAGGGCCATACTTCAGATCAACTCAATTAGAAAGAACCTCTGAAGATGGTAAGGTGGGCCCAGGATGTTATTCATTTTAAAATAATACCCCCTCCCCATCAGACTGATTGGTAATTTTAACATGTAGTCAGGATTGAGACTAGACCTATAAATGGCTTTCACATCCATGCTCCCCATCACTGCAGAGATGGACAACCATTCTTCCAAAGCAGGTGCAAAAGGGAAGGTTCTGTGTGTTCCCACTACTGTCCTCTTCAGACACCATGGCAAAACATTCTGATCCATGGCTGCTTACTGTCTGGTTTCCTTGGGTCAAGAGCCTGAGTTCCCTTTATTTACCTATTCACTGCCTCTCATTCACACATAGCCCTGCTGACTGTGGGTGTCCTGCCTATCCCCTCTGTAACCCCCTCTGCTATCCTGCTGCCTGTACATCCTCTTCTCCCTCTCTGCTAAACAAAGCCATCCCCGATTCCTGTGCTTGTCCCACTCTGTAACCCACTAACACCGTGAACCCACCTCCATCAACACCCTCCACTTCATTGAAGCTGTTCCTTCCATAACTTTTCAGTGGTCACTGCTGACACCCTGAAAGCTTTCACCCACCAAAAAGCCACTCAGTCATTTTTATCTATTTGGCTTGTGACATTGTATGGCCTCTGGTTCCTTGCTAACCTTTTACAGACGCACTCATCTCTTGGGCACCTGTGCTTGATCTCGGCACTAAATATTAAAATTGCCTCCTAGCCTGTTCCGCTGACATTCTCGTACATGCTCCCTTTCCTTTCCAGCTCCAATCTCAGTTTTATCCCTGTTTTCTAGTTATAGAGCCCCACATCTTCTATCATTATCTCTTCTAACTCCTTGCCTGATCTAATTTCTTATTTAAATTCAAATGTCATCTCCTTCAAATAGCTTCTGAAAATCCCAGATGCCTGTCTTTTCCCGTGGACCTTATAGCACTTGAACATTATACTTGTTTATTTGTTTGAACTGTCCAGTAACAGTTCAGTGATGTTGTGATGTGTGTGTGTGTGTGTGTGTGTGTGTAGTGTGTGTGTGTGTGTGTGAAAGAAGAGGGGAGCAGAGAAACAGAGACAGAGACAGAGAGATACAGAGAGAGAGACAGAAAGTGTGGGTGTGAGTGTGTGAGAGTGTCTATATCTGTGTGCATGCAGTTATGTCTTAAGTGTGTATGAGGTTGACATTGTGTGAATATGTGTGAGGGTGTGTGAGTGTGTGTATGTGTATGTGAGTTGCTCCAAAATGTCTGTGTATTTTGTTTAAATGTGGATTCTGATGAAACTCCTGTCCTTGACAGACTGAGCTATGTTCCCAGTCCTGCAGCTGTGATTCTTAGAGGAACTCATAGGATTCCCTCATAGTTCTTTGAAAATATATCAATTTCTAGTCACATATTTCAAAACTTTTTTAGAGTTTGCAGCAAAATCTATGTAGTGATAGATTTAAATGATTCTAAAAGTCACTATGAGGAGCTGAACTGAGGCCTGGGCTCCTGAGGACAGAGCTCTTAACCCTATACCTCATGGTTCTGACACAGGACTGAGCACAGGGGATACTACAGCATGTGCTTATTAGATTATTTATATCTGTTTGTTTATCTCTTCCTTAACTTCGGTGGTTTCATTGTAATGATATCTAACCCTTTCCTCCATGTCCAACACGGATTCTATTTGTTGATTATCAAGTTCATTTCCATACTCCCGTTTCTTGCCTGTCTTTGAGCTTCTGTCCACTCAATACTTTGTCCCCTTTAGCTCTTGTAGTTACAGGGAAATTTCTCAGAAACATTCCCTCAATCTCATGGTCTCCTTTCCTTATAGATATGACTTATCCTGTGTCCTCTCTCCTAAAATCCCAATTCTTTTTTCTAGACCCACCATCCAGCTTCCCTCAAGAACCCCTTATCTTTTCCATGTCAAGCACAGGCATCTTTTACAATCTAAGAGTACAATGTAGGCTGCAGAGGATGAAGAAGTACAAGGACCAAACAAGATCTATCATAGAATGTCATCTCAATTTCAATTGAAATTAAATCAATAACCATCCATTGAGTTTCTGATATTAAGTTTGGGGAATAGATGTGAGCCAGACATCATCTTTGACATCCAGATCCTGGGCTCAGAAGCAGGGACGGGACACTGACACATACCCAGATCCATAATATGATGTAAGATGCACAGTTCTAGAGAGAGAAAGCATAATACAGTGGAAGAGAAGAGAGAAAACTTTGCCTCAACACTGAGTATTGGGTGAGATCAGGGGAGACTGAAGAGAGAAAAATTCCATTGAAGTAAAGTAAGCAGGGGGTTGGTGACATAGTTCAGTAACTGCTTGGCCGGTGCAAGGCCAAGGGTTTGGATACTAGCAGTGCAAATCATCGTCCTCCTCACCGTCAGTAGAAACTTGTAAATCCAAAAACATTGGAAAGAGCTTCCCTGATAGAAAGATCCATTAGTGCGGACCCGACCAGGTAACGCAGGTGTGATCCTTGAACCAGTGTGCATGGGATAAGGAATGATCCTTGCCTTGGTAGTTGAGTAGGTCTAGTTTCAGGAGGGAGAATGATGACAGAGAAAGGTAGAGCACCAGACCAGAGGCAGAGAATGTAGAGGCCCTCACAACACCCCGCAAAGAGAAAGCTTGGACAGCTTTGAAGCTGGAGAATGAAGCTATCAGATTGGTCTTCATTTCAGCACAATGTGCATAGACGATCCTAGAAAGCAAACCTGGCTGGATCCATTGTTTACCCTCTATGATTCCATTTGTTTCATAAAAAACGATAAGTTTTAAACACATATATGATTTTGTTTGATCCCATGCCTTTGAAGGTTTTCATTTGATTAAATCATTTTTCTTTTTTTCAAAATCCGGAAACTGCCAGAGTAGCAGCAAGGTTTCATATTCATGTAGCCTCCAGGGACCTTCATCAGCTACAGTGATACATAAACATGTTACTCAAAGTTTTACTAATTTGCTCAATAAGCCAGTCCCTGTGCCCTCTGGAACTAAGCTGTTTCTAGATTCCACTCTTTCACACAGATGCTGATTAATGTTCACAGTGCCTAACTAGGCTTCATGAATTCACAGGAGGGACGCAGTCAACCAAAGATCAGTTCGGGTTATAGCATAAGGACAGAGTGGGTGTAGGGAGTAACTAGAAACAGCTGTGAGATGTGTAAGCAAGGAAAGAAGAAGACAATTGCTCAAGCAACACCCAACATCCATAGGACTGCAGAGGAATGCAGAAGCCAGCCCATCTTTCATGCACTAAATCTGTTGGTGAATGTGCAGTGACAGTTACTGTCAGCTGCAAGTACGGGAGTAGATATTCTGCTAAGGAGGCAACGTAAGATACAAGACACAACATCCTAAAATTTTTATGGAATCAGATGTCCTAAGAAACACCTACCAGGAATCAAGGAACTGAGGTTAAAAAAGACCCAGCTCTATCCATCCCTTCCCTTTAGTTTGCTTGCTTCCTGTGTTCTTACAGTGATCCAGTTACCGTAACTTCTAACTTCCTAAGCTCTTAAGACATGAGTAAATTCTTGACATCGTAAGTCTCAATATCTTTATCAACAAAACATGGCAGTTCATAAGTAGGTTCTCCAACTATAACTCGTGATTTCAGAGGAGGCATCTAGGTTCTCAATGTCTTTATAACTAAGACATGGTGGAGTTCATAGCATTGCCATCTAGGTTTTTATGGGCATGAAATATAAAGAATACATCCTAAAAAGCTAGTACACTCCTCAGCAAAGGGAATACTACTAGAAAAATAACAGAATCTACAAATGGTTGTTATTAAGCACACAAAGTTTCACTGCAGTTATTAGCATTATTGATTTTTATTTAGTAATTCTCAGGCTTAATTTGAGTTGCATTAGGCCCTCTGGGCACAGGCAGTGGCGTTGTCAACAGTGGTGATGGTGCTAAAATCCAGGAGAACCTTTAAAATGTCACTTGTGTACTCGGAGTTTCCTTCCTCATTTGTTTCTCATTTGTTCAACTCCCAAGTTGAACAAAGTACTAGAAACCACTTTTCTGTCTCAGCAGCCCTAAGTGCTACCATGACTCAGAGCACCTCAAGGCTGAAACCAAGTAAATTACATTTTTGCAATCTTTAATACTCTAAATGAATCTGAATAAAATTCTGTGAGAGATGCACCAAGCTCTGGAAGTTTATTTTTCACTGTGCCAACTGGCAATCTGTGGAAGTCTATGTGTGTGTGTGTGTGTGTGTGTGTGTGTATGTGTGTGTGTGTATGCGTGTGTGTGGTGTGCATGCCTCTATGTGTACGTGTGCATGTCTTTGGGTCTCTCTCTCTGTCTCTCTCCCTGTGTGTTTGTTTGTATGTGCATGTATGTATGTTTGTGTGTGTGTGTGTACACTAACTTTGAAAGATAAATGGAACTTTTTAGGTGATAAACAAGCCTACCTCAATTTTGAGCTTCAAAGCCATCTTATAGTAAAGCCAAACTAGTTTCATTTCTGTTTATGACTAAATATGAAATAAAAGGCAACCATGCCTTTATTTCAAAAGGTTGATATAGCCATATTGTCATGACCACCTTGCCACCATGTCTTTGCTTCAGAGGCTATTATAATTAACTTGTTATGCTTATGTTCTGATTCTATAACCTTGCCTGTTTGCCCCCTAAATCCCCAATTTGGAAACTCCCTACTCCTGAATTATAAAAACCTTTATCCCCCCAATATCCAATGCCTTTAGCAAGAGACACCGCATGTACGTGAATTTTTTAAAATGTGTGTGAGTGTGCATGTGTGTGTGTGTATGTTTGTGTGTGTTGTTTTAATTAGTTGTTTGCTTTAATTAATTTGGACATGGCTTTGATTGATGGTCTTTTTCCTTGCATCTGTGGAATTAATATTGAGAGTATATTTTTTTTCTATTACTAAAGGTATTCAGTCCCTAAAGTGAATAAGTTGCCATAAAAAGTGATGTCCTCAAATGCATCATGTGCACTGGAATGATGCTCAGTATAGCCCTGGGCCAGGAGAAGAGGGTTCATATATCCTATTTCTACTAGGATCTGAACCAAAGCACCATACCAGCTAATATAATGGACAGAATTTTGCTAAGGCTCTAATACAGCAGGATGGATGGGTGCTTGCCTCAATTTATTTTATTCATTTTTCTGGAAGATTTAGGGAAGGAGAACTCAAACCAAGGGAACTAAGATTAATGGTGGCAAGAAAAAGCCAATCCTAAACAGGCATCATTCTCTCATAATCAACCAAGCATAGGAGCCGTAGGTCAGAGCTCAGCCACTTGCATCACTTTGCATCAGCCTTGGCTATGAGTGCCATAAACTGCTTTCTCATTTATGATCAGAACTAAGGCTGTTACGACTATCTTGCAGTTACAAAAATCCAAGGCTTGTTACTTCTTGGCAAATCTGGTTCTCTGTATTAAAAAGTTTCCCAGCATTTGAGCTTAGATGATACGTATTCAGTCTTGCTACCTTCAACTCTAAGTAGCACTGGCTGTCACTGGCTAAACTTCTGTGACCTGGACACTCTTCAAGATGTTTCATGCACACAGCACAATATTCACACCTTAGTATGGTGAGATTCTATAATAGTCCCTTATCTCCATGGTGGACATCATCATTATCTTAATCCAAGACACCATCAGTTATAGACCATGACCTCTTCAATGGTCCTTTCTCAGCCACCTGTGTTCAACATGGGCTCTCTCTAATCTATTTCTATGCACCACACTATAAGTCCCCACTGGTTTTCCACTTTTCTTTAAACAAAAGCTAGATTGTTTTCCATTGTCTGGAAAGTCTGTACATTCCAGCTTCCTCTCCATCCATTTACATGTGTGTTCTCCCTTCCTTGGATCACCAGGATCAAGCCAGAACTGACCCCTTTACAGTGTGAGAAATACTGGGGTTTTGCTGCTCTGTGGTTGTTCACCCTGTTCTTGTGCACAGACTGTTTCCTTGACTCCCCTCAGTCCTTTAGCATCACATGAAAGCACCATCCCTATTAAGGAAACTTACCCCTTTACACTGTCCAAGTGGCTACCCACCCTTTTCCATTTGCTTTCTACAACTCTGCACTGTTTGTTCTTTTTCCATGCTCAACTATTTTCAAGTGTTGTAAGTCTTTGTTTCTGTCTTTTCTCATAAGACAGCAGCACTTCAAAGACAAGGAACTCATTGCATATAGTACCCACAGCATCTAGGACAATGCCCAATGTGTAGCCACTTTATAATATGTATTTTCAGATGAAGAAGGGCTTCTATTTTACATATATCAAATGAGCTAGTTATTGAGGGCAGAGAGCTAATAAGCATTGCTGTAGGAATCTGCCTATCCAAGGGAGAGAAACATTCTGCTGGGGTTTGTTCAACAACCTATTATAACAGATCATGTTTATCCTGAAGACCTTAGATGACTGTAATGGTCCTGAATCTTTTTTGTTCCACACATGATCCAAGTGAGTTGTGACTGTCCATGTTCTAAGCACATCCAGCTGTTAGCTTGAAGTTGAGAGGATTTTGCAACAGTGGAAATCCTTAAATTGTTAAAATGTGCGTGTCACAAAGCATTTGTCTTAAGTGCTGTCTACTCTGCCCCATGGGAAGCTCCTGGATTTTGTCAAGTTGCAAGCCAGTTGAATTGCCGATGCGATTTCCCGTTGGTCAAGGGGGAGCATAGATTGTTAACCCTAACACCTGCATGGCTTTCCCCTCCATTGTTATCCTGACCATGACAATGACCTACTGTTAGATGGTCCCTCCGGGGCTTCCTTACCTGCACAGCTCTGCTGAGGTTCCCAGTGCACTTTGATGCCCTCTCTCTGGCAGGCGCGAGTATATGCCACAAATGACTCACAGTAACAGTTTTTATGGACTGGACATTCACACATGTCTGTTACACAGGACCTAGGGGTCACAATAGAGAGAAAATATCTTAATATATCAAATTATCAAAGACTTGAAAAGGTATCTGTGAGAAAAGGTTAGGTGGATACCTAAAAATAAGTATAAAAATTCTGTAGACAACTGTGTTGAACAAGTTTAAACATAACTTTGATATCAGGTTTTCATTCTTTGAGAGGACTGTGCCAAAGAACTTGTTGCAATGTCAAAAATGTTCTAATATTCCCACTGTTCAAAGAAGTAACCACTCCCTGTATTTGTCTGCTAAGGAGTTGGAATATAGCTGGATTCTGAGCAACAGAATGTCTGATTTGACTTAATTTTAACTACCATAGATGTAAATAGCCACTGAATATAAACCGCAGCACTTACAAACTCTTGGAGCATAGATATGCTGCCATTTGTGACTGTAATGACACACTAAATGGTTGGCTCTACTCTAACACAGCCAAGAACACCAAGTAACTTGATAAAAGGAGGAAAGCCCATGGCTTTGGGATGTGCATTAGCATCTACTCTTGCAAGGTCTTGCATCCCAGTGTCCTCTTCAGGATGCCAGTTAACAATTCCCAAGAAAGCAAACATCTCAGATCTTTAGTTAGGCAGAGTAGGGGAGATGATTGACTCAGTATCTCCAGTTTAAATTTAAATATGAAAATGAGTGACCAAGATAACAATTAAGCTGAAATGTGTTTAAAGGCAAAAAAGTTCTCAAATGTCTCGACTAGACAGGCATCATAATGAACTTACATCATGATAGAATATTACAGTTTACAAAATGCTTTGCCAGATGGTCTGTCACAGAATAATAAACAAGGCCTACTGAGCAGAGTTCCTGTGTTATAAATGAAGGGATCACTTTATCAAACAAATAAATGTGCCCAAATTCATACTTTTAAGTGGTGAAGGAGCAAATCAAAATTGCTTTCTGACTTTGACCATTTTACATTTATCATATCATGCTAAATTCCTTACCTCTACAGGTAAATGTATCACTCAACAATTCTAAGTTGACTTTTATGTAAGAGAACTCCAAGGTTAATAAAATTAAGCTAATCTTACTTTTTTTTCTAGTCTTTGTTAAGCAATTTCCTTTCTTGCTGAACCAATTTCAAGGCTGAATGCATAAAAATAATCAAGATTTTAAGTGGCACATATGATCCTGAAAAGTATTTGGGTCATGGCCATCCAGTGCCAACATAGACATCTCTCTTGGTGTGTGACCGGTTGAAGAGTGAGGTAAGTTAGCCCTAGGTACTAGTTGGTATCCCACCTGACTATGAACAAGAGTTAAACATCAGAGATTATATTCAGGAACTGATGGAAGTCCAGTGTACCTGTGCAGTCCAGCACTCAAACATACTTTCTTGAGAAACAGGGACTAACAGATAAAGGAGACCCAGGGCTGAGACAAAAAGAGCCTTTTGCATTTCACTGATGACTGTTGACTTAGACACAAATGCCAGGACTGAGAAGCTTATCTCTCTCCTTTCTGTAGTGGTCAAAGATGCATTTTTTGTGGTTATTTCTTTGTTTGTTCAATCCACCTTCATTAAAGAAATACTGTGAAATCATATTCCAGTAAATGTATCCAGGCACCAAATACCTGAACATTGTTTCTGGACTTCCAAGGGAAAACCAGATTAATCTTGTTCTAAAAGCAGTCACTCCATGTTGCCTGTGCATTCTCATCGACCTCATCTCTCATGTTTCAGTTTTTCATTCCAGAAAACCTCACATCTATCTATTGTCATCATGCACAGACTCTACAAATAGCATTGTTGACTGTACTGAGGCTATATCTTTATTGTCCTTCCTACTTTGCATCTCCAGTAAGCTTTTGTCTCCCCTCTTTGGAGCCTCTTGTAGACATCTTTCCCCTGTATCCACAGGTCTCATTGGCCTGGTACAGGTAGGATGGCATCTAATGGTCCCAGTCAATGATAAAGATATATATGGGAAAGGGATGGATCCAAATAAATGTTTTTATTTTTCAACTGAAAAGTTTTACCACTAAAAGAGTAGTAATCTGTGTGTGTGAACGGAGTCCCCAGACAGAGCATTGTTCAGTACAATAAAGTCTAAGAAAAGAGGCAATAACCTACATTGCCCACAATAGGAATCCATTTAACAAACTTTGGTGACTGTCCAATAAATACTCTACAGCCCTTACACTGATGTTTTGGAAATATTAAAATATCAAGCAGTATTAAACTTAATATTGTATAACTGTTCAGTGTTCATAATGGCCATCTTGGGAAGGTGAATTTAGAACCCTCATTGTTTTTTTAACTCTCTCCAATTAATACATCTTCTGCCTAAACAGCTAAGTACCAAAAGAAACATGGAGTATATTAGTATTTAAGTCATAGTTTAGGAACCTGAGTTGTAAGATAAATTTAAACAATCAGAGAAGTTCACAGTATCCAGTAATTCATCTTAGTTTTTAAATAATTCTGCTAAAATACTTTCAGGCTCTCATGAGACCTGCTGATACAAACTTTGATTCTATTTACTTTGTGTTTCCTCGCACTGTCCTCCTGATCCTGTGAACTTGACATCCAGACAGATGGAGCAGATACCAGAATAATTATACATACTTTTGCTAGTTGCAAAGGAATTTATTACCAGAAAACCAAAAGCATCTTGAAATGTACTTCAAACCAACTTCATGAGGGGGAATGGGTGGTTATTCAACTGTTCTGTTCATGTTTATCATACCTAATATTTCAATATGAAGAAAATGTAGTTTATGACATGTGACACTGAACTGACATGCATTTCTGGGAGATTACTGTCCTTTCTTTAATTGATATGTATCAATACTGTATAATATAATATAACATAATATAAATCTAGGTTATATCTTAAGTAGCAAGGCTTTAATGACTTTTATTGTTGCTGAGATTTATGCCTTTTATATTTCTGCTTTTACAACATTCTCATGTCATGATTATGTTCTAATAAATAAGGAGTTTGTCAGGAGACTCAGCTGTCATTGTGCCAGAGGGGAGATACAGCTTCTACACTGAGCTTTGCAGAGAGGCTCTGAGGGTAGAACTACCTGCCTACTCTTTGGGTTTTCTCTGTAAAGCACCTAACAACAATGGGGGCGTAGAGGAGAGAAGGGGAAAGATGCCAAAGCTATTAGAAAAGGAGAAAATAAATTCATGTAGAACTTCCAAATTCTTAGAGGGAGATTCAAGAGCTCCTGTTGGCTTCTCTCCCAGAGGAAACAGACTGAAAAAGAAAAGCTGTGTCTGTCACTAAACAACTCAGTAGAGAAGAAACCGGCCAACGATCAGGCATCCTCATAAGGCCCCTTGCTCTTGGTATGACAACACAGGGTCTGGAGGGTCACCACCCTAAGACTGAAAGCACTCCAGATCAGAATCCCAGATGTTGCTCCTGGAATGAGGAAGCCCCCTGTGCCAGTTGGCTTCCAACTCAAGCATCATCATCAATGGGAAGAATTCTTGTGTTAATTTTGAAGATGCAGTCACCAAGCTTCCAGCAACTGCCAGCTGATTCCTCAGTCCTGAGTGAGGAGAAGCCTACCTGATGAAGTATCTCCCATAGACCCCTGGGAAATACAATACCTAAGTGACCTTAACTTGTTCAGATGAGCAGATGAATTAAGGTTTGGTTATCTGTTCCTCTTTCACTAAAAGCCATGCCTTGCTCTCTGTCTCTTTTGTTCAGGTACATTTGTATGCCTATTTGTTTCTTGCTTCCTATAACTCATATGAAAACTAATTCCTTGTCTGAGTCCAAGACAGTGATCAAACAAACAAACAAACAAACAACAACAACAAAACTGTGAGTCAGTGGACTCCTCTCCACTTCCAGAACTTTCTGATTTTCTTGCTAACCAGCTCTTCTTTAAGGAGATGCTAGGAATTGATTACAGTCTAACCAAGCTACTTTGTTTTTTTCAATTTTTCCTAGGTTTCCAAACAGGTACCATTTTATTTTATTGGGTATTTTGAAACAGGGTTTCACTGTGTAGCCCCAGCTGTCCTGGAACTACTCTGTAGATTAGGCTGGCCTTGAACTCAGAGAGATCCCTCTGCCTCTGCCTCTGCCTCTCTGCCTCTCTCTGCCTCTCTCTGCCTCTCTCTCTGCCTCTCCTCTCTGCCTCTCCTCTCTGCTCTCTCTCTGCCTCTCCTCTCTGCCTCTCTCTTGCCTCGCTCTATGCCTCTCCTCTGGCCTCTGCCTCTGCCTCTGCTCTGCCTCTGCTCTGCCTCTGCCTATGCTCTGCCTCTGCTCTGCTTCTCTGCCTAGCTCTGCTTGCGTGCTGGGATGAAATGTGACCATCAACCAACAAAATAACTTTAATGGTCTGGCAAAAAAAAAATTCAAGCCATGTCAGACTAAAAAGCAGGTAGCTTTTCATGGTGAAGAAGTTATACCCATCACAATCTCAGGAGTAATTGCTGGAATTTGAGAACCTTTAGTTCCTAATTGATGTCTTATTTTATCTGTTTTCAAGTACAACTATTCATTTTCAAAAGACCCTTCAGCAGCCCAATTGCATGTATTAGTGTCTTTGATTGTTCTCCAAGGCCTGCAAATGGACAGGAGTGGAGAATGGAGACCCTAAACCTTTCTATGCCCATTTTAGCCAGAAGTAGTCAGATTAACTTGATGTCCAACTCCTAGATGATTCTGAGCTTCAATTCTTGAGGGGATTTGCTAGATAGTGAGTTTTATATTAGCAGGATTGATAGCCATTATGGCTGGGCCTTCCTTCATAGTTAAGAACTTGTAAAAAAAAAACAATGACTGCAAGTCAAAACTGGAAATACTGGTCAAAATAATGGAATCTGAGTCATATATCCGACCCAAAAGTTCACTAATAGATATCCATTTAAATCTTATGAGATTATTATCTAGTTGAAGGCATGCTTATAAGGAACAAAGACTCCCCTGTAAGGCTTGATTCAAGTGAGCCTGTCAATCAGCTTCACAAGAAAACCCCTCAGAAAAGTTCTCTGTTTCAAATGTGGATCACCATGATGGTCCTTTTGGACACTGTCTACCCCCATGCCTTGAGAGTGTTCCTTTTTACTCTGCAGTGAGCTATCTTCTACACTAATATATACATATCTGCACTTGTATACATTTGTATACATATTACATTTATGACATAAGTAAAAATAACAACAAAAAATTAAGCCTCAAGCATTCTCTTTACAATGTACTTTTCATCCATTACATTTATCTTTTCTAATGTATATGGAAGTGGCTTTCTCATTCATCCATATGGCTCCTGGTATTTTCCTGCAGGCTCTGTGTGTATGATTCACACAGCAAAATGTCAAAGGGGCACCAACAGTAACACATACTGGCACAGGCCATCTTCCCCAACCCCTGCATCCTCCTATGTGTTTCTCTCTCTCTCTCTCTCTCTCTCTCTCTCTCTCTCTCTCTCTCTCTCTCTGTCTCTCTGTCTCTTCTCTCTTCTCTCTGTTCTCTGTCTCTGTCTCTCTCTTCGTGTGTGTGTGTGTGTGTGTGTGTGTGTGTGTGTGTGTGTATGTGTATGTGTGTCTGGACGGTAGTTCTATGTCTCCTTGAAAACATGTCCATTTCCTCTCATAGTAGCCAATGCATTATCAACACCAGAGTGAACACCTGTGGTCAGATCAATTCATCCCAGGGAAGCCAACAACCTCACTACTCCTTCCAGCAATGCTCTAAAGTAGCAACCACAGCCCGTAAGTGGTTTTCTAAATAACGTAAGTAAATCATAGGAAAATTAAGTTGTGTCCATTTGTATACTCTCACTAGACACACTTGGCTGGTGACCACTACATTAGACAATTCAGAAACTTTCCTAAACATAGAAAGTTCTCTTGGGTGGTGCAAATTGATGGAAGCCAGCTCCATTAGAACATGAAGTCACCCTTGCATTCACTGAGAACTTCCTAATTGTAGTCAGATTAGGATCAAGGTTACTCCTACCTTCTGAATGGTACATCAAAAGAAAGCTCATCCTAATGATAGCAGAAGAGAAGCAGAAGGAACACAAATTCAAGACCAGCCTGGGCTATATAATGTGATCATCTCTTAAAAAGAAGAAAAAGGAAAGTTCACATTTCTTGGCATCAAATCAAGATCCCTAGAAATCTAGAGATCCACCTACTATTCTTACCCATTCACATTTTCCAGATCATAGAGGATGGCTCATCGTCCCTGGACTTTCTTCCCATCTTGCTCTAAATGTGCTTTGTTTTGTGTGTTTGTTTTATGACATCTGTCCTTTCAAGCTTAGTTCAAATTTCTCACATATTCTCCTTGACTAGCCCAGGAAAGGATAGCCACACCCTCTGAGCCCCATGCTCATGGCACCTGCAATTTTTGGACTTTCATAACTTCTTTCTCTCTTTGGGATGAGGAGTATGTCCAGTTCCTTTACATCCAGAATATGTGTTACACTTTGGGGAAGTATCCAGAAAAGGATAAATCACAGAAGAGGAAGGCATGATCACCTTGCACAAATCAGGGTTGAGCATTTGCCTCACAGGCTGTGGCTACACATGGGGGGAGAAAACTCACAAGGCTGAACATTTGCTCTATAGGGCATGACTGCCTGGTCACGGAGGGGGCTCACAGGGCTGAGCACTTGTCTCGTAGTCCTTGGCTACACAAGACCCAAGATAAGCTGCTTCTGTAGAAATCCTTTCTGTTCTTGTTTTCATGTGGAGCTTCTTACACACCTGTCCTGTCTCCTAGCTGATTTTTTTCTTAATTTAATGATTATGGGAAAATAAGACTTGATGAGATAATTCTGACTTAATAAGATATTCAGAAAAATGCTTATTCATTTTGGTAAGAATAACATATAGCTTTTTTGTGTTATTAAAATATCTTCCAGTAGTACTAAAATAAACATGGCTGTGCTACCTAGCAACGGCAAAACCAAGTAGATCCTCTGCTGCTTCCTCTGGGTATAAGGGCCATTTGTGTGGAACAGAGGTAAGGACTTCTGCTTCCAGACAAAGTGCTGAAAGGACAGAAGGATTAACCTTTGGGATCTCTACTCTGTTTCCAGGAGAACAGGGATCAAGCCATCAGAGACAACAGTTAAACATGGAGGAGTGCTTTCTCGTCTGCTACCAGAGAGAAACTTTGCCGGGACTGTATCTCTCAACCTGTATGTCAATTTTGTTGAGACTAAGGACCAACGGGTAAAACTTAGCAGCAGCAGAAAAAAAAATACCACCCTAGAAAACCACATTGTGGCCTGGTTATTTTTATCTGTTCTTAGAAACTGGTGAAACTGTCTTAGGCTGGTTGATGTTTGGGAAATGCTGAGAAGAGGTCAAAGAGAAGTGACAGGAGGCAACCCTGGTCAAGTGGGTCAGCTACCACGAGACTACTAAATGATTCACTTATACTTTAACCCTTAAAATTCTTCCCTCATTGCTGAACCAGAGATTCAAAGAAGCATCTAGGCTTGGTAACAATGGTGAGATGGCCTATTCATATCACAGTACTCATTTTTAAAAAGTCTTATCTAGGTAGCAGCTGTCCACATTCTCCTCAAAGCTACATGGACACTTAAACACAGTTGTGCTTACCCATCCACTAAATAAGAGGAAAATGGCAATGTGATATGGAAAGAGAGGCTACAAGATCCACTGACATGGACTGAGGTGTGAGTTGCTTGATTGGGTTAATGAAAGAACAGAAAAGCTTGCAGAACCAAAGCAGGAGGACATTTCTATTTCTCTTTCCAGATCCTTCCTGGGTCATCTACAGTTTGGCACCACTGTGGCATTTGTCCACTGTGACACAAATATTGGCCAGAATATTATGACTGCCAGGGTTGGCAGGACAGCAAGTCTGAGCTGCTCTGTAGTGTGTGAACAGAGCCATAGAGTAGTGAGGTTGGGAGTCTAACTGGCTTTTCTTGTTAAAGATACAAAGCAGACCTGGGGCCCAGCCTCACCCCTTCCCTCCTCCACTGTACCCTAGGTTAGACCTTTGGCTGTAATGAAAGGAGGGAGCTCATGAAGCTTATTGGAGGCAGAAAGAAAACACATAGACTAAAGCAGACAGACTTCACCAAAAAGGAGAGAGAGAGAGAGAGAGAGAGAGAGAGAGAGAGAGAGAGAGAGAGAGCGCAAAGACTAAACATCAAACTCTAAACAGTCTGTTATGGCAGAAAGTCAGTGCAATTGAGAGGCTGTGGACCAATTCCATGGGGTGTGGCATGGGCAGCCAGAAGGCCTTCCTGTTGCAAGATACATGAGATGGACCTTGAGCATCTGTGGAATTTGTTTGGTTACAGAACAAGGGCAGGGAAATTCCAGGAAAAGGAGGGGCTGTGGGGTAAGGTTTCCAGATCTTCACATCCTGGATTGGACAGTCATGTGCTCAACGTCTCAACACAGATACACATACAAAATACAAAAGAGTCTCACTGGACATTGTGGGGCCTGGAAGAACAGCCTGACACACCGTCTGGCTGTGATATTTCTTTCTTCTAGGGATCCAGTCCCTTAGAGATCAGGTCTGCCTCCTGGAATGGCACAGAATGAACTCCTGTGTGCCAGGCTACAGTGACCCTTCCATTGCTTCCAAGGTAACCACAAGTTTACGAGGTTACCTTCTTGCCTTCAGGGTCCTTCCTTCCCTAAAACCTACCCCAGTCTGGCTTTGGGAACAGTGAGAGTACAACAACTAAGTTAACAAAAGCCATACCAAACCATCTTGAGAGAGAGTTATTTACAGTGAATGTCTGCTGTAATTGCCTGACTCTTACACACATTATACTATACTGCTCATAGGAAACTTAAAAAAAAAAAAGAAAAAAAAGAAGAAAACTACTTAAGTCTACAGATGCTGGGTAATCCTGGTCTATTTTCTATTTTGTGAGACAAGGTCTCACTATCTAGCCCACATTGCTACACAATTCTTGACCCTCCTGCCTCTGTCAATTGTGTGCTGAGAATACAGAGCATGCACTACTGCACTTTACACAAATTGATTTTTTAATCATTATAACATTGCCTGAGAGATAAATGGCATTTCATGAATAGCAGAAGCTAGCAAGCATAAGAAACCCAGCGCTGGCCATGATCCTTTGATCTGCTTTGGAACCTGATGTATTTTGTGGACTAACATAGGTCTCTGTGATCACATAGACCTAGTTTAAAGGTGACAATGCTTACTGTTGTTTTAACGTTTATAATTAATTGGTATGATCATATGAAATAATGGGTTTCTTTATTAAACTTTCATATATGCATATCATTGCACTTTGGTCCTGTGCATACACATTCATTACTGGCCTCATTCTTCAACCCCATTCTGCACATGAGAACACATGGTATGTGTCTGTTTCCCCTCCTGTTACCTTTTCTTGTCCCCTCTTCCCTTTGGATAGCATCCTTGCCCTATATAGGCTTCTATTTTTATACAAGAATATGAATATTAAAAGAAGTCCTACATGCATCTATCCATCAGAGTTGTGATTTTTAACAGCTATCATGCTTATTCTGGAACCTAAAAGGCACCCCTTCCTCATAAGGTCATATGTCAGATTCATGTGCCTATCAAGACACTGATCCCCAAAGTTAATGCTTTGTTAACTTTGGCACAAGTTTCATTTTTATCCCACTCTTAGTCTATGATCTCAAAGATGACTAGAGACTCTAATCCAACATTATTGAGACAAAGAGTGCATGAGAGTTCAGATTTTTCCAGATAATTCTGAAATTATATATATATATATATATATATATATATATATATGTGTGTGTGTGTGTGTGTGTGTGTGTGTGTGTGTGTATAATATATATAAATATTATACATTTATATATAGATTGTACATACACACATACACACATAATAGACATTATTCTTGGACATAAAAGCCAAGTCTAAAATCCAAATTAATTTCATTTTATATATACCTTGCATACATAGCTACAGTTACATCCCTTAGTGCACTTGTGATTTAATTGAAACCCAACCTATGCAGCGAGTTGCAGAATTTGTGAAACTTTCCACTTGAGGCATCACATCAATGCTCACCCTGTTATAAACTGTCATGTGATTAGGCATACCCCTTAGCTATGGATGGCAAACGGTGGCTGCAGGTGGGGATATCATCTTCTTGAATGATGTAGCCACTGGGGACTAGTTGGGAAGAATAAAGTGTTCAGAAAGAAAGGAGAGGATTACCAGTGTGTAAAAAGGTTTGAATGTAATTGTAATGTTGTATATATGTGTGCAACTGTCAAATATTTAAAAAGAAATACCTCTTGTAAAACAGGCTGTCCTTACTCAGCTATGAAGTATGGCTGTACCAGGAAGAAGCTGACAATGATTATAGGTATTTGCTGTGCTGTCTCTCCTCCTGAGTTAATTCGCCATGTCTCTTTGGGCTGCTTTCCGCAGGGCCAGGCATATCTTGCTAAAGGAGGGTCTCACTCACCAGCCAGGGACAGAGAAACCTGGTCACTACCCCCCTCTAGTGGCCACAAGTTAAGAGCGCCTGGTGGCAGTAAATTTTGATTCCAACATTTGCTTCTAAATCAGAAGTATCACTTTTTTTTAGAGGGTATATGATAAAGGACCACATAAAAATGACTGTCTGGCACAAAATCAATCACTTTTCTCTTAAATTCATGTTCAATCCATCACTGTCATGCTCACCATAGAACAATTGTAGGGTTAGTCGACTAGGGTTAGCCCTGTAATCTAAGGGTCTGCACTCTAGGCCTGCCAAGAAAGCTGGGAGCTTGGAATCTCAGAGGCTCACTCCTTCAGAGGACAGAGCAGGTACTGTATGAATGGAGAAGCCTAGACTCTTATCTTTTAAACAAATTTCACTTTGCCAAGGCATCGAGCTTTTTGTGTTTTGGCTTGAAAACAAAACAACAAAAATCCTTAACTCCAACCTGCCTAGCCTGAGAGAAACATCCTCCAGCATAGAAGGAAGGAGAGCCAGAGTGGGCACACTATCTCTGTGTACTTAACACTACACTCTGGCCACTGTGTGGAAATGTTTCTTTACCTAGGTCTCTCAGCTCTGCTCTCTAGTGCAACTCACATTTGGCCCTACCTATCATTATGGCTATTAGGATGTATCCACGTGGACAGTCAAAGGAAAGTGATCCCCAGCCCCAAATGCGGGGGGTGGTGGTGAGATAGGAGCCGAAATCCTGCCCTGTCCAGCAGGACCACCTTCCGGGGAGAACTGCACAGCTTTCCTGCTCTCCCCCTGGGCCACCTTCTCATGCCCCACAATCTGGAAGCACTGAGAACCACCCACATTCTGACTGCTTGAAATTCTACAGAGACTTCGTTACATAGGTGTGAATCTTTGCATTCTTGACATCAATGCTCAATTCACAGTCTCTCTCATCTCCTCACAGATCTTCTGACATAGCAGGGAGAGAGACAGGTAAGAGTTCTAAGTTCTAGGTTCAACATGTTAAGAGAATACTTGCTTTTAGACTCCAAAAGGTGCTAGACAAGTATATGAGAGCAAGTGCCTTCTTGTACTTGGGGATGAGGAGAGACCAGCAGCACCTGTAGTTCTTCCTATAGCGCTGTCTCTTGGAAGAGCAGCACAAGTGGATACAAGTTTCTAAATTGTATGGATGTGTATTTGTGGGAGTGGGAGTGGAATCACATAAGCATGAAACTAGAAAGGGGACCATGAGAATGGTACAAGAGGCTTGGGCTTGAACATGGAAAGGAAATCCTGAAGAAGGAGGGATACAGGCAAAGAGATGGGGGTGGGGGCAGAATCAACCAATGCAAGTATGTATGGAGATTCCATAAGGAGCTTAGTCAGTAAAAGTTTTGCCTTACAAGCATAGGGGCCTGAGTTCATCCCCCAGGAGTCACATAAAACTATCAGCATGGTAGATAGTTCTTATAATCTCAGTGCTGGGGAAGCAAGAGGATCCCTGAGGCTTGCTTGCTGGCCAGTTAGTCTAAACTAATTAGTGGGCTCCGTGCCAATGAGGGATGGATGACATTCCTGAAAATGATAAGTAAGGTTTTTCTCTGTTAACATGAACCACAATCACCTGCACACAAGCAAGCACCTGCACATGCATGAACAGGCACATATATACACACACACGTGCACATAAAATGTTAATGTCATAGGCAAACCTGTTATTTTATATGCTAATTAAACATAAAATAAGTAAATATTAAAAACAAAGATGCCATTTTTGTAAAAATGCGGTAAAAGACAAACTGGTTTCTCTTTTTTTTTTTCATACAACTAAATATGAGTCTGCCGTTGTCTCAAATAAAACAGAAGAAGGAAAAAAGAAAACTTGAGCGTGACCCAAAGAAACAAAGAGAAAATAAATGTCTATTGTTTTACGTTACATACTTAGAAGCACAATCTGTTACCACAATAAAGAAGAAAGTAAAGACATTTATGTGCCTATGCTTGACAAACTCCGTTCTGAGTTTGTACATAACATAAATACACAGGAAGTGGAGTAGCATGCAAGTTTTGTTGATGAAGCTGTAGGTCAGGATGGTGACCACCTTTGGAGTGAGGAATAGACAGGTAGATAGGTTAGTAGATAGATAGATAGATAGATAGATGGATGGATGGATGGATGGATGGATGGATGGACGGATGGACGGATGGGCGGATGGATGGATGGACGGATGGATGGATGGATGGATGGATGGGTGGGCGGGTAGACGGACAGACAGATGGACAGACAGACAGACAGACAGACCAACTAACCTAGTCATGTGCTCTTGGGCATAATATCTCCCTCCCATGAAATCACTTACTCTGAGTTCCATAGACAAGTAAGCATATAACAAGATATATTGTCTACACTGCTAATCTCTAATGAAAAGAGAAAAAAAGAGCCACAGCTATTATTAGAGTGGTGTAGGTTGAGGGACAAGACAAGGCAGAAACCACTTGCCATTGCCCCAGCTGAATCTGTGTCAAGGGCAAACAAGATGGAAGGTGGTGCTGCCTTTTTTGTATTTTCAGAGTGCTGCTCCTCTGCCCCACTCTCAGGGGCTTCATGAGGTTGGCCTCTTGTATCACAGCAGAACTCTCACTGGTCTGGCAGCAGTGGGCGTGTGCCCAAGGGCTAAGGAAGTAAGGGAGTGGAAAGAGATAGAAGGCATGCAGTATCCCAGGCCACACCCCAGCCACATGCAGTAGCTGCCACCCACCTCTGCTTCAAAGGGCTTGTCCTCCCATAGGCCTTTCTCATATTAAGCAGTGGCTGTCTGCCAAGCCCCACAACCCACAGAGGCACAAATCCTCCACCATGTGCCTTAATAATAGGGCAGCAGCGGCAACAGCGGTGGTGGCTGTTCCCAGAGGATGTGGTGCTGGGATGAGCTTTTTCAGATGCTGGGAGTCTTTCATCAAGACTTCTGTGTCTTTTGGCTCCAATATAAACTGTTATTCATATCCACTCACTGCACAAGGAAAGGCCTTTCACACCCTGTGCTTTGGACAGCCATGGATGCTGCATGATAGTCAGTCAGCTGGACCCAAAGGTAGCTGCTCATCCCAGAACCTATCCCCACCCAACCCACAGCACTGAAGCAGTCATTTTCAACTAAAAGTAAAGGAATTCATCCACTAGAGGCTCCAAAGGCAAATCAGACATTATAACCCACTGTCCCTAGGGCCAGCCTCTTAGATAGGTCTCCAAAGGGTAGAAAGAAAAACCTGTTTCCAGAAGCAACTAGGAGAGGTCTGAAAGTCTCTGCAACACTTGTCCAAAACCACATTTGCTGTTGTCTACATCCCACTGCTAATAAGTGACAAAACGAGCACTCAAAGCCTGGTCTACCACTCCTTTCTCTGCACATGCTATTCCTAGATTATTCTTTTAATATCTCTGGTTAAAACCAGTTCCCTCTTCAACAGCAGCCCAATAGATTCCTCAAGGAAGGCTTCTGGAATACCCTTACCAGATGAGGTCACCCCAAGACTTCCTCTGACACTCTTGCATGCCTCTTATACCTGCAACTATGTCCTCTTGTGATTGGTCTCACTTGAGCCCCAGGTCGGACAAGCCTTCCTCACCAAGTTCGCTAACTCTGTGCAGTTTTTGGCTCTGAGTGGATATTCACAACCTGTTCCCTGAATCCATTATTCACATGCACTGTTAATAATCCTGGTAAAGTCAGGATTGAGGAGGAGAAGTGCAGGAAGAGATGTTGATGCTAAAGAGGTGAGGCGACTGGGTAGCTGGCTGAGTAGAGGCCATGGGGACTGAAGAAGAAGAGGGAAAAGGCCATAACAGGAGAAAAATCACCATTCTGCTAGTGGCTAGGGTCAAATTCAAAAGAAAGAAAGAAAAGAGAAATAAAAACATAAAAATTCTTATGCAAGGAATATGAGAATTTTCTGCAGAGGAGAGTGTGAGGATCAAGACCAAATCTCCATCCAGAGTTAAAGAAGGAATAACAAAAGTCCTGTGTAAATTTCTATCAAAAAGAGCAGAAGTGAATGAGATTTTCAGATGTCTACAGCTGAGGAAGTCCTGAAGATGTGATACCTCTACAGAATGAAATGCACCCCACCTCCAGCATCCCTCTCTCCTCTTTGGGAACCCAAAGGAAACAAATTGAAACACATAGTGTGAAGTTTCTCTAACTCATATGGGACAATAATAACACGACTGCTGTTCGGGTCCTCAGTTTTAAGCTCTAACACTCACCAAGGTTGCATTTTTCCAACAAGCAAAAGATCTAAAATTTAGAGGGTATTTTCCAGTGAGATTGGGGATTAATCTTTATAAAGACTTTCTTCCTCAATGTCCTTAATACTTCTTCTAAAGAGTGAAGGTCTCAACAACAATGATCATGGCAGCACACCTTTGTCCAGGGTTCTCCGGACCCATCACAGGCTGGATGACACAGTTGTAGATTTGCAGAGTCTCAACAGATCTTAAGGAAGGAACATTGACTCTGCAGCTGTTCTGCCTCTAACACTCCTGACAGATGGCCACCCCTCTGTATCATCTGTCTGAGATGGGAGCTCGGTGTCTTTTTAGGAATCTCATTCCCGTGATAGACAATTACCACATCCAGTTCTCAGGAAGACTTCTTGTATTTTCATATTTTAAATGAAAATGTGTTGTGTAGCTCCCACCCATTTGTTCCGACTCTACCTTATGTTGCATTATAGAATTATCCTATTCTAGTTCACATTCCATATGACATCTTCCTCAAATATGTGACATAAAATAAAAATGTCCCACTTAGAAGTGAAACTTTTGGGATAACTTCCAGAAATATCCCACTTTTTTTTTTTTAATTCCTATACTTTGATTTCCTTCACATCTAGCAGATATGTTCACCTGAGTAAAAACGTTCTTCCCTTTTATTTATCCTTTCAGCAAATCTTTTGAGCAGAGCATTGTGCTCATCTCCAAGCGAGGGGCAAAGACGACATGTGAGGACTCCTACTCTCAGCTAACAATATGCCAATAAATTGTAAAAAAAAAAAAAAAAAAAAAAAAAGGACAAAGATGATGTATATTATAAGTAGCACAACAGCCATAGAGTCCAAGAAAACCATAGAATACTTTGGAATGGTGTCAGACAGTAGGAAAAGTTAGGAAAAATTTCAAGAACAGAGGTTTGTTTGAGTGAGATGCCAAAACAAAGAAGGTTTACCCAGGCAAAAAGAAAGGATGGATTTTTTTCATCCTAACCAGTATAGACTTATGGACATTCGTTTCCATCTTCATGTACCATTTTGTGAGCAACAGGAAAGAAAAATAAGACATGGAGAGTGAGCCAAAAGCTAGGTAATGCTAAATACAGGACTTCCCCCAGGCTGAGCTACAGAGCAGAAATGATGCATGGGGGATCCTGAGCTAGTCATAGTTTGAAGAGAAACATGACAGAACAACAAAAACATCCCAGGAAGAGAGATGGGGCATGGGATGGAGATTAGTCAGCTAAGTACTCAAGGAAAGGCTTTGAGAGGGAGAAGACCTGTCACACCAGGAACCCTAGTTCCAACTGAGAAATGTAATGTTTCAAGATGAACAAAAGTCTATGTAAAGGCTGAAATGGGGGATGCTCCTTTGAAGGGGTGTCTTTAAGGATTTGAAGATGCTTTCTGTCTTCCCACAGACCACAGGTGTGTCGTGGAGGAGCTGGTCATGGAGAACAAGCAGAGGGTTAAGTTGTATTTCAAACATGTCCAGTGTCTGGCAGGACATGTGGAAGACATTTAACACCAGGCTTCTGAGTGCAGACAAAGACAGGGAACTCCTATTTTTAACAAATATCAATTTCAATGCCTCAGATACTCAGAGTGGCAAGTTTTGGTCTACCACTAGTCTTTAGAAAATAGAGTCAAGAAAAAATTTGGCCCATTGGCTGTGGAGAGCCAGCATAATCCTTCTCAGGATCACCAGTGCATTCAGGCAAAATGTTTAACAGTCACCAGAGGGGTGAAGGGTTGGGTCAGTCTCTTTCTTCCTTACTACTCAGGAAATGCTGTGTCATTCTCTGCAACACACTCAGCACCATGACAGCAGGCAGACTGGAGTCTCCCTACTGATGTGGTCTCAGCTTCAGCTCTAAGCATAAACCAGTTCTCATTCTCTCTATAAACAACCATATTTAAAAAAAAAACATAAAAATAAGTGCTGACAGAAACCAATGAGTTTACAGTACTTTTATTTCTCATAATGTCTTGGGATGATTCTCCCTTAAGATTTATTATTGTTTTCTCTACCGTGAAATAGTAGCTAAGTGCTTTTTGCTAAATCAATTTAAAGTTTGCTTCGTTTCAGTGCTACTGTTGCAAGTACCTGTGGGCTGGCTACTGCCTGATAATGGCTCAAAATGATGCTGTTCAGTCAATCACAGGATTCAGATCATCTCTTTGTTCTTTTTTAAGAAACTTAAGAATGAGCCAAAAAAAAAAAAAAAAAAAAAAAAAAAAACCAAAGAAACAAAACAAAACAAAAAAACCTCCCTCCGTCCAGGCATATAAAAGCCTACTTATCAGGGTAGTGATGCTGAGGTGGCTGAGAAATATGTGGAATACAGCATGTCAGAAGGTAAGAAAAGCCAACAGTTCATAGAAAGAATGGCTGAACGTCCCATTCTGGGGAAGAAGGAGGAAGAAATGAAGAAACAGAATTTGAAGAACAGTAATTTTTCACATGTACATCCCTAGCAGAGACTTCATCCTGTGCCTTCCTCGGGGCAAAGAAGCCAGTTTCAGGCAAACACTTTTTACAATGATGCTTAGGGGCACAAGAAAATTCCTTTGTTCCCCCATAGCAGTCAAATGTTCTTTCACATGTATGAAACAATGTATAATACCTCTCTAATCAAGACTTTCCAAAATATTGTATCACATTTAAAATACAATTTTACCAAGCTCTCACACAGCATACAGCTGCCAGATGGGCTGAGAAGGTCCTGCCCTTTAGCTTCCTGTAATTTTAACAGCCCCAACTTTCCAACCACCCTGGCCTTCACCCAAAATATGCCAATTCATTGGTGCCTTTGCCTGAGAAATTTCCTAAGTTAACAGATGGCTTTACCCCTTCCCAACTCTCAAGCTACTATGGCTTCTCCAATGTTACATCTGTGCCCACTGGTATCTAAAGAAATTCCTCCACCTCCCTCCCTCTGCATCATCCTCTCCAAAATAAGACAGCAATGGATCTAGTTTCACATCAGTTCATTGTTGGCTACCTTCTTCAACCATAACATGAACAATGTCAAGAATCCACAGTGGTAGCTCACTATGAGCACATAAAAGGTGTTCATCAACTATAGATATACTTTTTTATGAAAAAAATCATGAAAGAATGATCCTGTGCCCACCATTTTGGCATCTATGGTAGTCTGAATATACTTGGCCCATGGAGTGACACTAGTAGAGGTGTGGCCTTGTTGGAGTAGATACGGCCTTGTTGGAGAAAGTGTGTCATTGTGAGTGTTAGCTTTGAGACCCTTCTCCTAGGTGCCTGGAAGCCAGTCCTCTTCTGACTGCTTTCAGATCAAGATGTAGAACTCTTGGCTCCTTCTTCAGCACCATGCCTAGATGCTGCCATGCTTCCTGCCATGAACCTCTGAACCTATAAGCCAGCCCCAATTAAATGTTGCCTTTATAAGAGTCATGGTGTCTCTTCACAGTTATAGAAACCCTAACTAAGACAGCATCCATGCAACCATGATGCCACAATAAGAAATATGAAAGATGGACTCATTCAAATGCATGTTTGGGGGTCCTGCCTAGGAATGGGCAGGAAGTGAAACATTACTGAGAGAATTGGCTTATTTCTCCCTGTGGTTCTACAGCTATGTGCCCTCAGGAAGTCTAGCAGTTGGGTGAGGTCAACCTATGCTCGAGTTTTCTTTAGTTGCTTACTGATCAACTAGCACTTCCTAAGCATATACTATGTACCAGTATTATGCTCAGATCTGAGGTTATAAAGGTGGGAATTCAAAAATCTTCTTAAAAGATTAAGCCAGAGAAATGGTTACAAGGAGAATGTTGCTGCCATTTGATGTGTGTTGAAGTAGAGACATGAAAACAGTATTATGGAAACACTTAGACGGAGAATGATCAACAGAAGTGACAATATGGACTGTTAGTTTGACCTCATTGATGGGCCAATCATCAACAATGAGCATTCCTGAAAGAATTTGGAAAATAAACAAAGACAGGGAGCATATCAGAGCAAACAGCCTATACCAAGCTATTAAACTCTGAAGACAGAAAAAACAGGAAGCTCTTAATTTAGGGGATTACAATTCATCTTACATGACACAAATGGTTGCATATCGTGAGGAGGAATTGAAGTCTTACCAAAATATAAAAAAGGTAGTAAAGACAAGAGGAATAAATGCTAACTATTCATAAGTACAAGATTTAAAATATTAGATAAAATATAATCAAATAGAATCCAGCACCATATTACAAAAATCATAGCATGACCAAGCAGTATTTCTTTTAGAAATGTAAGTATGGATTCAAATATTTAAAGAACAAAATTTTAACATTAATAGGTTGAAATGCTATGGCACACTCATATTAATGGATAATATTCTATAGTAAACTTAATATTAATATTTAATTTAAGACTTATCAAACATAAGAACTGAAACAAAAATGTTTATTTAGTACTGTGAATATCTTGCCTCAGAATAACGGTCGAGGTGAAATAATAATGCCATGCCAGTAAGTTCAAACGTACCAGCATCTGTATTATTAAAATTACAGCTTCTAAAACTGAGTTCCCCAAACCCTAAAAATAATTGTCATAAATTCTCAAAATTAAAGCTTGTAATTTCACTAGTTTACAAATTGCATGTGTTCAAAACTGAGAAACTTCAGGGGAGGAGGGGAAAGAAGCAACTTTAAAAATAGTTTTCCCAAAGACCAACAATACTTGAATAGGAGTCAAAGTGTCTAGAGAAGTCACAAAACAAGCACTCAGTGCAACATGAAACACACTTTAGAAATACAGAATCAAGTAAATGATAGAGTATGCTTCTGTAGATGGAGGGCTTTCTTCTGGATAAAATATACATTTGGTTTTGTATTTTTAAAAGTTTCATACTATAAAAGTATTACTAATGTGATTCTGTAATTAATATATAATTACACCATATCCCTTTTCCTTTCCCCTCTCCTACCACTTTCCATGCTCAGCGCCCTCTCTTGCTTCCTTTAAAATCCATGGCCTCTTTTCTCTTAAATGGTACAACTGTTAATTCATTGCTATATAGAAATGCTTTAAAAATCCCTTGTCTGTATAGTGGGGGGCGGTTTCTACAAGCCCATCAAGGGAGGTGACACACCTGGGAAGAAGGCTACAATTCATGATGGGTAGCAGTGAAAAGATACTGAGGTTACACTCAGGCCATGGTGATTGCTGATATAGCCAAAGAAAGGGATATTAGGTGCGTCGGAGAGCTTAAGTAAGAAGGTTCAGAAACTGATGGAATATTTGAATATGAGAGTTATGGGTTTACTGAGAAAAATTCTTGCTGCGTTCTTTCTATGTGCTAGCACTAAATTAGATGCTAGGCACCACAGATAATTAAATGAGAAGATGCATTAATTTAGCAGCCTCCTAGGAAACAGGAGAGATTAAAAGATGTGGTTTCAAATACAAGAAGTGATTTTAAGTACAAACAAACCAAAACATCAACATGAATTCTAATTAGCTGGAAATGGCTAAGAAATGCTTTCTAGTGAAAGAATAAGACACAAGAGTATCCAAATGTGTTTAATTAATGAAGATGGGTGTAGACCTGCAGAGAAAGGGGGAGGAAGGAAAGCCATCTTCAAATCTGGCTCAGGCTAATCAAGCATATTGGAGCCAGAACACGATTAATGGGTAACTGGAGAAGCAAGAGGGACCTGGCAGTCGCCTGCACTGCCCTCAGCTGTGGATATAGAATCACCAGGAAGCTTCAAATAATGCTGATACCCAGGCTGCAGCCTGTAGAGATTCTTATCCATTCTTTCTGGCGTGGCTAGCTGGGGCATCAGAAAATTCCCATGGTACTCCACTGCAAGTGGACCATCAGGACCATCTCCAGGCACTGATCCTCAGCAGAGAGACGCTGAGCCCCAGTACTGACTCTTTCTCCAGCCAAGCTCAGATAATAAGCTCCTAATCCATATTTCCAAACTAAACCTGAAGACGCTGATTCCTCATTTGAATTCTCGTCCATAGTCAACTCAGTCCTTCAGAATAAAGAAGCAGATTCCTAGGGTCCTTTACAACGAAATAACTTTCCAATCTGGAATTATTTTCTTCTAATTCTGGATAAGTATAATTTAGGGGGTCCCATCCAGAACCTGTTCCCTCTAAATTTACATCAAAATAATTTACATTATACTTACTCATGTAATTTTGCACTTCTATAATATTTGAAAACAGTACGTCAAACTGAAGAATGTAATAGACCACTCTGAAGAGTTTCTATGAAATTCAGTCACAACATTACATGTTCCTCCCAGCTTTTACAAAAAATCAGGTAAATGCTGAGACACAATTGTATTTCAGACTTTAGATGAAAATCATCCTGATATAAGTATCATAAACTTAAGGGGGAAATGAACAACTCAGCCATTATCGAAACCATTCGGGGGTTGGGAAGAACTGTACTAGTTCCCTTCAAAGCTTTTTATTTGAAATTATCCTACAATCGAAGATCACAGGAGAGGCAAAAGTTCTTGCATGAGAAGTTATAACTAAGGGTTGCTAACAGGCCACAGGAGGTTTCATGTTAGTGATAATTTCTCTCTAACAAAAGCATTCTCCATTTCTCCTGGCTCTGCTCTAAAGGCCTGGATTATGTACAGGAAATTTTACTAAGAGCTAAACTTCAGAAGCTGACTTCAGAATGATGCTTCCTCTATTCAAAACACACAGCCTTGGCCTTACCTGGAATTACCAAATCATGCTGTTTTGACAGGATCTCAACAGATTTGAATGTACATAAGAATGTAAGAGAATAGTCATCAAGACGAGACCAGAGAACAGTCATCAAGAGGAGACCAGAGAACAGTCATCAAGAGGAGACCAGAGAACAGTCATCAAGAGGAGACCAGAGAACAGTCATCAAGAGGAGACCAGAGAACAGTCATCAAGAGGAGACCAGAGAACAGTCATCAAGAGGAGACCAGAGAGTAGTCATCAAGAGGAGACCAGAGAGTAGTCATCAAGAGGCGACCAGAGAATAGTCATGAAGGAAGAAGAGGATGCATGGCTAAGGAGTCTGGCAGATGAACAACTTTTGAATACCCATCCTAACATAAAGTATACAGAGAAGAGGAACAAATCTGTTAGGAAGCCAGAGAGGGTCCTTCATGGAGCATTTGCTGTATCCTTTCAGCTTTGCTATTTTCTTCTGTGGGAAGACATCTAACTTAGCACAGGCTGAATAGACAACCACAATCATTTGGTCAACTTTAAAAAGTTCCTCCACATATTTACAGTTTTAGAATTTGATACACAACTACAATGTCTTTTGATCATATTCAAATTACTTCCTCCTCTAACTTCCACAGGGTCCTCTCCCTTTCTTCTCAAAGAAGGAGAGATCTTGCATGGATATCAACCTGCATATCAAATTGTAACAGGATTAGGAGCATCTTTTCCTATGACTCTAGCCAAGGCAGCCCAGTTAGGTGAAAGGGGTCCAAAGGCAGGCAACAGAGTCAGAGACATTCTGTGCTCCAGTTGTTATGGATCTCACATGAAGAAGAAGGTGCACATCTGTTACATATGTCTAGGGGGCTTAGGTCCATCCCATGTATGTCCTTTGATTAGCAGTTCAGTTTCTATGAGCACCTATGGGCCTGATCTAGAATTTCAAAAGAATAAAAATATCAAAAGTATAACAAATATCTTTGGCCTTTCCTACTCTATTTTTTATTCTCTTCTTCTTCAAAGAAAATTATTATCTTTGATTTATAAAAAATTTAATTACTAAAACATACAGTAAAATTTATGTTATATAATTATACATTTATATACACATGTTAAATAAATAGAAATGTAATTTAGACAAAGGCAATGTATTTAAGTATGTAATCATTAATAGAATAACATTATATAATTTTACTACATGCAATTGTTGTAGCTATAAATTATATGATGTACTTTCATTTTGAATTTATGTGAATTATATTATTTTATATATAACCTTTAAATTATGTGAATCATATTATAGCTTATATAACTTTTAAAAATCGATCATTAGTTTTCTAAATTAGTGTTTTAGGTGAGCACGGCATATTCACATATTCTTTGTACTCATTCCCTTGTGTTCCCCCTTCTGCATCCCCCATCACCTGCCGAGGTCTCGCTGTCCTTTACCCTCACACAATCCTCCCTTTGCCTTCCTACTTTATGTATTCATCAGCCTTCCTTTTTCTTATACAATACTAGGTCTTTCGAGGGTGAACATACAATGCCGCCGGTCGGTTTACTTTGAACAGTGTCTATGTCTTTTAAAGTTATTTATCACAGACGATACAGCACCTCTAACTCATAGCTACTATTCAAAATATTTCAAGTACTCACTCATAGTTATGGAGATTATTTTGCTATCTCTTGTAGTCTCCATGTAATTTGAATGATTTTTGAAGTAAGTGTGAAATAAAAATTATTAGGGAAGGACAACAATGCTGGAGTATTTTATTAGCTACTATGTTTAATAGAACTTTTCACCTTAAAATGTATTTTTTCCGATATTAGTGCGACAACTTCACTGATTATTCTATTACATATCTTTATTTTCAAATTCTGTGTACAATTTCCATTAGTTGTTCCTCTGGCAAACCTCATCTACAACTCCATTTTTAAAAGCTGAATTTGAGACTGTTCATTTCTAAAACCAATCCCAGTCCAGTTGGAACGTTTCAAGGCATCGCTGTATTAGATTTTTGTCTTCTATCCTTTTGTGCTTTCTATAAAAGATTTTATCTTTTCTTATTCCACTTTCCACTTTCCATTTCCCATAGAAAACAAAATGTGCCTGCTATCTGATCTCTAGGCCCAGATGGGAAGGATCAGATATGTTTGCACATGAAGATGTTCCCTGAATGGTTAAAATGGTTTGATTAAATACTTAGAATCAGTAAGGCTGGGTACCACAGTCACAAAATCTTGCTAAGAGTAAAGGGGAAATATGAAATTCCATGGACACTAAACATAATATGACTCCAACTATATAACACCCAATGAAATGGCCTTTGATTGAAAGATGTTCTGTTTCCCTTCTGTTTCCTCTGAGCTACAGTATCATCGTCTTCTGTGGGCATCCTGAGGCTGACCTGGCACACACTGGAACATTAGACTTAGCCTGTGTAACACATCACTTACTGATGTCAGCCTCAGCCATCCCATCAAATGCATCACCCAATAAGTCTCCCTGAACGCTCTACACCCCACTCAGGTTCTCCAGCAGGGTACATGTGCATATCCCTACTGTACATACAGAGCAATGGGCTATTTTATGGAGTCTGCCCTCAAGATTCTAGAGGCTGACAATTCTCACATTTCCATGCTGACCCAGCAGGCTGGAGATCCAGGAAAGAGATGTGCAAAGGCAAGCTGCCGTCAGGACTCCCTCTGGTTTGACAGAGGTCAGTCCCCATTACAGAGGCTAACTGCTTTCTCGAAAGTCTACTCATTTTCATGTTAACTTAACTTTAAAATGTGCCTGCACAGACACACCGAGGAGGACATTTATTAAATCTGGGTACTGTTCCTTAGCTAAAACTGACAGCTAACATGAGTCGTCATTCTTACCTTGCTCATGATGCTTGTTCACCCACTTGTCCAAGCAGTAGGTTTTTACTGAATATCAAACACATCTTCCCATTTACCCAAGATAATGATTTCCCCTCCCCTAAAAGCAATAGATCTTAGGTCAACTGGCCTCCTCTTTACCTACCAGAAATCTGCTCTGGAAATGGTCTTTCCCTTCAAGCAAGGAAGGCCCCCGTGGGAAAAAATTTAGTAGGAACAGTATGGAGCTACAGATAGTGAGATGACTTCTTTTAAATCACCCTCCAATGCTCTAGGTTTTACTTTATAATGAAATGGAATAAATGAATTCAAGGAGTCACTAAGAAAATGGAAACAGGAAATCCATCACAAAGGGCTGGATGCAAGGTAGAAACTCAGTTCTCAGGGATTTTCAGAGGTTTATGCTTAAGTCTTTAACACAAGAAATAAACGCTATGGAAAATGCTTTCTCGTCCCCAGGAGGCCTGCACTTATTGCATTAGCAGAGTGTCTTTTGCTGGCCTTTCGGCCTCCTCCCTGCTGCCAAATTGGCAGTATCTCCTCTATCCCAACCTTCTGTTTCTGGGTGAAAAATGATTTTTGAAGTAAGTTTGGCTTATGCTATGCAAAGGCTTCTCAGAGACTTACAGCTTCCAGGGTATTAAATAACAGCTGGCAAAAACGAAAATATTAGTAGTAAACAAAGCAATAACAGTGCTTCAGAACATCTTTCTTCTAGTTATCATAAAGATCCTGGGCTTGGGAGGATTGTTACTGTCTCTCTTTAGAGAAACTGCCTACAGAGAGTGATTATCAACATAACAGTTCATTTGGTTGTTTCTTATTACAGGTGACTTTTGATCTATTAGGGCCTGCGGTAAGACAAAACCTCTTGATCTGTCCTTCTGGGGACCTGAAGTCGGTGCTTCTGACTGTTCTGGGCACCCTGATGCACGTATCAGCTAAGCTTTGTTTGACTCATATGGTCTCAGATCCAATGGCTTGGACAACAGAGATGGAGATAGCAAAACTTGGTCTTCAGAGTTGTGCAAGTTTCTGAGATAATGTCCCGTTTATGAGTGAGGTAATTTGACTGCTACTATAACTAAGGATCTGACACTTCACTGACTTATAAATAACTTCAAAGACCTGAAAGAAGATATGATTTGAAGTGTCCATTTAATATTAAATAATAGTTTTTGATTTATTACTGAGTAGTGGCTTAAGAATTTTCCAACTCATTTTTGAGAGTTCGCTACTGACTACTAGCCAACATGATCTCTGTTATGATGGGTTTTGTCATTTTTTTTTTGAAAATGCACTCAGGACTTTTATAATTCAGTACATCTAAAACATGAGGCATTCTGGGATGTGAGGGCAGTGAATATCCTGAGCTCTGAAGTGTGGGCCCCTCACAGATCCACCTCACAGATCCATCTCACAGGCCTCTGGTTATTTTCTCATAAACACATGATTCATTAAGTTCATTGCAGAAGAGAAGGAAAAATCATATTTAAAAATCATATACCATCTTGAAAAGCATTATCCTGCTACCATTACCAGAAAGAAGAAAGCTAGTCAGTCAGCTGGCCCCTGTCCAAGCAGCCATCCAGGGCCTGACTGCATGCCACCAGTGTGTGCCACTAGGCTGTAGGATTCTGGTTGGTAGAAAGATGAGAAGGGTCTTGCCCACTTACATCCTATTTAATTTTCAGCTCACCCTTTAGTACCAGTGCTAAAGAGCATTCACTACTCTTTAATATCAAAGCATTAAGATGCTTGACATCATATCAAAGCAAATGCCACTCATGCTCATTACAGAGACTAATACCAAAAGCTATAAACTGCAGCATCAGCAGAAAACCTCTAGACCTAGTGAATCAAAGTAGCACTTGAAACATTTAAAGTCTAATGCTAACATTAACCCACAAAAGCCTAAAATTAAAACAATGTTTAACAAATACTGTACCAACCTTCATATCATTGATATTTATAATTGCCAGAAGATAAAAACAGTCTGGCTAATCAACAATGAAAATGTGTTATATTTACATGGAGAATATTATTTGACTGTTTTAATAAAAATGAAATACCAACACGTACTTTAAAAGTGGATGAACCTCTCTCCCCAACCCCCAAGCAATGGGCAGACAACTCCTTGGTGGTGGTGTTCTTATATTAGTCATGGGCAGAGCAGATGGCAGTCCTTTGTTTATTCTAACTTGATGTCTGGCTGGGTAGCCCAAGCTTTATGCCTAAGACTCATAAAAATCAAATCAAATCAAATCCAGGCATCACAGGAGGAGGAAGACAGACAAAAACGTGTGAACCACCATGCCACATAGACCTGCACTTCAACATATGGTACAGGTGAGCCATAGACACCTTCTTGCCTCTACAATAGGCATGGATGGAGGATATTGCCCAGGGGCCCTCCAGCTGTGTGGCCCACCTGCAATAGGAGCCACTACAATGTGCTAATATGTGCTCATCAGATGGGAGAGAAAGAGAAGAGGAGCAGCTTGAGCATTATGAAGAGAGATGGAATTGGAGATCAAGGTGGAGAGGAGTAGCCTGTTATGAGTGGCCAGCCCTGCCACCAGAGGCCATGATGAGGCCACTAGCGTCCATGTCTAAGTCCATGGCTAAGCAGTAGGAGGAGTTGGTGTTCCAATGTCTCATATTACCACTAGACAACACAGGGATGTCCCTGGCTGTGGCAGCTGCCCCAGAGGCTGTGCATAACTGGTCCCACCCCTCACTGGACATGGCATTCTAGAAAGCTGGCTACATCTCTCTCATGGATAGCAGCACTCAGGAGTGGGCCCTGTGCCTTGCTCAGGCTCAGTGGAGAGCTGGTTTGGGTGACAGAGAGGTGGGAGGAGTTAGTCCTAAGGACATGACTGTGGAAAAACTAACCCTGACTCTAGTCTGTGATAGGGTGACAAAGGCACAGAGGTGATATCCCTTGCCACCTTCGGCAGTCAGGAAAGCTGCCCACAGTGTCATGAGCTTGGGAGCTACTCTTCACCAGCTACAGCAGTCCAAAGAGCAGGCCCTGAACCTTGCCTGGACAGCACAGCAGAGCTGACCTTGGTGACGGCAGGGACACGAATGAGCCAGTCTCCAAAGGGAGAGCAGGGGAGAGCTGTCCCCACCACTAGTCTACCATCTGGTAGCATGGGTGCAGACGTGATGATTTGCACCCCTTTCCCCTCGCCACCTGTGGCAGTCAGGAGAGTTAATACCAGGGTCATGAAAGCAGGAGATCTGTCCCTGTCCCTTGCTTGCTAGCTGCAGCACTTGAGGGATCAACTGGGCCTTGCACCTTGCCTGGGCAGCAGAATAGTGCTGGCCCTGGTACAGAGGAAGGAGGTGAGCCAGCACCAGGACAGAGTGAGAGAGAACTGGCCCCACCACTCATCTGCTGTGTGGTGGCAAGGGTGCAGTAACGATGCACTCCACAACTGGCCCCTTACCACTTACAGCAGTTGGGAGAACTGGCATGGGGTCATGAGAAGTGGTGAGTTGGCCCTGCCCCTCCACAGTTGCAGCACTTGAGAAGGCAGGCCCTGAACCTTGCCTGATCAGCAAAGTAGAGCTGTCCGTGATGGAGGGGGCACAAATGTGCCAGCCCCAAGGAAATGCGAACTGGAGAGCTGGCCAGCTCCACTTGGGAAAGTGGGTCCTGAAGCTTGACTAGGCAGCACAGGGGAGCTGGCTCTGGAGGCATGGGTACTGGGTAAGCCAGCCCCAGGGCATGAGAGCAGGTGACCTGACCTTGCCTCCTGCTGATAGTGGAATTCGGTGGCCTGGTCAGAACAGTGCTGGAGAGCTTAGCCTGGTGATAAGGATGAAGGAGAGCTGTCCCACTGACCAGCTCAGCTACCACTGAGACCCAGATCCAGGGCTCTGAATAGATTCAAAATTTATATCATCTGTGAAGGGTTAGAATGTGTGAAAGGGTCAGTCTTGCTGTTCTAAGGCTGTGGAATCTCCATGACACAAGGCAATAATAGGATAATCACGAGGAGGAACAAAGAGGATCCACTATTGACGGTGTCACAGAAGCGAGAAATCTTGAAACAGACCAATGACTCATGACAAGAACATTTACAAGTGAGGCACACTACAGCTTCCATGATGAGATGTTTTCTATGCTTCTTGTTGTTGATGATGGTGGCGGTTTGTTGGTTTGTGTCTTTTACCTTGAGGGAGGTTGCAAGGGCTAAAGGCAGGTATGAGGGGATGGGTAGATGAGCAAGAGTAAGGTGCATGATCTGAAGCTCACAATCAATAAAACGGTGTTTTAAAAAGTGGATGAAGCTTGAAAACATTATGCTAGATGTAAAGAGCCGGTCGCAAGAAGAATGTACGGATCCCTTGAAGTGGAATGTGTGGAAATGTGAAGTATACATAGGCAAGAAGTGACTGTGTAGGGTTGGAGGAGGGGTGGCTAAAACATAAGATTTCTCACTGAGGAAATACATATGTTCTAAAGGGGGTGGTGCTGTTCACGTATATCTGTGAATATAGAAAGGATGGTTGAACTATAATTTTAAATAGGTAATTATATAAATGAAGTAGATTTCAATGTCATTGTTCAGAAAGAAAGAAAGTGAGAGAGAGGGAGGGAGGAGGGAGGGAGGGAGGGAGGGAGGAAGGAAGGAAGGAAGGAAGGAAGGAAGGAAGGAAGGAAGGAAGGAAGGAAGGAAGGAAGAAAGCAAGCAAGCAATGGAATGACTCTTCTCTCAGTACATTGGCGACTTCCTAAAACGTGCAACTGTCAATGTCTCTAAACATTTGTACTACTTTCTCTGTGAATTATTATGCTATGTCACTTGTGCATATGATTATGGTCTTATGCATCTTAAAGATAGATGTATCCCCTTCATCTTTGCTACCTTGAAGCTCCTGATAAACAGCCATTTATAAAAACAGCCATTTATATAGAAAGTATTTTACAAGCTTTTGAGCAACTGGGTCATACATTCGTTGAAAACTTGTATCATGTAGAGACTACATAGGATAATGTTTTTCAAAAAGATAGCGACTTACCGATCACCTTTGCCACTTGACACACCCTGAGTTGTGACTGATTGCCCTTACCTCACTCAACTATGTTCAGCTCTTACCTGGTCTCCTTTCAGCTCTGAAATACACTCTGCCTTTCTACCCTGAACTACCCTCCACTTATGGCTTGTCTTCTCACATCTCCTCCTCAGGAACTTTCCCTGTGGTCTAGGATAATACAGGCCTTGCACTAAGGGACCTCATAACTCCTCCCACCTTTTCTTTCTCGTGACTGTGTTTGTCACAATTTGCAATGACATTTCCTTGTATAATTAAAGTATGCTCCCAACCGTGCACCATAAAGTCAGTGAAAACAGCAAGCCTGCTGCTTTCTTTGATGTGCACTGGCATGCGCAACTCAAAGTGCAGGTCTTTAGTACTTAATAAGTGCATAGTAAATCCTTCTGAATGCATCAATGAATTGAGTTATTAGTGGCCAATAAATAAGACAAAACGCACAAGAATCTCAGCGCTAACATGGGTAAAACCTCATACACTGACAATGTGTGAGTTAAATTTGGTTTGAAGAGCAGAAATAGAAGTTCAATGAGAATACTTGGCTGAGTGGACTCCAGCACAGTCTGAGAGGCTGCAGCAGGCCAAGCTGGAGGTAAGCTCTTGGGATCCTGGAAGGCACACGCAGATGGTGCCGCCTGTGGTGGAGATTATAAGATGATGGTATGAAGCACAGCCACATGAAGACAGCTGCCTAAAAATGGAAACCCAGCTTGTTATGCAGGGATTGTCTAGATCAAAAGCAGAAAGCCAATAAAATGCCAATCGTGTCAATAAATGCTGTCAGAAATAGAGACGCTGGTACCCGCACATATTCATAGAAAGAGCCACATCGAAACAAAACAAAACATTGTAGAAAGGATCTAGAGGAAACTAAAAAGAGGCAGTATAATAGAAGAGATGGTGGCATCAGCCAGACTACTGTCCCAGAACAGAGTCTAAGGACAAGCAGGAGCCTGCCATAGAAAACATGCTGATGATCACATGCTATGCCTCACAGATACACCTGGATTTAACACAGAACATGTTAAACCAAGCTTATCATTTGGTTTGTAAAGCAACATATGCAAAGCTCTTGGTATACTTACATGGCACATGAGAACTTAACATATGTTAATTTTGAAATAATTATTATTGCTGTTAAGTCCATGGTTTTATGCTTCATCGTACTGTTTATTCCAAAACCACATAGACAACATGTGCTTGTATGTCCTTGAGAGTATTCTAAGCAACCGAGTAAAAAACACGCTGATCAAAATACATTCCAGATGGATTAAAAATGTAAAATGAGGTAAATGAAACCATAAAAGTAGTTGGAAAATATGTATATTTTTATATACATAATGCATGTAAGTCCCATATAAGCATAAATGCAAAAAGAAAGCCATAAACCACAAAGAAAAAAGTAGATATATTTACAACCCAAAAAAGTAACACTTTGCATGTGATAATAGCTACTGCAACCAGAGAAGCAAATGGCCAAGGGGAAAATGACAGCTAACTGCAAACAGGCAAATGGTTCCCATTTCCAAAAACGCTTACAAACATAAAGAAAAGAGAAGGTCTATACCATCAATAGAAACTTCTTTTTTAATGAGCATGACATCTTTGATCTTTAAGTCTAGTACTTGAATGCTGAGGCAGGAGGATTATCATAAATTCAAGAATGGCCTGGGTTGGAGTGAGTGCTAAATTCTCCTGACTTACAGAGTGAGATCCTGTCTCAATAAAACAAAACAAATAAATCAAGACTTTAAAAAATTACTTTCATTATTTTGAATTTCTTTTAGATTTTTCATTACCTGTTTAATGAAAATGTTCTAAATAAGCCTACTTACTCACATGTTGATAGTTAAAGTATAACATTGGCAATTAGATTGATCTTTCTGGGGACCATATATTTAATATTATAAATGTGTGAGTATACGCACACACTCCATGAATTTCTCTGGGATAATTTTTCAGAACAGCAGCTGCTATATCTAATGGTATGCAGATTTTAAATATGCATTTTTAAGATAGGGCCATTTATATATTTTACTGTATGCGTATCTACAAAATGTATTTAAATGCATGCAAAGCTGCCTGTGGTGGTGAAAACATTTAATCCCAGCACTTGGGAGGTAGAGGCAGGAGGATCTCTGTAAGTTCGAGGCCAGCCTGGCCTACAGAGGAAGTTCCAGGATCAGCCAGGGCTACGCAGAGAAACCCTGTCTTGAAAAACAAAACAATAAATGGCATGGCAAAATTTAAATATCTCTAAAAATGTATTTCTTTATATTGTACTTTATAGCTATCAAGCATTAAGGTATTCATGTGCTATGTGTGACTTGGAAGTCATATTCTGAAGAATTATCCTAAAATGAGAATTAACTTCTCTGAAAGGTTCATTGAACATAATACTTAGAATCATCATAGAATATCTAAAAGTTAAATGTCAGGAAAATGCTAAAAACAGAGCATCTGTATTCATATCAACAATTAAATATTTGCAGATCATATTGGACACATAAAATTTTATACAGGAATTTACCAAGTGAAATAAAAATAAAATACTACAGATATCTAAAATAATACTACAAAGACAGACTATGGAGAATAGGAACAGACAGATCTGACTGATGTAAAACAAGAGCGCATATGTGCAGCCACATCCATGCACTTCTCCGAATAGTAAAATCCAGTTATCACGGTGTGGTGCTGTTTGTTTTTCCATTGTCAATATTTCCTAAATTTTATAGCATTCAAAATACATTTCAAAACATATTGAGCTTGCATTTTAATTTACTAAAGGAGAAAATTTTTACTAATTCTACATAACTCTCCTAAAAGTTTAAACCTAAAAAGAACACAAAGGTTTCCATAAATTCTATGACAACAGCTATGTCCACTCTTGAGTCATCGCTTATATAACTCAAGAATTCTTCTGTTCGGTTCATTTCAGAACTAACAGCAGTTCCCACAGACCATAATTTTATCATAACTTATTTTCGATTTATGGGTCTAAAAAAGGCTTTTAGCACATGAAATTCACACAGATTACCAAGGAAATATTTATCAACTTCCTATGCTAGATGAGATCCAAACCAAACTCTTGAATCTAGGCTTACTCCACCTTGTTACCGTCCAGCGAGACTTATTTTCCATAGACCACCCAACTGTCTCCAAATGACTGTAACATTCAGATTGTGGTCAGTCAACAAAGGCTTTACAACCCAACTGGATAAGAACAAAACACATCTGATTGATTGTGCAGACAAACCATATCCTTAGAGGGGGAACTGGGGACACATTAGATTGAACTAAAAGAGTTGATTCAGGGCCATGGAGAAGCACAGCCTTGGATCAGACTCACCAGGAGAAAACCTCCACTAACAGCCCAGGACAGAAAAACAGTCTCTGAGTTCCCATTTGAAATTCTATGAAACAGCGGGAGATTCCATAAAAGCTGTAAAGAAATAATAGAAAGCTGTCTCTCTACAGTGGTTTTTCCCAACAGGTTGTTAACAGGACTAAGTCCCTGAAACTGATTTCAGCATTAGTCTTTCTTGTGGAAATCCCAGGATCCACCGTTCTGCCTATAAAGACAGAAAGATCTGAAAGAAAACCATGCAAGCAGTGGGCCCTTTTCTCTTTCCATGGGGCCTGTAAAGTTTCTCCCACACCTTAACCTGGAGCTCTACCCAGTTCTTGACACCCTGTTGGATATCAGTTATCCCAGACCTAATTCTTTACACTTGTTGCCACCTTATTCAATTTGGCTGCATTTTCCACTCAAATTATTACTCTCTAAATTGTTAAACCATCCCATCTGGGTCAGAAAGACTTCTTTGGGGGTTTGGGACCAGCACCTTCAGTTTCCATAGGAAACCTTTTCTGACTTAGCTCATCCTGGATCTCCAAGTCACACATCTAAATTTTACAACCGAAATCCATTTGTACAAATGTCCAAACATCACGGGAACATGCAGTATATAAAGTCAGAAAGCACGTTAGAGCATCGATGGGGAAAGTGACAAAGGCTGCTTCTGTGTTTCCAGATCAGCTGGCCAGATGTTGTTCTCATCACTGTGACCCTTCCTGAAGGCTCTGGAGGCTTTGCAATCTGGCTCTCACCCTCCAAACCTCCATGCTCACTAACAGACCAAACAGGAAGCTAACACTGACCTTCCTACCCATTGTCCTCCTCTCCCTCCTGGTGGGTACCCTTGCACCTGGGCAAGCAGGACCGGAAGGAAAACACAACAGAGCGGCTGTAGTGTGTTGACCAGGGATGGACAATCTTAAGTAATACGTCCTTTGTATTAAAGGGCCAGGTGTCTTTGACTATGAAGTGACCAAAGATAATAAAAAGGCAAACTATAGTGCAGAGCCAATGGAAGTGTAGCCAGTGAGTCCATCCCACACACAAGCCAACAGAACCCAGGGCCAGAGTTCAAATTCAGGCCAAGCTTCAAATCATAGGAAGTATGAACCCATCTGGAGAGCTCCTGGGGTGGCCAAAGGTTTTCCTTGGATGGCATTTGCCACTACCTCTCTTCAAGGAAGAGTAACTGTCAGCACAAGTCTGCAGAATGTTAAAAAGCCAAAGATAGCAGACCCTTCTCAGAGGAAAGACATTTGCAAGGACAAAAATGAAATTGAGCAACTGGAAAAGTATGAACCTAGTTTTATTGGCGAAAGTCGAGTGCGTGAGATTCAGAGAAACCTTTTAAGTAGTGACATACTTGGAATCATTAGATTAAGTAAAATGAATTTGTAAAACCAGGTTGGCAGTAGACATTTTTTTTTTTTAAGGACAGATGGAAACTATGGAAGTCAGAAAATTCTTCTAATCAAGACTCCAGCTAAAGGTTAAGGGCAAGACCAAAGGGAAATTTAAAATTGTACAGTAGTCAGCAATCAGGGAGTCAATACCAAGCACATTTTACTATGATACATTGAGGTTTTACACAATGTATGATGTTTTCAAACATTCCTTCAGACAAACAGGTCCCCTGCAAGCTTAGTGACCAAGAGGTGACACTCAAGAACATGAACATAAAAACAGAACTTTGAAGCAATCAGCTCAGGAGCTCCTGGGATAAGGTGACTTCAACTTGGGGAACGATTCTTAACAGTGTCTCCCACTCCTACAACATGCTTCTTGGACTTAGTTTATACACAAAGTCATTCCTAACTGAGCCAGGGATACCACAGTATGGTAGGACGTGTAAGCTTCCACGAAGGTCCAGTGCATTGAGAATAATGAGGGTGAACATCTCCATTTACCCAGCAACTTCTCTGTTAGAGAAGGCACAGGCTTCTCAATGGTGTTTTTAAATCACTGTAAAATCTTGCAAATCCAGGTTATAACCTGCACTCTCTTGTTTATGTTTTATTTGGGTTATCCCTTTCCCCTAAAACTTACAACAATCTCTACAACGGTTTTAAAAATTACAAACATTTGTTGAACATCTACCCTTTGCAGAATTTATATGAAGTATTTTAAATGTATTATTCCACATAATCACTACAAGTATCTTGTGAAGAGAGAGTGATGCCTTGTGTGCTTTATAGATGAACTTGAGCCCAGCTAGGAAGTCTTCTATTGTATATAGTAAGGACAAAGGCAGGATATGAGTGAGCCTCACTTTTAGCTGTTACACCAAACATCAGCACACCAGAAACTCAAATGTGTACAAGCTCCTAAATTGAGCACCAAACATATGTCACAAAGCTTCCAGCAGACAAGGCCCACAGTGACATGAAATGCAAAGGAATCCCATCGGAAAACAGTCTAGAGCAGAACTGCTGGATTTAGTATTTAATGACCAGAACATAGGAGAGAGGAGAAAAACACCTGGTCTGGGGTTGGTGTTGTATTTCTATTTTACTTCCGAAAAAAAACTAAATCTAAGTCCAAATTACATAACACTCAGAATGGCTTGCTTAGCCAGTTGCCTCTGTTCCAGTTTAGTCTCCAGAGGATGTCAGGCTGAGCTAAACTCTGGGGTTTGGCAGAAATCAGAAAGCCTGCAGGAATTAGCATTGCAAAGTCCAGAGGATATGGTGACAAATTAGTTTGCAGATGCAGCTCAGTTAATAATTGACCCAATTAGCTTCTTCCAATTGAGATGAAAATTCTGTATGTCACCTTGCCCTACTGACTGCTCATGTATACTCAAAACTCAAAATTCTAAGGGAATTACTCTCCTTATGATTCATGTCTCACACATCAAAATAACTACTGAAATATCCAATTTTTTGGAACCTCATGCTTGAAATACGAATATCAATGTCTGTCATCTTCAACTTTGTGGCACCTATACCTTTTAGTTAATGAATGGGAATAAAACAAAGACAAATAAATTCAGATGATAGACCACAAAAGAAGCTAGATAATTGGGTAATTGGGTTAACAACCAAACCAGTGGTGTTAGCAATTTACAAAATAGTTGTGCAATAGTTTGGATGTGGAATGTTCTCCAAAGTTGATGTGTTAAATGTTTGGTCCATTGTTCCTTGCCACTATAGAAAGACACTAGGACCTTTAAGAGGCAGGGCCTACTGACATAGATGGACTGTACATAGGTCCCCCCCCCCCGTGTGTGTGTGTGTGTGTGTGTGTGTGTGTATGTATGTGCGCATGTGCGTATGCTATGTGTGTGCATGTCCCTTTTTCTCTTCCTGTTTTTCTCTCCTTTCTAGTAGTCATGATGTAAATAATACCCTCTACTTTCTGCTTTTGTCATGATGCGCTGACTCTACTACAAGTCCCAAAGCAACAGAACCAAGAGACCATGCACTGTGTTTATTCTCTCTCTCTCTCTCCTCTCTCTCTCTCTCTCTCTCTCTCTCTCTCTCTCTCTTCGTGTGTGTGTGTGTGTGTGTGTGTGTGTGTGTGTTTGTGTGTCTTTATCAACTTGTGGGTTTTCTGAGTATTTATGTTCATGTGTGTGGACAAATAAATGCCAAGGTAGGGGTGCAGAGGCCTGATTTGTAGCAGTTCCTTAAGAAATAAAACACTCCAGCCTGAGTGGTGGCTCTTTAAAACTTAGGAAGTAAGTGAAACTTAACAGGCTCAGGAAGCAAAAGATTCACAAGTCTCAGAAAACTCCTAAAACTTGTTAAGAGTCACAAGACCCCTCTCTTAAGGTTATATAAGCAAGCAGAATCCCTGATGAGAGAAATCTCTGATTTGTCAACTTGTCTGCAAGTAGCCCAGGTAGCTCTAGGGTTCCATCTTTCATGAGTCACCTCTGCTAGAGTGAGCTTTTTTGGTGATGCAACTGTCTTCAAGTCCTCTATACTCCTGTAAGTAATCCCAGTAAACTTAGAGATTTACTGAGATGGAGTTTGGTAGAATCGTTACTTTGATCTTTTTATCAGTGGTGAGGAATATTGGCACTTATCTTCCTAGGAAAGGTCATACAAGACCAGGAGTCAACTTCGGGTGTCTTCCTCAATCCTTCTACACCTTATCTTTTCATTCAGGGTTTTTCAATGAAGCTAGAACTCACCGATTCAACTGGGCTGGCTAACCAGTGAGCTCTAAGGGTTTGACTGTCTCTGTCTGCCCCACAGTGGAATTGCAGGCTCACACCACTGTGAGTGACTTTTTATGTGAGTGTTGGGAATCCAAACTCAGATCCTCATACTTGCATGACAAGCATGTTACTTCAACTATGGAGTATATATTTTATTTACTCACAGAACATTGAATAGCAAAACTTTAAAGGAAAGAGAAATATTGTCTCTAGTGAAGAAAATGAGATTTTTTTTTTTAAAGTCATGAAATTCAAGCTGAACCAGGAAAGAGATAAAATCTGTAAAGACAGGGAAAAAAAGCCTATGAGAGACTCAAGACTCAATACAGCCTGTCTCCTACCTTGAACCTGTCCATATTGCTGAACTACAGATTTGAGAAATGAACTGTTTAGAAGTAAAATTAGGCAGGGTCTATTTGAAAACAAACCTTGGAGGCCAACTTGAAGAGTTAGGAATTTGTGCTATAAGTAAAAGGGGTCATTTAAAGTTTTTGGTGAGAAGATCCAACAGATCACCAGGCACAGAAGGTTGGTGGAGAAACCACTCTAAGGTTTGGATGTCCTCACAACCCCCTCACCCACCTCCATCCTAGTTCGTACGCTGGAAATTGAATCACCAGTGAAATAGTGTTGGGAGCTAATATGAGGCAATGAGTCAAAGGGGCTCTGATTACATGAATGGATTGATGTCTCATCATGGGAATTGGTTAGTAATTGCAGCAGAGACCTTGTTATAACAACCTCTTTTATGATTTCTTGCCCACCTGTCCTGCTGGCTACTATGGAATTGCTAGCCATGTCACCTTTGCCTGGTGCTGGGGCTATGCTCTCAGGATGGTTGGTTTCCCATTCTATGAGCCAAAGAAGCTTCTTTATCACTTCTGCCTCATCTTATATTTTAATTTTTTTTCAGAATTGTGGAGTAGGCACTGAGCTCAGAGGATCCTAAGGAGGTCCTTTCCCCAAGAAGCTGATGGCTGCTTCCTCTTTGACTACTCTCTCTCTCTCTCTTTTTTTTTTTGCCACTCCCTGCCTCCATGTGTGACAAGCAACCTCAATATATTTCCCTTAGATCATCTCCAGGAATCCTTAATCCTTCCAGAACGGTTGAGCTCCTGAAGCCCCATCATTATCTCTATCTGTTCTAAAGTCTGGTGCACAGCCACAATCCAGGGAATTCATTTGGTATAGGGATGACTCCAGCTACTAACGCCCACCTTACCCCCAGCTCTGAGCAGTAAAGTTAGGAATGGGCAGGAGTGAGGGAGAGTAAAGAGAAAAGAGAGTAAATATCACTCAAACTCTAATAGTTTACAAATTGTAATAGGGATAAGAAGAATAAAATACCTGCATCTATAAAGCAGTCTTGAGAGTTATAATCTAAACTTCTCAAAGTAAAGATTGTCAAAAGTGGGCCAGGACTAGCCTTCCTCTTGACCACCTCCTCCCGATAACCCATCCTTCTCTCTGAAATCCTATGAAGTCACAAACAATATGCTTCCACAGTCTGGATACAATTCTCATGAGACCTGACCTAAATAATGAAGGTAGGCAATAATAGTAGCCACTAGAAGAGAATTACTAAATAAATAACACCTGTTTATAGATGACCACAGCAGAAATATTTTGGTACAGCAATACAAAATCAACCAAGCCCAAGATTTCATTGGATTGTCTAGATTGTGATGCTATGACTGCAGTCCAGGCTCAGGGAGTTGCTGGCTCGAATGAGGGAGGGTTTGAGCTCTCAACTGTGGCAAGGAATGTGAACGGCAAGGAAAGAACTCATTGAGAGAATTGAGATGCTGGGCCCCCATTACACATCATCACATTCTTCTCAGCTATCACCTTGCCGAGTCCCACAGCTTCTCTGAGAAGAGTTCTTACTTGTCCCACTTCCCAGATGTGGAAAGCTCAGGCAGGTCACCTAACTGTATGGACAGTCAGTGCGGAAATCATCTGTGGATAGTTTTATAGACATTGTAACTTGTTGAGGAGGGTTGGAAAAGCAGGTGGAGCTAATTATATCTGTAAGATTTCAGAAAAAAAAAAAAAAAAAAAAGCCCTAGGATGGAGACAAGCAAATTCAGGAGGCTTGCTGGCTCAGCAGTCTAGCCAAAATGGTGAGTTCTAGGTTCAGCAAGAGACAGTGCCTCAAAATGAGAAACACACACATACACACACACACACACACACACACACACACACACACACACACAAGGCAGAAACTTGACTGAAGGAGACTTTCCTATTTTAACTTACAAGAATCCTTATAAGCAAGTATACAGCACACATATATATCACACATACACAGGGAATGGATACAGACAGAGATCAGGGTACACAATGAGAGCACATAGGAGCATCTTGAACTACCTTATTATATGAGTATGAAGTTTGTCCATCCCTGCAGCAGAAATAGAGTCCCCATTCTGTTTCTCCCTGGACCTGAACCAAGTCCCCCACTTAGTGTAATCATTGCACAACTCCTGCGGTGGCACCTGTGACCAAGCCTCCTTGGTGATAATCATGCTAAGAAGAGCCATCTGGCAGACAGGTTTTGATGGCTGTGGCACTCAAAGCTAACATGAAAGTCTTAGGCTTATTTACTTTTTACAGACTGGGTTGGTTCCCTAGGAGAAAGTCTCTAATCCTACTGCCCTAGTCGCCAGTCTATTAAAGGGCAGCAATGAGAATTCTCTTGGTGCTCTTCCAGCTCAGAAGCAATGTTAGTTTGAATGAAAGTATCCCCAGTACATATGGAAGCGGCTAACCTAACTTACTTCAAGGTTAAAAGAACACTTGAAAAATACACCATTCCTTTTCTTAACTGAAATTAGAAAAGATATATACACTTGAACATTCAATCATTGTCTCAGTCTAGGCTAAAAGGGGATTGACTTTATTCACTGAGGGGTCTACACATCAAAAAACATTACATTTTTCCATTGGAAAAATAACTAGATTTTTGAGTCAAAGATCAAACTGTTCTCATCCCCGGTGGCTCCAGCCATCCCCAGCTGGCCCTGTGGCAAACCTGGATTCTAAGTGTGAGTGTGATTGCCTGTGGCAGGTTTTCAGGTGCTTTTAGTTTTCTTCCAATGCCATCCAGAGGGAAGAAGAATACAACCCAAATTGAACTTGTCTTCTCAAGGCCTTGTTAAGAAAGTCAAGAGCCGGACAAGGGGCTGCATTATTCTGGTGGCATGCTCACAATATGCTGCCAGCTCTGCAGATGCACAAAAATGTGTCTGGAATGTACATGGTGCAATGGCCCTGACAGCTCCCATTGTATGCAACATGCCTCAAATTAAAATGCATCTGTGAGATGAGATTTATGAAGAATAGCAGTTGGGAGAAGTATGAGTCTACCTAATACACTCTATAGAATTAAGAACACAGACCAAAGGCGAGTGGTATTTCTAGCCTCTCTTCTCCACTGAAGACTAGATGCCTCCAGCCCTCATATGCAATCCACAGCTACTTGCTCCTACATGGGAAGCAATTCCTAGCAGAGCCAGTGTAGATTACTGAATGAAAGAAAGCAGGCTGGGCTACAAGAACTTAGTCAAGGACATCTCTGGGAAGCCCCTGCCCTGAAAACCTATCCTGCCTAATCTACTTTTTAAATGGAAGTGTGTTTCTGGACCCATCCACACAGATCTGTCAGGCTGGTGATGGTCCTACCTAGCCAGTTGATGGAGATACTGGTTCATCATGGGTGGCCAGAGAGGGGACATCAATACATGGGAACAGAATGTGCCTAAGTTTGCTCAGGGGCCTCTCGGTCACCACTATGTGAGCATTGCACCCTTAGAAACAGATTGTGTGGTTAATTTTGTTTCTGGATCACATTTCTATTTCTCAGAAGTTCTAGAAATTTCTGAAGAAAAGAGAAAAAAAAAAAAGGGAAAAGTGGTCCTGAGTCAGAAGCTACAAAATCTCATGAGTATCATCATGACGCCAAAGCTGGAGGTCCACACAGCAGTATGCTGGCTGCCTCTCTGCAGAGCGTGTCCTATGGCATGTGGAAAATGTGCTGGGAGAAGAGGAACACAAACATGAATGGCAAATGGCCTCTGTCCCCAAGAGCTTATCTCTCTGGAGGAAAGCTGTCACATAGAGGAATCCTGGTAGCCTGTCTAGTGCTAGACAGAATCAGGACATAATTCAGAACAATTGAAGTGCTGGTGGGAAAGGAAGAGGAGCAAACTCATAATTATCTGAGGTAGAGTAAAGGCTTCTAGGGCCAGTGAGATGGCTCAGTGGGGAGGGGAGCTTACTGTTCAAGCCTCTGAGTTCAATCCCTGGAACCCACATAAAGTAGAAGAGAACTGACTCCACAAAGCTATCTCCTGAATTCTGCAAACATGGATGCTAACCACACACACACACCACACACACACACACACTCTCTCTCTCTCTCTCTCTCTCTCTCTAATAAAAATAGACATAGACAGTTTTGTTTTGTTTTGTCTTATTAAGGCTTAGAAAGAAATGATTCACAGAGTAAGCCAGAAGAGGGAGAAGCAAGAAGGGAACGTGGAACAAACGACATAAACTAGGCGCACTCCTCACTCCTCTTTCCTCAGGGAGGGCACTAGACTGATATTAGAACACTGGCTAAAAGGACAGTCAGAGCCATTGCCTGGTTTGGGCTGTGACCCCAGCACCACAGTTCAGGGTATGTTTCGAACACACAGTGTATATGCTGGCTGTGTGTGGAGACAGGTCCCACACATCCACACTTATTGTAAGGGGCAGTCTCATGACTCAGTCTCTTCAAGGCCTCAGGGGGAAGTCCTCTCTTTTTCTCAGTCCTGCAGGCCTGTATGCATATCTCTGCGGCCATACTTGTATTGTATTTTAATCAGTCTTACTTTTTCATTTCTTCCTTTATTTTTCAATGCAAATTTTAAAAGTGTGGTTTCCCAATCTTTTTTTCCTGGCAAAATTCAATGGCAATTTCATCTTCCCTTCAGGAAGAAAGAATGTCAGAAATGGCTGCTCTACACCTTATGGGATGCTGAGTCTGAGTTGAGAGAAACAATCTTCTGTTAGCTGTAACTAGACTGGAACACAGCCTGGGGATCCTGAGGCACCCACTGAAGGCCAAGGAGAAAATGTACTACTGTTTGCAAAATGTGCAATCTCAAAACATACAGTTATAGGAAACTTCTGTGTAAGCAGCAAGGATGCCAGGTCCACTCAGAATCCAGAAGTGGTGTCTTGGTACTTGGATGCTAATGGAATGTGATAGCCCAGTTCCCTCCCTGTGCAACACGCTTATTTCATCTCATTTCAGCTCTCTACTTCCACACGAGCTGCTTACGTGTCAGACGTGTTTCTCACCTTTCCTGTGATAACACCTGATACCCTTCCCCACCTGTAATGCCCTGTGTGTTTCTCATGGCCATTTTCTCTTCCCCTCACTCCTTCTGTTTTGAACATGTGGGACTCATATTAGTCCCCAAATTCTGCAAGTTCAGGCGTCTCTACAATCAAATGCAAGCACTGATGGCTCACTTCCTTCAAGACCCAGCCCGAAAAAAAATGACCTTGTCTGAGTGACCTTGCCTGAGTCCCTCTATTCCTGAAATTCCCAGTGTGCTTCTCCATCTCTTTCCACATTCTGCTTTCTTATATGAATGAAGTCATTCACACCTCCATGTCAGAAAAGGACACAATTGTGTCCTTTGAACCTAATGGAGTTCTTGATACATACTTCTAGGAGTTGGGATCAAATAAGAGCAGACTGAATGGCGGGCCATGGGAGGACCCATGGGCCTGGAACCCCAGACTGCAGGTGTTTGGCCACGCCCCCCAAACCCGGGGCCCTGCTCCATTTTAACCTGTAACATCAGTCACGTAAGACACAGGTAAGGGACATGACTAAGAGCCCTCTGCCTTGAGATTTACATATTAATGAGGCTGGAGAACAGAGCTAATTAAATTTTCTCCTCCCTAGCCCCTCCCCTTTTCACTCCCAACATAAGGGAGCTTCTTTGGGCATTGGGCGGGCAGTGCACATCATCCAGATCCAACTCTCCTGTCATGGATAATAAAGCTACTTCTTAGAAACTCAGTCCACGTGTCCGCTCAGGCCTGCTTCCAACATCTGAGACTCTAGACTTTTCATCTATGTGGGAACCACTGCCACGAGAAAAGCTCCAGCCCCAGGACTCCTCCTGCGGGCCTCTGCCGCTGTGCGGGTGCCCAGGCCCAGGGGCCGGGGCTGCCCCGCCCGGATGCTTTTCTTTTTTCTTCTTTTTTAAACCCACAACTGAATGCCTTACAACAGGACAAAATATGAATTTCCATTCTTTTCCTGCGGAGTACCTAGCATCTCCATGCAAGTACACCACTCTTTTCTTCTTCTGTGTGCAATTAGGATGGGCCTTCTGTATTAATCCAAGATCCTCCCACCTAAATATCTGCGACACATTTCAGCACCTACCTTAGACCTGCTGGACCAGAAACTTTGGATGTGGCACAAACAGTTCTCAAAGACCCTTCGAGACATGACTGCAAGGCCCAATCAGCCATAAGCTGGCAGAACAGAAGGGGACTGAGAAAACCCTGAGGAAGCAGAGGACAGAGCAAGAAACACTCCAACTCAAATGATCCATCTGAAACACTGAGTCAAACCATATATTTGGTGACATCCATCTAGCCTCTTATGGCTGTGTGATTGTACCAACATAGACAACTTTGATTTGGGTTTTTATTCTAGATAACAAAAAAAAAATGATATCAAGTTAATAGAAGCAAGCAAAAGCACATGTTGCATTAAACTTAAAAAGCAGGGCACATGATCAAGGTGTAAAGCAGGGTTCCCATTGCATACTGCCCTTAGCAGGAGTCTCCATCATCTCAGGTACCTTGACCCAAGACTAGTGTAGAAAGGACTTCTTTTCTAACTCTGTGATGCTAGGTCCAAGAGAGAGAAAAATGTGCAACAAAATGGGTGAGCAGGTAGACCACCAAAGCACAGAACAGGTCACAATTCTTAGGAACTAATCTCAGGAATTAGAGGGCAGGGCTAATTGGTCCAGGAGCAAGGTGAAGAGCGGAACCCAAGTGGCCTGTTATCTGGGTCTATCTTTGATTGTAATCTTATAGCTTACATCTGTAAAGACCCTTTCGGAGATACAAATACAGGTAACTTTACATTCATATAGCTGAGCAATGTTAATGATGTACAAATGCATTGCTCAATTTATGGATCACTAATTACTTCTTAAAAACTGTTTTGTTACTGAACAATGGTGGTATATGCCTTCAATCCCAGCACATGGGAGGTGGAGGCAGAAGCAGTCAGATCTCTCAATAGGAGGCCAGCAGCCTGGTCTACAGAGCAATTTCCAGGGCAAGCAAGACTACACAGTGTCTTGGGAGGAAGGGGGTAATGGTTTGATGTTTTATTTTTTGTTTATTATTTTGTTTGTTTTCTTGAGGCACTTTTCATCAGAGGTAAATACACGATAGACAGGTGACCAGGCTATGAGCTATAAATGTTGCTGGTAGAGTTTTGAGGGCATAGTCTGCTCCAATTATCTCAGTGAACATTCACCTGGGATCATTGTCTCTGCTTGGACAAGACAATGATGATTGTATTAAATATAGGTAACCAAAAATTTCAGTGTATTTGCAAGCTTTCAATGAAGACTCGGGACAACTCTATTCTAAAGCAGATGTTCTTTGTAAAATGGCATTGTCCCTGACTCAGCATGTAAAACAAACTAGGGTGGCAAGATGGCTCATTAGGAAAGGGACTTGCTGAAAAGATTGACTACCTGAGTGTGATCCCTGGAGGCACATGATGGAAGCAGTGACCCAACTCCCACAAGTTGTAGTCTGCCTCTACAATGTGCTGTGGCAAACACACACACACACACACACACACACACACACATATGCTGCTCTCCATGGTTTTCCATTTTTCCTATTTTTGCTGTGGCCAAGCATGTTTGGTATTCCAGGAACCAACAACGCATAAATTTCCATTTGCTCCTCTTCCGAATACAGTGAGAACACCTCATGGTGTCCACTGCATTTCACCCAAGACATCCCCATACTGCTCACTGTTGTTCATGCTGATCTCAATTATCAGACAGACTGTACAGTATGGAGGTACAAGAGAGGCGATGTACAGAAGCCCGGGGCACACAGGGTAGGTTAAGACCACTGTGTGTGAAGTTGTAGTGCATGTAAGGAAGCATACAATAGATTCAGAGTCTAGTGCTATCTGTGGCTTCGGGCAGTCACTGGGAGTCATGGAATGTATACCCTGTAGATAAGCAAGGGCTAGTTAATTATGGAATCCTTTTGAGAGCAAAGAGATAACTCTCCTTAAAGCTACAGAATACTGATTTGTCTTTGGAGGAAATATAATTTGGCCCATGCCAAGAGTGACTCATTAGCAGATATGAGTCTGCACAAAGGCTTGATAAACTGAAAGCGTGTGGTGTAGAATGTCAGAGAGCATGGAGGGACAGGCATACACATGGCACAGATTAAACCAACATTTCAGATATGCATGAGCACAGGGTAACAGACCCTACTAGGCCCCTCCTTCTCCTCCCCTTACATTGTTTATGCAAGCTAGATTTGTTCTCCACCCATCTATCATTTCTTCAGTGGTGGAAAAACCTACACTAGATTTGATCTTTTCAGATTAGATGATCCTGCTCTACATGATTTTATACACCAGCCTTCTTGTGGAACATACTGATTTCCATAGTATGGACACAGGTCTATTCTTGAGGACATGTTTTTGACTCATTTGACTTCATTCACTGGTCTATATCATCATGAAATCATGTCTACTCCAGCTGCCACTATTGCAGAAGAGAGTGCTCATAAACCAAAGAATAGGAAAAAAAAAAAAAAAAAAAAGACCAGGAAAGAAAGACAGTTCCCTTAAGCCATGTAGATATTTCCATTTAGAAGGTTAACAGTGTTCAGAATTGCTAATATCATACCACGTAGGAACATTTTAATTACAATGTGAAACAAAAGACAGCTTCTTTCTTTAAAAATTTCCAAAGCAGAGAAAAATGAGAAAGCCTAAACAGTTCCTAAAAGCAAAAAGGATATGAAGGAAAATAAGACAGGAAATGGATTGAAGGCACAAAGCACTATGAACTAAGCCTTCATTGTGAGTCCAGATATTGTATATTATCTTTAAAATCAACAGTGTGAAACCAAGCAACCTTTTTAATCAAAGAAAGGCCACCATTTTGAAATATGTATTGCATATTTCTTTTTTAAAAGAATGGAGTTATTGAACATCTGGCCAAGACAAACCACGGCATAATTCTTCCATTGTTCGAATAGAAAATTTGGTTGAAATAAAATACCTTTTAACTTTTTTTTCCTTGGTCAGGAATATGCCTTAGTAGTAGAACACTTGCCTAACATGTGCTAGGCCCTGGGTACAATCTCCAGCACAGGGGGGGGGGGGAATCCTTAAAACAAAAATAATTATAGTATTCCAAGCATTGGCAAAGTCCGGGTTTTAGGTAAAATTAAGAAATGCCAAAAGGGTAAGGTCAGAGGCAGATTTTCAGGAGGAGCCATGACTATAGTCAAAGGCACAGGCTCTGGGTCAATTAGACATGGTCCATATCCTGTCTGGATTGGCCAGGTTCTTGCCTGGTAACCTTGGAAAAATTGTTAGCTTCTTTGGGTTCTGTTTCTTTTAATCAAAGTGAAACATTATTCAGGTAAAGCCTTTGCCCTCTGCCTGCCACGCAGAACCCAAAAAGTGTGTTCTTCATCACAGTATCAGTGTTAGCAATAGTGTAAAGCATTCTATGTTGCTCAAGGTCTAGATAAAGAATATCCATTCCCTAAACAATTTTCCTTATCTCCAGTTCTGAAGGCAGGAATTCATTATCTAGAGTGACAGCCTTCCATGGTTAATCAACCCCTGATCCAGATCCTGCATCCCAATTCCTGAAGTAAACACAAAACCAAGCTTTCCTCAGTTCATGTTTGCCATTCATGTCAGTAAATCCTCCCAGTGGCCACAAAACTTTGGGTCAGTATCTGCGCAGTGTCTTTTCTCCCTGCCTTTGATCACACAGACAAAATGAAGCCCCTAATACCCTGGTTTCCTTTTCATATGGAAAAGCATTCAGGGTTTCTGTAAGGCCTTCTTGCCCATGTGCTCTGAGCCTCTGGAGCACATTGTACCTTCCTGTACACATGGCTATTTGCTGGGGATGAAGAGTGGGGGACTGGATCCCCCCTCACTTCAAACTCCAAAGCAAGGTAAGTCAAAGACCTGGAAAACAGCCCTTTCATGTTAAAAGGAACAATTCCACTATCGACACCAGATTTCCCAGTTCCTTGCAAAGCGTTTATTTCTCCACTGTCTGTACTCATTGACTAGATTCTAAAAGCTTGACACCTATGCAGAGGAAGTGGGCCGTTACAGGCACTTCCTGTAGGCTTTTTTAGGTGCACAGGCAAGGGTTTCCTGTGTCTAACAGGACAGCTGGGCCCCAGACACAAAGCCCATTTTATCTAGCATTTTTTATCTCTTACAGGTCCTGGGCAGTTATGAGGTGGTCCTTGCAGTGGCCTCACTGTGGGAAGTCATTTAATAAATAGGAGAACTTTGGCTCTGGGTTCCGATTCTGGTATGACCATTACGCAGCGCAGCAAGTGTAACTCTTTTGTTGGTAATGACTTTGTGATGTTGAAATCAGTAACCACTTTGCTTAATTAGTTAATTAATTGGCTAACAGAAAATAACATTAAAGGGTTTACTTAGGAACCTCAACTTTAAACATTACACCAAGTAATTGCCACTTTAAGTGGCAAAGTTTAGCTCCTAGCCGTCTACTCAGAAATTTCATCACAGACAGACAAAGAAAATCTAGCTTACCTCAGTCAAACAAACAAACAAAAACAAAACAAAATAAAACAAAAAATTCTTTGCAAAACTAAACTCTCCAGGAATAACGGCCCCAGAGGTCTCACGTGAGGCTGAATAGACTGTCCCGGTTGCCCCTATACCAGGAACTCACCAGAAGTAAAAATTCTCTGTCTAACCCTTACCTGCAACTATTCAGCCCTGAGTGGTCTTCATTCATGTAATGTTTGAACTGTTGACATAACACACAGAATATGTCACCAGTACTTAAAACAACTATTTGTTAAGTAAATAGTCAATCAATCTTCTCGTACAATGTGCTCCTAGCTAATACTGACAGACATCAGAGTTCCTTATCATGATTGATGGGTGCTTGGGCACAGAACTAATGACTCTTTCTCTGCCCTTGCTTTCTGACTTAATACAACCTGGAAGGTAACGGCATGTTACCCGTCTTCCACTGTAGTTCCCACCAGGTTTTCCCCAGCTTCCTGACTTTGACCATGACGTCCATCTGTAATAGATGGAATATTTCTCTTGGCATTTTCCCCAACCACACACTTGTTTTTGCTCACTAACCCAGCATATGCTCTTGATTTTAACTACAGAAGTCAGCTACCTCCTCTAGGAAGTCATTGTTCCATGGCTATAGATTCTAGCACCATTCAGCATGGCCTTTGTCAGAAACCGCACTCTGCCTGTGAACACTTACCCACCCTCTAGCCATCACTGCCTGGTGTGAGCCTAAGGACTTGTCAGGTTTATTTCACAAGGGATCCATGCCATGCACCCCCAAACAACTCCTTATTTAATTATTTAATCAATCAATTTTGACTACAAAATAACGTGTACCCTTTTTACTTTTACCAAAAGCAATATATAACTACTTTACTTCATTACTGACTAATGATTAGGCATGGATAATTAACCATTTGCCCAGAAAAAATATATATATATGTATGTATGTGTGTGTTACATTTTCTCAGCACTTTTTCAGTAAAACTGCTGACCACCAGGTCTTTAAACAAAGCTTTGTAAAAATGTTGCGCTCCTGAATGGCTGAATCTCAGCTACACCAAAGTCCACCTGTGTTTAACTGGCAGGATGGGAATCCGTGGTACTCTTCTGACATAGAATTTCACATGAACCAAGGACAAAGTGTTGGAGCTTCCAGGGATACAAAGGCCTCCCATTTGCTTGCAGTTATGTATAGACCCTGTGGATTTAACTTTTGTCAATTCAATGGGAAAACAGAGTCCTGGATGGCTGTCACATACAGCCAATCCCCAAGCTATGCCCTGAACCCTGACATGTTTGCAGAGCAGCAGGGGGCCAGCATGCCTTCTTTGAGAAGCTCTGGTGCTTCCAGATTGCCAGTTGATTTCACAAGAAGCTATGCCTGTCTGTGTGGTTTCTTTGAGTCACAATGCTGGACTCAAAGCACATGCAAGTTCCACCCAGTCTGTATGTGGCCCAATGGAAGCCAGCCTATGCATGCATACTCCAAGAGCACCCATCCCCAGGTGCGGTTGATCCTGAAGAGTGTTGGTATCCTGCTGGCAAACTCAATTTTTCCAAAGGGTAGGCTGAAACCACAGGCACAGACCTGTCTTCACAAAAGCAAGACCTCACTGTCACCATGGCAAGTGCGACCTCCTCAGTCATTCTGTCTGGGATTTGACAAGAGAAACCTCATGTAGCTTCATGAGAACCAACTGGGTCAAGATAGCATCTCTTCTTCACAATGAAAACTATGCAGATTGAGAGGGGTTAGAGCCCTTAGTCATGGCCACTGTCACTTATTGCCTAACTTGTTCCAGAAAGGATTTAAGTCAGCTTACGGAGTGACACGCACAGTGAAATAAAATGTAATTTAGTGAATGGCAAAAACAGGAAAGATAAAAATGAAACCAGGTTTGAGATTAATTTTTAAAATAAAACCATGCCCTAAAGTTGTGTACAGTCAATAGAAATGGGTCACAGACCTAGCCCTGAGTTGTCTGATAAACACTGGAAAAATAGAAAAAAGTGTTGTCTCTGGTTTAAAGATACACAGACCTTTTCTCACAGGGAGAACTGTGAATCCCCTTTGAAAACTTTTTAATACTTACTTTACACACAATATCCAATAACATTATATTCTCCACCTAGTGAGGAACAGACTTTAGGGCAAAAGAAATCTAATAAAATAAGGTAGACATTAATACGAAGACTCAAGATACTAAGCATAAGCTTTTTCCTCATCAAGAGGTCCTTAGAAAAACCATGTCTAACTGCAGTTGGCATTCCAACATTAACTCAAGTTGCATGCTACTATTGGAGAAAACAGAGGATATTGGCACCAAAAAGGTTAAAATGTATCAAAATCCTTTCTTTTCCCATACTCTGAATTGTACTCCTAAAGACAATAAATCAAGATGCACTGTTTCTCTTCTTGGCCCCCAGCCTGTACAGCCCATTAGGGATGGGTCCAATATTCTTTATGGTCAGATCTACCTATTCCGTCTTACAGAATTAGTTATCCCTTCTGCACCTTCACATCAGCTCAATACCATCAGTTGAAGGAATTTATGAAGAACATATTGCAGAAATTCTAATCCATTCCAAAGTAATGTCTGTTTATGTTTTATTTTATTTTAGGACAAGTATCAATTTCGGTGCAAGATAGGAAGTTCTTCCAGATGGTCTAGAAATGACTGTGTATTATAAAAGAAAAACACTTCTTCAAGTGTGCACACCAGAAGGCCTAGGTCATTTAGAAGGCAAGCTCTTCACCAAGTAGTTTTATATTTCAGTGAGTGAAATATTAATGATAAACTAGCTTGACACACACTCATGCTGTGCCAGGATGGGTGAAGTCTCAACATACAGAGTGCCATATGTGACTGTCACCACAAGCCGCATGGTAATATGAGAGTCCCTCTCACTGCCTCTGCTTCCACCTGGGCATCTACCTACGACTCCAGGAATTCATCAGCTCATTGCATTTATTTGCAGGTAGAGACACTCAAAAGGTGACCAGCCAGTTTGGTTATAAGACATATTTGACAGCTCTGCTACACTCAATTCCCCCACCCATTATTTTCTACAAATACCAGCTGTAGCAAATTCCCTTCGGGACTTTGACTGTGTCCTCACCAGATCTCCCTGTGCTAACAATGTCTAGTGATAATCATCTCATTTGCTTAATTAAAAGTCAGCTGCCTTCATTCTTACCTGTCACATAACCCTGCCACCTCCACTGTACTTACTAGAGCTAGGGTTAACCTAATTTCCCATTTTTAGCTAGGCTCTCTTTGAAAGACTGTGCATCTCTTATTCAGTCTCCAGCAGTCATGCCTAGCACAGTCCCTGGCCCATAGTAGAGACTCATCTGAAAGCTGTGAAGAGAAAGTGACTTAAATCGTAAGTTCTTCTGAAGCACATAGCAAAAGTGGAGCATCTGGCTAGAATCCAGAACAGCCCTAGCAGCCCTAGCTACAGTCCTCCACAGGGAACCAGACCAGGTGTCCCTGTCGTCCCAGACTCTCCATCCCCATGGAGGTTGGAGTCCCTCCTCTCTTGGTGGCCCCATTAACTCTACAGTAAAATGAGAAAGTCACTACTTATGTTGGCCTCGTTCTTATAGATCTGCAGGGCTTTCCATCTGTAAATAATGTAAATAATGAAAATAAATAATGTTACACCACATCACTGCCTGCTTGCCAAGAAGCAATCAGGCTGTTCCCTAAGTAGCTAAGAGAGATGCTATGAAGTAATTAGTGTTTTGCATGCCACAATGACACTTGTTCAAATCTGTGTTAAAAAGCCTCTTCTAATTGCATCTCAAAGGTAATTTTCTGAGGAGAAACATGGTAAGGTTCTAGAATGTTTATACTTAAAATAAACTCAAAGCTAAAATTATAAAATCAAATTGAAATTGTACTTAACCTTAAAGTAGGAAGGTCCTGTAATGAAGGATTAACCTTGCCCACAGAGTCTAGCCTCTGGAATATCTTGTGTAATGGTGACATTTCCTAGCCAAGGCCTTAGATCACCAGAGTTTAATGATGGGATTTAGAATGAGAGAGTGAACCCAAGAGTAAGAGTTCCTCCCTCCAGATAACTTAGAGCCAAAGGGCACCATGTTAGACTGCCAGGGGTCACTTTGAATGGGACAAACAGGGAAAAGTCTTCCTATGGCTGAAGTGGAGAAGAATGAATGAAAGGCTGGAAAGAAACCACCCTAGGACTTGAGGTTAAACTGGGAAAAGGCTCAAAGACAATAACAAGGCGAGGCAATGTGACATCATGGGAAGAAGGCTGACAGGTACCAAGGCAGAAGGCCAGTTGTGACATCCAGGAACACATTGTTGTGCTTCTAAAATAGGGGGCTAATTTGAAGTCCTAAAGCCAACTGAGAAAGGCCAGGACAGAAACATCCATGAGTGAAATTATCGTATAAACTGGGATGCCAGACGGAAGGAGAGGTGGAGCAGAAGGCCCCAATGACATAGAAGTACCACTGAGATTCAGTTGCACTGTGATGGGGAGGTTTATGTCATCTTGATCCAGGCTAGAGTTATCTAATTTGATTAACTAAATCTCAATTGAGACAATGTCTCCATAAGATTTAGCTATAGGGCATTTTCTTAATTAGTGATTGATGGGGAGGGCCCATCCCATTGTGGATAGTGCCATTCCTGAGCTAGTGTTCCTGGATCCTATAAGAAAGCAGGATGAGCAAAGCCATGGAACAATACAGAAAGTAGAACCCCTTCCATGGTTTCTGCATTAGCTCCTGCCCTCAGGTTCCTGCCTTGTCTGAGTTCCTGCCCTGCATCCTTTGATAATGGACTATAATGCAGAAGTATAAACCAAATAAATCCTTTGCTCTTCGACTAGCTTTTGATCATGATGTTACGTCATAGCAACAGTAACCCTCAGGAACTATGTTGAATGCAACTGGCCATTGTATTGGAAGACCCACACAGTAAGAAGCACTCACAATTCTAGGAGCAACAAATGAGCATAGAGGCTCTGCCAGTCAGTTTTTATTGTCAACTTAACACAACATGGAGACATCTAGAATAGAATGAGGAACCTCAATGAAGAATTGCTTCAATCAGATTGGCTTATGGTCATGTCTGAGGAATTGTCTTGATTAATGATTGATTTTGGTGGATCAGCCCAAATGTAGGCAGAGCCATTTCTTGGGCATGTAAGCCTGCTTTAGATAAAAAGGTAAATCTGAAAATGAACCAATAACAATGTTCTTCCATGGTTTCTGCTTTTACTTACTGCCTTGACTCTCCTTAGTGATGGACTATTACCTGGAAATGTAAACTAAAATAAACCAGAGCCTCCTCCCCCAGTTTCTTTTGGTTCTGGTTTTTGTAACTGAAACAGAAAGCTGATTAGAACAGAGGCAGAGGCTGTGCTCACTTGGAGAACCATGTTGGAGTCCCTCAAAACATGGGAAGTAGGTACTTAGACAACATGTGATAAGTGAGTCTAAAGACCAAGAATGAGGGGCAAACAGAAGTCCCATCAGAAAGGATTAAGATGCAGAAGAAAGGCCATGCTAAGAGAGCAACTCTTCTAGGGCTGGTCCTGGGTGAAAAATAAAAATACAGAAAAGATTCTCAGTGAACCTAAAATCCAGGACTGAGAAATACAAGAGTAATTCAGCACAGTAAATATTAAATGACAAGCACCACCAGGAACTCTCAGCCAGAGAAAGAGCATTCACAGGGGCCCTGGCTGACATCTGAGATGTACCTTCAGCTTAAATCAATGCAACAACAACAACAAAAAAAATAATCAAACAAAACCAAATGAGGGCATATATAGGAGGCAGGAGAATAAACAGAGACTAGATTCTGGATTTTTATTCTGTACCTGGTAGTCTAGGCTAGGTGGTGAGACTGGGGCTGGAGACAGGAATGAATATTTGTGACATGGAAGCCCTAGTATTAGAGAAAGTACTTTAAACTTTTAAGCTGAATTTTTAAGACTGAAATTGATATCGTGAACAACTCAGGTGTCTAGTGCCACCTGGTGACAGGATACCTTGATCCCTGAAGCAATGTGATTAAGCTGAGCTAGGTAAAAGAAAGCCAGAACTATAATGCCACAGTTTACCATGAGCATGATCTTTAACTCAGAACTCTAAAGCCAGGGCAATACACAACAATCATTGCAAAAGTACCAAAAGTGTTCCAGGCATATTATTCTCTGACATAAGACAAATCGACATGGTTTTATAAAATATAGCAAGTAGCTTGATAAGACTTTTAAACATAAACATAAAAGTGTTCCTTACATGTATATCTCCTTTTGCTTCACAATCAACAGTTAGTTTCATTTGTTGTGAAAAACAATGTAGACCATTTAGGAGGCTTGTGATTACACATGAAAAGAAGCCACTGGCAGCCCCATGACCCCACTGCTACTATCATGATGTCTTTTCATAGTTCACATTCTCTTCTTCTGTCTTGCACCTTCTATCTTCCATCATCTCACTGGGAAGGCACACACATATGAATCTTCTGGTGTTACTCAACTCCTTACTTTGTAAAATAAAGTACTATATGGAGGAAGGAAAACATCTAGCCTGGAAATGCCCAGATGGTTCACCAACATAAACGTGTGAACAAAGCTTCTCCCAGCCCATCTCTATCCCATAAGACAGTGGTTCTCAGCCTTCCTAACGCTGAGACCCTTTAAAACAGTTCCTTATGTTCTGGTGACCTCTAATCATAATATTATTTTTGTTGCTATCTCATAACTGTAATTTTGCCATTGTTGTGCATTATAATGTAGATATCTGTGTTTTCAATGGTCATAAGCTACCTGCAGCTCACTGATTGAGAACTGCTATTCTAGGTACTCTGCCTATTGTTGTGAATCAAGAGTCCCCCAGTTCTTTCCTTGAACTTTTTTACTTCGTCTCTATTCCTCTTTGACACTTGCTGGCTCTGAGAAACACTCTCTACCAGAGAGCCACAGTGGCTACGCTACAGTGGGACTCAAAGAATAAAATACTCACTCAACAAAGACAAGACTAGATATCTACATCAAGAAGTACTCTAAACATTGTAACTTCAGATGCCTAAATTCCAGAACAAATGAACAAGCCTAAACAGTCAATAACACATGCCTCTTCCAGAAACCAGTAACTCTACTGCAGTAGGCACTGAAAAAATTATTTAGTTGAATCATAAAATAAGGACTTCAAAATAGCACTTATGAATATGTTCAGAAACCTTAAAGAAGATATAAATAAACCCCTTAATGTGGCCTGTAAAAACACAAATGATTGGATAAAATAAAGAAAACAATTCAAAACATAAAAGTAGAATTTAACAAAGAAATAGAATCACCCAAGTAATACAAAAATGAAAATGAAAAACTTAGAATGTCAATCAAAAATCTCAGAGATAGGCATCACCAGCAGATTAAAAGACATCTAAAAGTGAATGTCAAGTCTTAAAGACAAGGTAGAAGAAATGGAATATGTCAGTAAAAGAAAATGTTAAAATCTAAAAGAAAACCTTTCATAAAAATTTGTGGTATAATGAAAAGACCAAACCTACAAATAATAAGTATAGAGGAAGGAAAAGTTCAGGGGGAAAGTTACAGAAGATATCTTTAGAACAATCATAAAAGAAAATTTCTCTAAATATGAAGAAAGAGATGCTTATCAAGGTGCAACAAATAGACTGAACACTGAACAGATATTCAGAAATTTGTGACATGAAATTGTTTATGACACATGATAATTGAAACATTAAACATGGAGAAGAAAGGGAACATTAAAAGTTGCAAGGGAAAAAGACCAAGTCACATATAAAGGCAGGCCTACTAAGACAACATCTGCCTTCACGATAGAGACTCTGATTGCCTGAAGAGCTTGCATGGATGTTCCTCAAGTTCTGAGAGAACACAGATACCAGACTACTATACCCAGCAAAACTTTCAATCACCATAGATAATGAAAGAAAAATATTCCATGATTTAAAAAATTTAATAAATTTCTGTCCACTACTCCAGCTCTAGAAGGAAAGCTTCAATCTGAAGAGAAAGTTAACTATACCAAAGAACACCCAAGGAACAAATAATCCCAGAACAGAATCAAAGGGGACAGATGGGGCCAAACAAGAACAACAGCAAAAACAACAACAAATAACAGGAATCAACAAGCACTTAATAATTCTAAATATTGGTGGTTTCATTTCCCCAATACATAGACAAAGACTAACAGACTGAATTAGAAAATAGGATCCATTTTTCTGCTGCAACCAAGAAACATATTTCACACCATCAAGGTTAGATACCACCCCAACGTCAAAAGGATTGAAAGGGGTATTCCAAACAAATGGAATCAAGACAGGAGCAGAAGTAGCTATTTTAGCACCTGATAAGATAGACTCCAAACAAAACTAGTCAGAAGAGATACAAGAAGACACTATATACTCAGTAAAAGAAAAATCCACCAAGAAGATATTACAATTCTAAAAATTAACACACCAAACCAAAAACAAAAAAAAGAAGAAACACTAATAAAATCATATAGAAACCTCACACAGTGATAGTGGATACCTTCAGTACCTCACACTCACCAATAGACAGGTTATCTAGACAAAAATCAGAAAGGTGCTGGAGTCAACTGACATCATAAATTAAATAGACCTAACAGATATCTGCAGAGCATTCTACTCCAAAACTGAATATACCTTCTTCTCAGGAGCTCATGGAACTTTCTCCAAAATTGACTACCCATTAGTACATAAAGCAAGTTTCAGCAGATATAAATTGAAAAAAAACACATGGAATCCTATCTGACCATCATGGATAAAAGCTGGATATAAACAAAAACAGCAAAAAAAGTATGAAAATGCATGCACACTGAACAATTCACTACTAAATGAAAAGTATGTCAAGACAGAATTCAAGAGGGTAGTTAAAATGTTTTCAGAACTGAAAAACAAAATGAACAAAACACAGCATACCAAAGTCTATACAATACAATGAAGGCTATTCTAAAATGCAATGTCACAGAAATAAGTACCTACATTAACAATCCAGATAAATCTCATGTTGGTAACGTAATGACACACCTGAAAGCTCTTAAAAAAAAAAAAGCACTAGATGAGAAGAAAGAATCAAACCCTAATTAGAAAATCCAAATTAATAACAATAGTAATGAATAGGGAGACATTACAGCAAACACTGAGGAAATCCAGAGAATCATAAGGACATATTTTCAAAATCTCTACACCAAACTGGAAAATCTAAAAGAAACAGATGAGTTTCTTGATACATACAACCTACCAAAATTAAGTCAAGATGAATTTATCAATTTAAGCAGACCAATAACCACTAGTGAAATAGAAGCAATAAGAGAAAGTCTCCCAACCAAAAAGAGCCTAGAACCAGAAAGATTCAGTGCAGAATTGCACCAGACTTTCAGAAGAATTAATGCCAATACTCCTCAAATGATTCTACAAAATAGGAACTTAAGGGACACCACCTAATTCTTTTTATGAATCCACAATTGCACTGATATTTAAACCACATGACCCAACAAAGAAAGAAAATTACAATTTTCCTTATAAAAATGATGCAAAAATTGTCAATAAAATATTTCCAAAGTGAATTCAAGAACACATCAGAAAGATTAGTCACCATGATTGAGTAGGCTTTATCCAGAGACACAAGGCTGGTTCATCATATATAAATTAATAAATGCAATCTATTACTTAAAGCAAAAGACAAAAACCATATGATGATCTTATTAGGTGCAGAAAAAGGCCTTTGACAAAATTTAATGTAAGTTTATGATAAAGGTTTTGGCGAAACTTGGGAAACAAGAGACATATTTCACATAATAAAGCAATTAATAGCAAAAACGAAAAAGAGAGGAAAGGAGAGGGAGGAGAGGAGAGGAGAGGGGAGGGGAGGGGAGGGGAGGGGAGGGGAGGGGAGGGGGGAGGGGAGGGGGAGGGGAGGGAGAGGAGAGGAGAGGAGAGGAGAGGAGAGGAGAGGAGAGGAGAGGAGAGGAGAGGAGAGGAGAGGAGAGGAGAGGAAAAAAAGGAAAAAAAAGAAGCCACAGCCAACATCAACTTAAACAGAGAGAAACTCAAAGCTTTTCCACTAAAATCAGGAACAAGACAAAGATGTCCACTCTCTTCACACCTATTCAATATAAGTACTTAATAATTTAAGTACTGAAAGTCTTAGCTAAAGCAGTGAGGCAACCAAAGGTCATCAAGTGGACACAAATAGGAAAGAAGTCAAAGTATCTTTATTTACAGATGTTATGATTGTATACATAAAAAACTCCAAAACCTTATACAGCTGACCAACACTTTTATCTAAGCAGCAAGATACGAAACTAATAAACAAAAATCAGTAGCTTTCCTATATAGAAATAACAGACTCAGAAAGAAATCAGGGAACCAGTACCTTTCAGAGTTGCCACCAAAAGCAAATTCTAACCAAGCAAGAAAAAGACTTAGTAAATAAATTAAATAAATAAAAACTTTAAGACATCAAAGAAAAAATTGAAAAATACCAGAATATAGAAAGACCCAAAGATCAATAGAAATATTGTGCAGATGGCTATCATACCAAAAGCAGTCTATAGATTTAATGCAGTCTTCATCAAAAGTCCAACAGAATTTCACATAAATTTCAATGCTCAACTTCATGTGGGAAACACACACACACACACATGACAGTTAAGACAACCCTGAATAATAAAAGAACCACTGGAAGTATCACCATCTCAGATTTCAAGATGTATTACAGAGCTATAGTAATGAAAACAGCAAGATATTGGCATAAAAACACATTGAACAATGGAAACAAATTGAAGACTCACACACTAAGTACACATACCTACACATGCCTGAGTTTCAACAAGGTAGCATCTTCAATAAATAGTGCTGCTCAAATTGTAGGGCTGTTTGTAGAAGAATGAAAATAGAACCATATCTATCATGCTGCACAAAACTCAACTCCAAATGGATCAAGAATCTGAACATAACACCAGATATCCTGAATCTGATCAACGAAGTAAGGAATGGGCTTTAACTAATTGGTATAAAGAAGATCTTTCTGAACAGGCACAGGCATTAAGATCAACAATTAATAAGTGTAAACTCATGAAAGTTTTTGTATGGTAAAGAACACCACCATTCCAGTATTACAGTCTACAGAATGGGAAAAATATTTATCAATTATACATCTAATATCTAGATATTATATTCTATTATTTAGATTAGTATCTATAGTATATAAAGCACTAAAAAGAAACTGAACATTAGGAAAACAAATAACACAATTTAAAACAGAGTACAGATCTAAACAGAGAGCCTCAAAAGAGGTCTCAAATGATGAAACACAAATGGCTGAGAAACACTTAAAGAAATGTTTCAGATTCTTAGCCACCAGGAAAATGCAAACTAAACCTATTTAGAGAGTTCATCTTATCCCAGGCAGAATGGTCAATAAAACAAATGACAGCTCATGCTGGCAAGGATGTAGGGAAAAGGGGGACACTTACTCATTGTTGGCAAGAGTACAAACGGGTACAGGCACTATGGAAATCACTTATTGGTTCCTCAGAAAGTTGGAGCTTAGTTAGTTGACTTCATTATCCAGCAATACCACTCTTGGGCATATAGCCAGTGGACTCTCTTGGGCAGTGGACTCTACACCCTGCTTCTGAGACACTTGGTCATCCATGTTCATTGATGCTTTATTCAAAATAGCCAGAAAGTAGAAACAGCCCAGATGGTCACCAACTAATGAGTAAATGAGCAAATAATGAAAATAGGGTAACAAAGTTTACAGATAAATGGATGAAGCTAGAAACAGTCATCCTGATTGAGATAACCTAGACTCCCCAAAACAACTATGCTATATATTCTCTTATATGTGGATGCTAGCTTTCAGCTTTTGATATGTGTGCTACAATCAAAATACTCACAGAGGTTGAGTATAAAAATAAAGGATCGGGGGAAGAAGGGTATTTCCCAACAGGAAATAAAATTTTTAGTGTTATGAAGAAATAAAGGGGAAACTAGAATCAGAAGATTAAATTGGGGGCGGGGGAGGATCAAGCTGAAGTAGTGAATACAGGTACAGGAAACAAACATTTAATGCTTTTTGAAAAACTATATGTAAACCTACTACTGTAGAAACTTCCTAAATTACATACATGCATAGAAGCAATTTAAATTAAGTCACCATACAATGGGGAAGATAATGCCCCAACTAGATATCTTATGCCATCAAGTTGAACCTCCAGGGACAGGAATAGTTTACATCTTGTTGAGTCATTGGCCAAAAGTATCCTGTGGAATCACTCAAACATCACAGGCTGTTGTCAAGGCTATTGGTTGTTCTTCACATCTTAAGGGTAAAGAGCCTATTGGCCCTATTGCTGAGGACAGCACTTACTTATGACATTGAACTTGGAGAAATTCAGCTGGTGCTCAACTAGTAGCTTCACCCCAACTGACTAGCACACGTGATTCCGGGAGATATTCTGTACACTACCAGCGAAGAAAAGTAATCATCAATATTACCCAGCTATAAACCCTATGACCTACAACAGCAGCCTGCCTTTGATACCCTATTCCAATAGTGACACAAATGTTATGGGAATAATTGACCTTTTTAAAAATTAGATTTAAGGCCCACTACATACTAAAATACTAAAGAACTTGAGACTAGAAAGTCCATGGAACTACGGGAAAAACCTAACACCATTCTTCTGCTAAAGGAGCAAAGCAACAAGAAGACTCCTAATGGCATACTGTTATGTGGTGGTTTGAATAAGAATGGCCCATTAGGTTTATATATTTGCATGCTTAATCCCCAGTTGGTGAACTGAAGTCTGTTACTGGGGTGGACTGAGAGGTTTAAAAAGCTAAGGCCAGGTCCAGTATCTCTCTGCCTGCTGTTGGAAGATCAGGATATAGCTCTCAGCTACTGCCCCAGTACTGTGCCTGTCTGTATGCCATCATGGTCTCCAACATGATGATAATGGATTAACCCGCTGGGACTGAAAGAAAGCCCCCAACTAAATGATTTGTTTTAAAGAATTTTACTTGGCCATAATGTCTCTCACAGCAATAGAACAGGAAAGTAACTAAGACATTCTGTGCCCATAGTCAGTGTCTCACTTAATCAGAAAAGTTTCTTCCTGTAGCAACTGGAAATTAACAGAGACCCACAATAAGGCAATGTGGAAAGAGTGAGAGACTTTAGAGAATACAGTACTAAATGGGATGCCTTCCTCAAACCTCTCCTCTTAAAGCTTAGGGGCCTGTACAGGAAAGGATGTAAAAAGATTGTAAAGCCAAAGGTGGTGAATGATTCTGAAAAAGCAGTATTAGCATTTTGTCTAGGCTCCACCACACATTACCTGGCAACAGCCAGGTGTACCTGACTCACTATAAAAAGGGCCCTCTCTCTCTCATTCTCTCTCTCTCTCTCTCTCTCTCTCTCTCTCTCTCTCTCTCTCTCTCTCTCTCTCTCTCTCTCTCTTCTCTCTCTCTCTCTCTCCTTTTCTCTCTCTTTGTCTCTCTTTCTCTCTCTGTTTTTCTCTGTTTCTACTCCCTCAACTCCCCTCCCCATGTTTGGAATAAACTCTATTCTATACTATGCCATCATGTGGCTGGTCCCTCAGGGGGAAGGGATGCCTCAGCATGGACCCATAGAGGCATCCCCTTCCCCCACACTTGACTACACATCCACCAAACATATCCCTTCTCTCTTTATTTTTATAAAACACAACAAGCAGTGTCTTCCTGACACAAAAGGACTAACATACATATGAACCCAGAGATTATAGCACTGTGTACAAGACTTGTTCAAGTTAAAGCCAGACAAAATTCTAGCACTAGAAAAGGGAAGTAGTTACAAAGTCCTTCTCTAACAAGAAGCTACTTACAAGTGATACCGGCTGAGAAAGAAAAAATTCATCTTCCCCAAAGTAGTGTCATTGGGTATATCAACTACATTACAGGGAAGGCCCTATGCCTGGGAGTACTTCGCCAACACAAGAGAATGTCATTGTTTTTGTTGGGGTGAGGGTGTCTTTTTTTCTTTTGGCCTTTTAAAAAATTATATTGTTTGTTTGGGTTTTTGTTTGGGAAATAAAGCCTGAAGTTGGATGGGTATGGAAGTGAGGAAGATCTGGGAAGAGTTAGGGGAGGGTTCAAAATATATAAAAAATTTTAATTTTAAATAATTTTTGAAGGCTTGTGCACTGGGGACCATGCCCCATTAAGGAGTGTAGAGAGATGCTGCAGCCTCTAAATATCTTGACTCCAACAGTACGTCCCTTTCACATCTTGATTTCCCTACATTGCAGCGTGATTCTGCCCTCACTTCAGAGTCCAGTACATAACACTGGGGAGTGTTGTCTTTTCCAATATTTGCCGACATTGTGTGCCAACTTGTGTCCTGACCTCTGCTCTCCAGGCTACTTGGGCTGGGTCTCTCTCACTCTCTCTGGGATACTCAGTTGTGGCGAGGAGAGGAGTTGACGCTAGCTGCTAAACATCACGAGGAGCCACTGTGGGAGAGAGAGGTGCCTACCGCTCTTGAACTTCTCAGTTGGCATCAGAGGCACAGGGAGAAGCAGCACGAAGCTGAGGAGATGTGAGAAGGGACAAGCCATGAGCTGCGTCACCATTTTCCTCAGAGAGGACTATGCATGAATCCACATATAATGCAGTAAAAAAAAAAAAAAAAAAAAAAATGAAAAGTGTTATTACGTGTGACTATTTAATTTAAGGACAATGTAAGTAGGAAACTTAAATCTTATATTTTTGGTTGTGAGCCTAGCCTTTTGAATGGCTGAGCCATCTCTCCAGCCGAGAAACTTAAATCTTAAGAAACCGTGTCAAAACATTCAACATTTTACATAATCTGGTACTAATCATTTTGTGTTCAGAGATAATTAATTTTCTATTTGAAGAAGTTTATTGTGATTACAAAGGATTTGAGCATATCTCAAAATTTGTTATCAATTTAGCCCAAGGATCACATTGAAGTGTGAATTTAAAAAAAATAGCAAAATCTTAAATGTTTCCCAAAGGAAAACAAATTAGGCATTGAATAATATGCATTTATCTTATATTCCTCTATAAAGTGGTAATTTTCAAATGTTTAGACAATAGACACCTTATTAGCAAAGATACTGAATTACGTTATACGCCAAAATAAAAGAGCTCACAAATCCCAGAGTTTTCAAACATAAGTAATTCAGAGAAATCAAACATTTTGACTTTATAGAACAAATTATCACATGCAGAATTTGCTTTGTGGAAAGTTCCATGAATTTAAGAATATTCAGAAGAGAAAATACTGTAAGAAATACACTTCACTCTGTCACAAACGCACAGGTTCTCTGTGTGTGCATGCGTGCATGCATGTGTGCATGTGTTTGTAGTGTGGTGTGTGCATGTATGAAAGAGAGAGACAAAAAACTTTCTTCTTCATCAGTACAAGACAGATACATCTTTGAAGGATGATAAAAAAAATAAAATAAAATTCCAACACTATTTATGCTAGTGGTGCTCTCCTATATCAAGGCAAGAGTTTCTTGTCCTATATACTCTTAAAAAATATATCAAGGCCATTATTCTGACCGCATATCAGGTTGATTTCAGAAATTCCATCCTGTGCTTTCAAATACACTGGGCAACACTCGACAGGTGTGGTGTGCCGTGTTATTGCTGTGTTTGTCTCTCCTCTACAATAAAAGTCATTGCCCAAAAGTAGCCAAACAGCCTTGACTAGCATTTTCAGTGTCATGAAAGAGAAACAGTTCATTTTCAAATAGTTCAAGGTTTTGCCGGCAAGAACTTAAAAAATCAGGCCTCCATGATGAGTTCAGGAGCTACCATCATTTAGAGAGTTGAAGAGCTAACCAGGAGCTCAGGAAGGTCCCCATCAAACATCAGGGACATAGGATAAGGGAACACAGTGGGCTTGAGCAGTCCATCTGCCGTGTGCCAGCACTCCACTGCCCAGTGTTCTTTAGAACAATGATTTTACCAAAGCTAGATGGAGCATCTGGAGCTCCATTGACTTCATGGTAGTTGCCAGCTGGAAAGTGACAATGTCTGACTGGCTCCAGCTTCTTCTCATCATGTACGTAGCTCATCCCCAGTCTCCTGTTCCAGAAAGTCTATTCTGAACCCTACAATTGGGCCTGTCTAGAGCACCACAGAGTAATTGCCTTTCTGTGTGGTACTGCATTTCTCCTCTTCTTCTAAGAAAGGAGGAAAGCCCAGGACATACCCAATATTATCCCTCCCATTTCAATATGAGGGAGGACACATCCTTCTGCTGTGGAGTCAAGGTAGCAGTAGGTTATGCGACTAGCAGGGTTGTCTAGATCTCTCCTCCTATCATTTCTAGGGAAGAGAAGAAGACTCAAGGCTACCCTGAACCAGACCATGGCAACAACAGGCAGAATACAAGCCCAATTCCCAGTTACATCCTGCCTTAGTCTGCCTGCAGGAGAAACTAAAGAGCATGCCTGAACTTGCCCAGGCTGGCCACATCTAGCCTCTGATACAAACACCCTCTGCTATGTTGCTACTGCTGCTGCAGACCTTCTAAAGGATAGAAGAGGGCAACCACCTGGCCACTGAACAAGTCAGTTCTTTCTAGTTTCATGCATTGAATTGGTTACTTGGGATATCTGCCAAGGTCACAGTGTTCTCCTACTGAACTCAAAGGAGCTTAAAACTAATTCACCAGAGAAAAAAGAAGTGGGAATTTGGTAGAAAAGACCAATCTCCAGTTATTGTTTTCAGTGAAATCTTTTGAAAAGATGGGCAGATAAGGCCTGGGAAATGTACAGCCTCTTCATCCTAATTTCAGCAGAGAGAAGAGCCCAATCTGAGCCTTCAACTAGAGTGGGAGAGCTTCCAAAGGAGGCCCTTTGCATGTTCGCCTTCTAATTGATAGTAACAAAATGGTGGCAGCCAACACCTTCAGCACCTCTAGCTCTTTGGTTCAAAACCTCACTAAATAGGAAGAGCAGTTCCTGTTGTCTTGAATTAACAGATAGATGACGCAAGCATGTACAGGAAGGTCAAACAGCCTGGTGGTCCTGAAAGCTGGCAGTCCGCAATGCTAATACTCTTAATTGCTTTGCTCTCCTAAGTTCCCCCAAGGCTTTAAGATTCCAAATAAAATATGGGTCATCCAGGTGGTTGATTCATCCATGATCTCCAACTAGGACTCAGTAAGAAAGGGGTGCGTCAATCTCAGGGGCAGAATAAAGGAGAAAATAAGGGAATCCAGAGGATTCAAATTATAACAGGAAAATGGCTGAAAGAGCCGAGCATACAACTAGAGCCAAATAGCTTGGCAGATACAGCCATGCTTGAGGATCTGTGATGACAGGGACAGTCTTTTTTCCATCCCACTTTGGGCTGCCTTTATAGAAATTTATCTTTTATGTCCAAAGATCAAATTAAAATAAAAAGATCACATTTAATGAGAGCTAAGGGAAATAAAGTGGTGGCAATTAAAGAGTAAAAATAACCTCTCTGCGGTTGCAGACCACAGGAGTTTCCTAGTTTTAAGAGCCACAGGCAAATCACTTAAACAAGGCCTTCTGCACTGCATTCCTCTCATGTTTCCTCACACGCCCATGGTGGTTAACGTTATAGGCAGGCATGACTCTTGAACTCCTGGAATTTCGTAGTAACCAGGAGTGCAGCAGGCCAAACTTATCAACTTCCAGAGCAATCCTGCTGCAAGGAAGTCAAAAGCAAGCCCCTCTGCATTGAGCTTCTGGGTGTTTAACTGGAGTTCACTGGATAGAAAGGACAGAAGTCTCCATCTGAATGCTATCCGTTCCCTGCTCCAACCTCAAACTCATCTTCTACTATTCTCTGACTATGGACATTCAGTGTAATAGTTGATCATCATCCAACTCCTTATTTTTCCATGTGCAGACTGGATCTGGACTAGACCACAAAACGCATATGAATTGTTTTTCAGACCTAAGATAACCAAGCTCCCTTAACAACAAAACAGAGGCCAGGCTGATCTGAGATGCCAGTTCTCAACTGGCTTGTGTTCAGGCTAACTACCAAAACATACCTATAGCTTAGAGACAGCTTCCTATAACATCCATAGACACAAACAGTATTGCCTAAAGAAGACAAGCCTGGAATACATCATAACATTTACCAATTTCAGACAAGATGAGTTACTAAGCAGAAAGAAGTGGAGATGATTACCCTCCAGTTGAAGGACTCACTTGGCATACAAAAAGACTTGGTACACTTGATTCCAAGGTCAAGCATACTCTCTATAATCTAAACATACTTACCGGTAGAAAGTGGTATAGTCCACTGTTGAGTGGCAGGTCTGAAACTCCCAGGATTTGAGTTTCGGCATTCTCGATGGCTCGAAGCTTCACCTTCACTGTGCCTTGGCATAGCTCAGGCACTGGTTTTCTGTGGTCTGTTGCAGAATTCGTTGATTCCACCCTCCACGATTCAGCAAAGTCATCCACGTCAAACTTGAAGTTTCCATCTCCACCAATCAAGTCATCACGTTATGTCCATTATAGTTGCCACAAAGACACAAGCTTTCCCTTGAGGTGAGGGCAGCCATGACCTCCACAAAAAATGTCTCCATCCCATGATATCTCTAAACCTAAAAAGAGGACAGGAGGATCACCCACATCCAGAACATGGTAACAATTCCCAAATGTAAGCATCTTTACACAGCATAGGCCAACATCCTTCAACAAGCATCCATGCCACTTTTCTAAACTCTTAACTGACTTTCAATCTCATTACCATCTTCATCCTACAAAAAATAAATAACTTGACTTTGGACAGTTTAGAACTTATCAACTGTATAACGTTCCCTTCATAATATTTCTGACCTTAGAGTCTGACCTGCATAATAACTAATCTTACCACATATCCTAGTGTTTATTACTTTTATTTTTTTCCAAAGTATTGAGTTTATCCAAATTGTGTCTTTGCTTAGTACAATGACTATAACTCAGAATGCAAAAAATAAGCATCATACCTTTATGTGATTTTTCCATCTCTTATCCAAATATTCTGCTAACATAATTATTTCTTTAAATATCAAGGAAAATTTTTCTAAACTGCTTGCTATAATGAATTTTTTTAAAAAAAAACTATATAAGCATACTAATATTCTCAGAGACAACACAGATTCAGAAGATTTACTCTTGCATTAGTGATTCCAACACAACCCTGTTACTGACATTCCTGGGTGAATGTTGGGGCCCTTTTTTATGTCCCTTCCTAGTATGAACATAGGCTTCAACATCTGAAGTACTGGAAACACCATATTGGCAAAATTTCCTCTTGTCTACATCCTCCGCACCAGGGGGTTTAATAGAAGCCTTTTATTTTCCCTTTCAAAACTAAAAAAGGGAAAAAGCCTTCCCCCCCAAAATCCTTTTTTTCTTTTCCCGACTCAGTAAGAAAGGGGTGGCGTCAATCTCAGGGGCAGAATAAAGGAGAAAAATAAGGGAATCCAGAGGATTCAAATTATAACAGGAAAATGGCTGAAAGAGCCGAGCATACAACTAGAGCCAAATAGCTTGGCAGATACAGCCATGCTTGAGGATCTGTGATGACAGGGACAGTCTTTTTTCCATCCCACTTTGGGCTGCCTTTATAGAAATTTATCTTTTATGTCCAAAGATCAAATTAAAATAAAAAGATCACATTTAATGAGAGCTAAGGGAAATAAAGTGGTGGCAATTAAAGAGTAAAAATAACCTCTCTGCGGTTGCAGACCACAGGAGTTTCCTAGTTTTAAGAGCCACAGGCAAATCACTTAAACAAGGCCTTCTGCACTGCATTCCTCTCATGTTTCCTCACACGCCCATGGTGGTTAACGTTATAGGCAGGCATGACTCTTGAACTCCTGGAATTTCGTAGTAACCAGGAGTGCAGCAGGCCAAACTTATCAACTTCCAGAGCAATCCTGCTGCAAGGAAGTCAAAAGCAAGCCCCTCTGCATTGAGCTTCTGGGTGTTAACTGGAGTTCACTGGATAGAAAGGACAGAAGTCTCCATCTGAATGCTATCCGTTCCCTGCTCCAACCTCAAACTCATCTTCTACTATTCTCTGACTATGGACATTCAGTGTAATAGTTGATCATCATCCAACTCCTTATTTTTCCATGTGCAGACTGGATCTGGACTAGACCACAAAACGCATATGAATTGTTTTTCAGACCTAAGATAACCAAGCTCCCTTAACAACAAAACAGAGGCCAGGCTGATCTGAGATGCCAGTTCTCAACTGGCTTGTGTTCAGGCTAACTACCAAAACATACCTATAGCTTAGAGACAGCTTCCTATAACATCCATAGACACAAACAGTATTGCCTAAAGAAGACAAGCCTGGAATACATCATAACATTTACCAATTTCAGACAAGATGAGTTACTAAGCAGAAAGAAGTGGAGATGATTACCCTCCAGTTGAAGGACTC